>CM021766.1:43965729-43979440 GCA_011076525.1 Nettapus auritus
CCAGTCTGGCTTGATAGTTTTTTCACACCCTTTGCATTCATGTAAATAACCATGCAGCGTGCAGTGAAATAAACAAAAAATCAGGCCTTTGAATATGATTGCTTAGTGGGAAGAAGACCAAAGCAGAGAGCCATGCAATGCCTGCCCCACACGCAGGAACAGGCAGATTTGCTGGGGCTGAGACCTAGCAGGGCTCCTGAGACTCGTGACGCTCCCCGAGCACTGCTTCATTTAAAAAGGTTCACAGCAGAGGGGCAAATTTGAAGCTGGCTGTGAAAGGGATCCATTTATTGCTCAGCTCTGAAGCTTCCTGACTGGGATAATTAATTTTCCAATTCAGCTCCACCTGCAATGTTGGGGCTTCAGAAGGCAGCGCTGCAGCTGGGCTCGCTGCCTTTTCCCATTACCCAAGCTACATCCATGGGTGTGTGAGCCCATGGCCAGGCTTTGTGGGGTGGGCTGGAAGCTGGTATGTCAAATTAGGGTTAAGGTTTGGTCTTGGCACCACGAAGCCATCTGTGTTGTCCCATGGGTGTGCTGACCTTGGTTCCCACTGCTGGTCGGAGCAGGTTCTTCCTGGAGGCATCACGAGGCACAGCTCGCAAACCAAAATGTGCTCACATGGCTTGCCCAGCAATTTTGACAGACAGCTGAATGTATAGTAAAAACATGTAGTGGTCCTCATGGATAATTCACAAGCAGAAATAATTTGTTTGCCGGAAACAGCTCACCTTGTTCTTTTTATTGCATGTATCTCGTATGCGTTGCCACGTAAAAAAACAACACGGAAACTTAATTCCCTGCCTGTTCTCAGCACAGGCATCTCTGCAAAGTCTGAAGAAGGGCTGAGAAGAGCCTGAGTGCTTTTAAAAGAGGAATGCTGTGCAGAGGGAAGGAATTCAGCATTAATCAGACATCCAGCAGATAGTTCTTCTCTCTGTCTGGTTACGTTTTAGAATTTATTTGTTCTGGGAAAGACAGGAATTTCTCCCTAAAGCTGGAGCCAAACTATTAACCCAAACCGGAGGGGGAACGCTCAGCTGAGAAATATTTTCCTACCTGTCAAACCTCCCACAAAATGTAGAAAGATGTTTCCACACTCCTGGTGCTGGGTTGTAGCTGTAACTTGTGTCTCAAGGGACCTACGATTATTTTATATCTCAGCAGGGTTTAATTTTTAAATTCTTTGCCTTTGCAGCTGGAGAATGAAGGGAGAAATAAATGTGCTCGTAAGCTGGGCCATGGGTGAAGGATCCCATTAGGGATTTCTGGACAAGGCCAACCTTGCCTGTAGCTCCCCAGTCTTCAGGAAGGTTGTGTTGGGGTGACCCTGTCCTGCTGGTTTTTGGGTGGATTGCTCCACTCCAGCTAACGATGGAGTTTTGACCTATACCACAACAGCTCCTGCTGCTTGGCGCTCTGTTCCACCAGCCTTGCTCCAGGACCACAGGGCCCCCACAGCCCACAAGCTCCCAAGGTCCATGGGTGCTGGGGTTCTGCTCAGGGTGGCCTATATATATATATATATTATATATATATATATGTATATATATATTTCTCAGGCTTTTAATTTCTTTGATCTGCCTGGTGAAGCTGTGGCAGAGACTATCTCCATCATAGGTTTTGACCAAACCAGGCGACTGGCAGCAGCTCATCCAAAACCTGCCACATCTCAAGGCCAGAGTTGTGTCCCCAAAACTCACTTAGAAATTAGGACACCTTGTAGGCCCAGCAGCCACAGCACCGCAGAGGGGTGGGCAAGGAGCTTTTGTGTGACATTAAGGACACCTCAGCAACAGGTACGTGTGCTGGTTGGCTTCTGCAGCCTGCCAGGAGATGCTGGCATGATTCACCTTCATTCTCCTGTGTCCTTTCAACATTTAAAACTCTAGTGCCACCCGATTAAAAGTATTAATGGATTATTCCATTCATTAAAACCATCTCAGTCTTTTTTCCTTCTAGTGCTGATCCTGTCTAACGCATCGTTCCCTTCCTTGCCTCCAGCAGACAGCGCTGTGCTGTGTCTGATTGTACCTGCGGGCATGTCTGTGTTGGCCAAAGCTTGGCCACACAGCTAGTAGCCACGTTCACAGAGGTCTCTCTACCTTCTTTTTTTTTGGAAACTAAGTCCTCAAGAGAGAACTGTGCCTCCCTGCAGGCAGCCTGTGATCGGATGTCTTGCTTGTCCTCCGAGGGTATTGCCTTTTCCATAAAGCAATGTGATTTAATGGTGGTGTTTTCAGGAAGAAGCTAACAAATCATCGATTCTTCACTCGCAAAGAGGTAGACTTTCAGTCTCCCAGTAACACTGGCAATGTCCTTTCCAAATATAATGACTGAAAAAAAAAAAAATGAGAACAATTAGAGCAGTTCAGCATATTTTAAAGCATCCTCCACAGCCCGTCTTAGTGTCAGGAATATGCTGCTTGCCTTAGGAGTCATATGGGGGGTAATATGACCAGGTCTGCACCTACCTGCTCAGGTTGCTTTTCGGTCTCCGAAGGACGGAGTTGGGCCCTGATCACCTAGACATCCCACAAACGTACGTTTTGCAGAGTAACTCCTTTATACGTGGTTAGCAACCACAGCAGCAGACAGCCGTCTCCCCGAGATGATTACAATCTGATTTACAAGGCGCAGTGGACAGCTGCCATCTGCTTCTTGTGTCCTGTGTCCCTACGGAATAAAGGAGGCAACCTCCGGGGCTGCAGCTCCACAAAGGCAGGGAAATGACTTTATTGCCCGCATCCCCACAGGCACCAGCACCAGCACCTCCGCTCACACCATCCATCAGCCCCATGGGTGCCTGCCATCATCACACATGTGGAGGGGAGCAGGCTCATTTCAGGGGGGCTGGCTCAAAGTCCAATCCTCTTCCCCCTATTTCTCTGTCTCCCAACACCCAAATATTCCCTTCTGAGCATCCCTCTCATCTCTGGGGGGCTCTGGTGAGGTGTGCATGGGGCTGGTGGCCACAGCGGTTCACGCAGACCTCGTATTTCTCCCCCAGCCTAATTTTCCAGCTGGGTGCAGGCTGACAAGGGAGGCTGCACCTCACTTCGGCACCGAAGAGGTGTTGTGGAGACCCGTGCATGGGCAGGGACTGGCCATCCCCATGGGATGGGGCACAGCAAGCCCCCAGCTCTGGGCAGCCACCCATCATCTGCACTGGGTTGTTGTGAAACCGCCAGTTTTATGGAGACAATTATTGGAGCCCAGCTGGAGGTAATGACTAATGCTTCTGCTTAAGACGGAAAAATAACAGCTGTACTCTCTCTCAGCTGCTGTGAGCCTGGGTCTCTGAAGTCTTAAAAGCTGTTTGTTCGGGAACATCCACATTTTATTAGATTTTGACACAGATCGCACCAGAGCCGGGGAATCACGGCGAAAGTGCTCACTTGCTGTGGTAGCACCTCCCTTTGCTCCCTTACCACCAAACCCATCCACTTTAGTTACACCCCAGCTCTTAACAGCATTACCCCAACACCTCTTCCCAGCTCAGTGCTGGGGCTGCCTTGTGCTGCCTTAGCCATGGTCTCCAACAGCTCCTGCTGCCCAAGGAACCAGCTGCCCCAGCTTCTCCCTGCATTGGGCACTTTTGGACCCACGGCCAGCATGGTTCTCAGCCTCCCTGATCAGCTGGCCCCAGGCCCTGGTGAGACAGAGATGGAGATGGAGGTGGAGATGGAGATGGAGATGGAGATGTCTGCTTGCTCGTTGAAATGAGCTCCATCACCCTGCAAAGCTTGACAGCTCTCCATGGCAGCAAGTCTCTCACCTATGCCAGCACAAGCAGCTTCACCAGCAGGGCAGAGCAGACTTTTGCAGCTCATGTCCCCATATGCTGTGGGCACATATCTTCATGCTTTATATTTGTGAGACCAACAAGAGGTTCTAAAGGTCCTGACTTGCCTGGAGACTGAAGTCTTTTATCAGGGTGAGGAAGGAGCAGTGCAAACTACCAGATCTTCTCCCTCTAGCCAGACCCCAACCATCTGGAGACCCCCACACCCACCTCCTGCACCTTTACCCTACCACCGAGGAACAGGACGAAGGGATGGGGGCAGAGCTGGGGGAGGATGGCTGTGCTCAGTGTGTGCCAACCTGATGTGAGCTGGGCAGGGCCAGGCAGCAGCAGGCAGGGGCCACCAGCCTGGTGTGACAGCCAGCTTCTGAGCAGCTCCTTTAACACGTTTTGCTGGGCTTCGGTGGAAGCAGAGAGGGAAAAGAGACACCAGCCATCCACATTCTTGGCTTTCAACTTCCTCTCTCTTCAGGAGAGGTCAAAGCAATAAAAAATTCATTTGTTTATGTATATAATCAGCCCTGGGACTTAGGCGATGCAGCCAGGATGGTCAATTAAAGCCCAACACCTGCATAAATACTCACAGCAAAGCCTGTGCCACTGCATCCACAGTGGATACAGCCAAAAAAAATGAAACAGCAAAATCTGCCCAAAAAGCAGGACTGGGAAAGGTGTTCCCTTGCCTGCTGGAGCAGGGAGCTCAGCCAGCAGCAGACACATGGCTAGGGAAGTGCTGTGGGGGAGATGCCACCGACAAACCATGGCACCATCCAGCGAAATTGTTCTTCCAAGGGGGAGCAGGGAAATAAGCTCACAGGTTTAGAGAAAGGTCGGACTTCTCTTCCCCGTGTCCTGCTTGATGCTCATAGTAGATACACCAGGGGCACCACAAGTCCCTGCTGTGCCCAGCATTGCAAGGACATCGCAAATTAGAGCCTCTCATCCCAAAAGGAGGCAACAAGGTGGTGGTGAAACATAGGGCAGGCTGGAGAACTGAGGAGAAAGAAGGACTGGCAGTGAAAATAGTTACCAGCTGAAGCAGGAATTGGTGTCAGCATTGATGGGGTGGCCTCACAGCCTGTGTGCTGGAGGGCTCCTGCTGTTCTCCATCACCTCCATGATGCAGAAAGGCAGCTGGCATTTTTGGGAGGAAGGGGAACGCTCAGCAGCTCAGAATAACACGGTGTGTGAGGGAAACCGGGGAAGGAAAGGCTGTTGTTGCAGTTGGGGCAAGCTGTCGGAGGGGCTGTAGGTGCATTGATAGTCCCACCAAAACAGTACGTATCCAAAGTAGCCCCAGAGGACAAGTTCTGGGAAACTTGGCCCTCACCCTGTTCAAGGACTTCAACCCAGGAAGAGCCGTGGAGACATCCAGCTGCAGACCCCCTGCTGGGGGCTGAGATGTGGGCCAGCATAACCCCAAAAGGGCTGATCAGCCAGAACAATAATAATAATAATAATAATAATAATAATAATAATAATAATAATAATAATAATAATAATGATACCTGTGTGACACACAGCCTGTCCACACACTGATATGTCCTACTCATAAAAGCCTCAGCATAGGAGTTTTCACCTTCACTGTTTCATCAATAGTGTCTGTGTTTAGGGTGGTCCTTAACCTTCATCTGCAAAGTGTGTGATGGAAAGTTTTTGGTAATATTTGGATAGGGAAGTGGTGGAGTCCCCGTCCCTGGAGGTATTCAAGAAACACATGGACATGGCAGTAAGGGACGTGGTTTAGTGATCAGACTCAGGTCAGATTGACTGTTGGACTTGGTGATCTTGAAGGTCTTTTCCAATCCAGATGATCCTGATTTTATATTTGGAGACCTATTGAGCCAATGCCACCTGCTGGAGAAAAAACTTGGAGACTGGGATTTATGGCACCATTTAAATTGGACTTTCTTAGGCATCCTTACACCCAAAGCCCCTTTTTGGAGCTTGAAGAGCTGAGCACATGCCTGTGGGTTCTGGCTGGGAGCCATCACGGTGAAGGGACTGGCTCACAGTTTCCTTTCCCCTGCTGGCCTCATCTGACAGCTAATTGTCATTCCAGAGGTAATTGCTGGGGAAGCCATATGGGATCCATGAACATCCAGTGATGGGGTATTTATTTTGAAGGCAGCCAGCGAAATCCTATATATTATTGTTGTTGTTATTGTATTATTATCACTGCTGTAACAGCCTCCAAAGCCTCCAAATTGGGTTGTGGAAGCTGCTACTGATGCACAGGCACAAAGCCGAGGTTATCTTCCCTAAAGCCTAAGAGGTTTTTAATTGGGAGGAAATAATACATTCACAAGCTGTAATGAGAAAGTTAAAAAAACGACGACAGCCGTAACGTGAGGGAGGAGAGCTTTTCCCCGGGGTGCAGGAGGGAGGTGAAGCCTCAGTGCAGAGCCCCCTGGGGAGGCAGAATTTGGGGCAAAGCCCACTGCAGATCCCAGCAGGCCAAATAATGGGCTGCAGGCAGACCCAGGGCTTGGTGGCAGAGCTTTTCCCTGCTGGAGCAGAGCACCCACCTTCAGAAAAGCCCATCTCCTGGGAGGGCATCTTGTGCTGGGTGTTTAGATGTGGAAATGAATTTTGACTGCTGTACCCATGAGCTCAGCTGGGGCAGGCTGGGTTGCGAGTCGGCACAGTGTTTTATGGGGATATTTCACCTGAGCACCATCTCTGGTAAGAGCCGAGCGCTGCCTCATTGTTTCAGCCTCTTCTTATTTCCATGAGCTGTAAATCTGCTGCGCGCCGCTGAAGCCCTCGGGTTGCGCTTGCAGGCACACGTTGCTTATCTAATAAGCTGCTTCCTAGGCTCCAGCCATGCTGCTACTTATATCATAAATTCCACGATCTCCCCTTCACCGACCATTAATCTGCTTCATTTCCCGACAATTTTATACTCTTTTGATAAACTGTTTGTCTAACCATTTGAAGGAAACAATGTCAAAAGCAGTACCTTAGGCATTCTCCCCACTAATGAAGAAAATCCATCATGGGGGGAGTTTATCTATTTCTTTGTTGGATGTAAATAAAACGTCAGGCTAATTTACTTCCATTAATCTTAAAGGCCATTGCTACGATGATATTCCTGCGTCGGAGAGGGTTTTTTTTTCCTTTTCCACATAAATATTTAAGCAAGTACCTAAAGCATAAATAAATTGCTTTCTAAAAGGCAGATTATTTTTATATCCAGTGATTTAACAATAAATTTGCACAGGGCTGGGCTTCCAGGGCTTGTGGCTCCCTTCCAGCTGGGTTTGCCTTTGCATTAACAGGGCCTTCATGATCTTCAGTGGGTACTTTGCAAGATCTGCATGGGGCAAAGGTGAAGGTGTTTGTGTCTTACAGCCACAATGGGTAGGTCAAGTGGCCCTCAGAAAGTGCAAACAAGCCTTTTGGAGAAGTTTTCTTTCTTCCACGGGCTTTCCCACTGTGTTTTTGCAGGTGACATTTGGCACAAGGGATGCTTTATGCCCATGCTGCTATATCCCTGGTGGCAGGGCTTGCAGAAGGGCTCACCTACACACAGATGGCTTCAGCTTCCATGGCTTTCCCCGTGGTCCTACCTCCTTGCTGCTGCTCTCCTCCATCCCACCGTGGTGCCAGCAAGCACACAGGCATGCCCTGATGACTGCTCCCCTTCCCCAGCTCCCCTGGCTGAAGACAGGCAGGTGCCTCATTAGGATCAGGGGTTGCTCCAGTCGCCCCTGTGGGAGCCTCTACAAGCCCAGGGAAGGTGCCTTATCCTGGGATAACAGCATAAATATAATAGGAAACACACCATCTTCATAGCTGGAGCAAACCAAACCTGATGCTGGTAAAGGCTGATGGGGCTGGAGCAGTCCCCAGGGGTTTCTCTGAACCACTGTGGCCACATCTCAGGGCATGTGCATTCTGCTTTCTACATGGATAAATACACGTGGGGAAAAAAAAATAATAATTAGATAAAACTAACAATCAGTGTTAGTGAGATCATGGCTTTTGGTTCTCTCATTTATCCATACGTGACTCCTTGGTAATTCAAGAGTGATTTTTATTAATGTGTGCAAGGGTTTACAGATGCTCCCACATGTGTTCAGCCAGCAAACTCATGTTACAGGCAAGGAAATGCAAAAACAAAACAAAACAAAAAACTAGGAAGATCCCCACCGCCCACTGCTTTGTGCAGTGTTAAATTCAGGCAGATGCAACTGGACACAAGGCAAAGGCTGAGGCAACATCCCAGCAAAGTCAACAGCTTTGGCCACCATGCAGTGCCCCACTTTCCTCTCTTCTGGCTGAGAACTTGGCTTGCATGGGATGACAAACTGTTTTAATGAAGTTTCTCATTTTACTGAGAAAAACTACAGCCAGCGCTGCACATCCAACCTAATGCTGCTGCTACCACGTTGCTTTTCAAGGCATATTTTCTGGATTTTGTTGTGTTACATTATTCTTCTCATTTATTCATATAAGGCAGTGCCTGGGCACGGCTGTGTTATTTGGGACCCAGGATGAGTAGCTTCATTCTCCACCTTCACAGGCTAAGGTCACCTCTTGATAATGAATCCCCATGAGCTGGTCTTCGGTGGGGCTTCTTGGTGGAGGTGGAGGTGGGGTGAAGGGTTTCCTTTATCACCTCAAGGGCAGGAGTGCAGCAAGATGATGCCGGTGCTCCGGATGCTGAGGCACACACGATGTGTGCCGACGCTTTCTGAGAGCACTCACACTTGCTGATTAATGTCACTCCAGCCTCACTTCATCTTCTCTTAAGCAAGAGGGAAAGGTAATTGCTTGCACTTATCAGCGTGGCTGTGGAAGTATCCCCTTGCAGACTCTAAAACTGACAGAC
The DNA here is from genome assembly GCA_011076525.1 of Nettapus auritus. Taxonomy (NCBI): domain Eukaryota; kingdom Metazoa; phylum Chordata; class Aves; order Anseriformes; family Anatidae; genus Nettapus; species Nettapus auritus. The sequence goes on from CM021766.1 coordinate 43,974,372, forward strand.
GGCTGAGATGGATGGCTCAGGGACTGCACAAGTGCCCGCTTCCCTGCCTCTCTGCCTGCACGGGTGGCCATTTGCTCCAACACAAGGGCGACGGGGCAGCAGCACAGTGCAGGCACCCATGCTGGTGTCCTCCTGCTCATTTTGCTCTCTGCCCTGACTCCTGAGGACCAATTTAGCCAGGATGCTGCTGTGTGCTGTCACAGCAGCTCTCACTGCCTGGCTGCTGGGGGTGTCAGCACACGCAGAATGCATTTTGCACCCAGTTGCCTTCTGCTGAAATAACCCTGCCTGTTTGTTAAAGGATTTTTTTCTGCTAACCTTAGCGAAAGCTTCGTGCAGACATCAGGCGCGCGTCACCTCCTCCATGGGGGAAGACAGAGCTCAGCTCTGGTCACCTGTTTTGGAAGGTCTCCTCTGCTTTTCCCCATACCACTCCAGACTCTCTGCTTTTATTACTTTGGGAACGATGAAGGTATCATCAAAAAAAAGCCAGAGCAAGCCATGGGAAGATTGTCTGTGACTTCCCTCAGCCATGAGCAGTGCCTCTCACCGCTTGGCTAACCCTTCTCAGGCTCTCTGTCTGTTCAGCTGGTCAAAACTGCAGTTTTCAAAGATGCTGGGAAGGAGAGGGGAGTGAAGCCACATAAAATCTCATGGACATGCACGTCCTTTGAAAATTCCATGCTGTGATCATTGCATGATAAATCTTGCTTAGTGCCTCTCTCAAACATTCATGGGATGTCTCTAGAGACGGTCTCCTCCTCATCTTTCCTACAATCCCTTCTCCTTTTCCAGGACATCCCACCAATGGGGGGGGTTAAATAAGAAAACCACCTTTTGGAGAAGCAAGAACCCACACACAGCTCCACATCACAAAAACTGAGGACACAAGGCTCAACCACCACAGGGTTCAGCGCAGTGTGTCCCTCACCACTGTCAGGTTGTGATGCTGAAGGTACTGCAGCAGGACCTGTCCCCGCCTCTCGAGGGTCCGCAGCAGAGGTCTCACCCCCGCGGCACCGCCCTGGCTCTCCCAGAGCTCCCGGTCCACGTACAGCGACTCCAGCAGCCGGCGGCCCAAGCAGCCCGACCTCAGCACAGCCACGGCTGTCTCCGGGAAGCTGAAAGAGAGATGTGGGATGGAGACAGACTGCTATCGGCCACCCTGACCCACTTCACCAGGACATGTGAAAACAGATTGGTCTTCCCTCTGTCTGGCTTCATCTCACTGCAACTCCGTTTGTCCATGGAGACACCCCTGATTTACACCAGAACAGAGTGAAGACCCAGTCCTGGTGCTGGGGCGTGTGTGATGGGTTTTTGGAGCCCTGCTTCACAGGGGTACTTGACCACGGACTCCCAGCAGGTTTGCAGATATCATCAAAGATTCTGCAGGAGTAGAGAGACGTCCCACCAAGAGTGTGCGCATTGCCCCCCTTACCTGTCTATGCCCTGCAGGAGCCTGAAGTTGAGCTTTGCCTCTGGCTGCTGCAGCCGGCCTGCGTTGTCGATGAACACCAGGCGGGACGGGGCACTGCTCCGGACCTGCCAGTGGTGACGGGAAGGAGCAGCTTACCTACTGTGGGCAGTCACCAGCCTGGTGTTTTAGGCTGGGTGTTTGATGTATTGAGTAACCCTGAGAGCCTCTGGGGGCCAGCAGCTGCCAACACTACCCAGGCACCTTCATTTTTGGCCAGAGCAGCCCCTGGGAGGTGGGACAGGGGAAAGGGCCACAGGGGCTGGGGACATACCAGGATGTGCACCAGGACCAGCTCGGCTGGGTTTCGGCACTTCTCGTGGAGCATCTCCTCCATGCAGGGCTCAGAGGGGTCGGGCTCAAAGCCACAGCAGTATCGGTCCAGGCGGTCATGAACCTGCGGGAGACATTTGGGGTCCTCAGCTGGGGCAGACAGCTGGGATAGTCAGGTCCTGGGGATTCTCACATGGAGTTTTTCTTGCTCAGAGGAAAATAAAATGCTTTTAAGGATCCTTAGTGGGCATTGTGTGGAAAAGCTGCTTACACCAGCACAGAAGAGAGGGACAGGGAAGCACAAAGAAGCTGAGCTGACTTGCAAAAGCCTTTGGGCTTGGAGAAGAGCCTGATAAAGGTGACAGTGACAGGCTTTTCTGCTGGAGTTCAGACACCATGCTCCATATCTGCACAGACCAAATGGGCCATGCTGGCAGCTGAAACAAAGGGAAGAAGGACACAATGAGGAAGGCAAAATAACCCCCAAAACACCCCAGAAAAACTAGTTTGCAAAACTTCAAGAAGAGATTTCTTTTCTCAGGCTGAGCCTTGGTTCACTGGGTGACATTTTATTTGGGCACCTTTCTTATACACCATTTCATCCATCCCTATGAGTCCTACACAGCTCTCAATAAAAAGCAGATGAATGGAAGAGAGTCGGTAAGGAAAAAAGCAATCAGTGCTTTACACAGTGCCTGCGTGACATTTGAGTTAGTCCATGGTAACTTATTTTAACTAATCTGTGCTTAATTACTTGCAGGCTCTGCTAAACCCCCGTGTACCCCCGTCCCCACCCCAAATCTCTGCAGCAGCCCTCAGCTGCTTGGCTGCTCCCAGCACATCACCCTGCCTTGGAGGGAAGAGGGGAGCTGATTTTAAAACAAATAAATCTCTGTCAGACACAGCTTCAATAACCCTGCCTCCGTGTACATATAAAACATATATATTTCAGCTCCTGCAGATGGATCAGCCATTCCTGCCAGGGAAGCAAGGAAAGCTCACTGGTGGGCAGCTCAGCTGCAGCATGAAGGCTGTTGGGGTTGTTGGTGTCAGAGCTCAGGATGCCTGTGGTCACTATGGCCAGGAGAACTTTTGGCCCAGGATCCCAATGAACCAGCCCAGATGGTTTCTGCAAAAGCCACCAGGGTATGGAAATCCAGAGCCCAAGACGCCAAGCAGGGCTGTGGTGAAGACGATGTGGTTATGGTGGCGGGGATGAGTCAAGGCTTCCCGAGCACCACGCAGACGTCTGCCAACACAGCGGGAGGCAGGGGGAGTGAGGCTGAAGGGCGCCTGAAGAAAGGCCACAAGGAAGGAGATGGGGACAGGCTGCACAGAGCAGGGCTCAGCCCTGCCCTCTGTTCCCCCACAAATATCTGAAACCAAGGGAGCTGGTGCCAGACCCACGTGGGTGTAGAGTGGGGGCTGATGCTGGTGTCCCTGATGGGCCCTGGGACATGGAGCAGCCCGTTGTTGACACCCTGGGAGTGTCTCTGATGCACAGACCAGCTCTGCCTCCCTCGGCTGTCCCCATGTCACTGACATTCACTCATCAGAGCCTGAGTGGCCCTAATGAACATCGGGCCTTGCTGCTCCAACACAGACGAGCCGCACCTTCTGCCATCTGCTCAGCTCACAACCTGTCACAAACGCCCTCCATTTAAGCTCCTCTTCAGGCACAGCGTTGGCTGGGATGGGGACTGCTTCTCCCAGCCCTGAGAGCCACTGCTCCCAGCTTCATGCTGGAGGGGAGACTTAGGAAAATAGGGGTGACTGTCCTCTGGAAGAGGCTAGGCCCACAAGGGACACTACGTACTGAAGGACTGAACCTGCAAAGTCATCTGGGGGTCAAATAGTTGATGAAATATGAAATACCAGATGTGTTTTTTTTTTTGTTTGTTTGTTTGTTTTGTTTGTTTGTTTGTTTGTTTTTGTTTTTTCTCCTTTCTGCTGGGTGTAAGGAGGGTGTTGTTGATGGGAAAGCATAAAAGCATCCATCAGGAATAGTCTGTGATTGTTGAAGCTCTCAAGCAGGATGCCAAAGAGCCTGACTAACTCTTGCATCATGGAAAAGAGAAGGGGGCTGGGGAGAGCCACATGTGAGACTCCTGGGCTTGCAGAGCAGCCCCAAAGATGTCTGTGGCCATCACCACAGTGTCTGTTTGAAGTCCTTGGCTTCTGCATTCCCCAGCTGTCAGCAAAAAAAGCTCTGAAACACAGAGAGAAAGCAAAAAGGAAGGTGGCCATGTCCTTAAAAGCTTGATCATAGTGTCTGTAGGGGGGGGCAGGCTTCATTTTGGGGGAGTTGAGCCAATTTCCAGACCAAGCAGTCCCAGTGAGGATAGGATGGCCTCAGAGGGAGAGAGGGATGCTGCTGCAGGGACGCAGCCTGAGTGTGCTGGTGGTTTTGGCTCTTTTTAAGGCACAGGATGAAGCCAATAGCTGCTCCCTTTCAAAAGGGCTCTGCATTTTACCCATGGTAGAGCTCTGCAAGGAGAGGTCTCTCTCTCCTGACACCTCAGGCCTATGGGGCTCAGGTGGACATAGGCTGTAGGGGACAGCCAGCAGCCTGAAACTCTCCTACTTGCACACACTGTGTGTGTGTGTTGTAAGGAGTGAATAATGCAGAAGAAGCCAAATTTAAAAACCCTTTAGAAGATGATGAAGATCTCAATGCCTGGCTCAGGGCTCATGGAAGGGCTCAAAGTTCATGGCTTCCAACTCTCCAGTACATGCTGCAGGATGCTAGAGACATTATTTCATTACTATAGTATCCTGCTGGCTTCATGCCTCTTTATGTGACTTTTCCACATGGGAGGATCCCATTGAGTTATTGAGAAAAAGCCAGCGGATTGCCCCTTGATTTATTACTCCACTGTTTTGGCCCTCTGCAAGAAAATCTCCTTAAAATTGGATGCTTTTTTCTCCTGGAGACTCAGCTTTTCCATTGCATTCAATGGTATTTTGGCCTGGGGGAGGGAAAGGGACTGGTTAATCTTCTCATTTGTTTGGCTGTTTCATTTAAAATATTTCCAAGCCCAACCATGACTGCGTCTCCTCTGCCAGCCATAGTCTGAGGTTATAAAGATTAATGGCCAGGCCGTGCCAAAAAAAAAAACAGAAAGAGTAACGAGAACACACATTTTAATAGTATTTTTTTCTTCCTCCTTTTTTTTTTTTTTTTTTTTAAATATATGTATTTATATATATAATTGTCATTTCAGGTAGTTTCCTCTTGTCTAATAATGAAAGTTGCAGCCCTGAGGTACATAAACTTTTTTTTTTTCTTTTTATCTTTCTTTTTTTTTTTTTTTTTTTT
>CM021766.1:43979840-43993389 GCA_011076525.1 Nettapus auritus
TTTTTTTTTTTTTTTTTTTCCACAGAAACCTCTTTCTCCTCCTCAAGGTTACTCCCTAATAAATGATAACTGCCTGTGACACTGTGGTAATCCCTTGTAGCAGCAGGCTATGGTTTTCCAGACAGAAGATCAGACTGTTAACCCTGAAGAGGAGGAGGAGGAGGAAAGCACTACCACACAGAGGGTAGGAATGATGACTCTCTATGCCAGCAGCACATCTCTGGATTGAATACATCAAAGCCACAGGGCTGGTGCAGGAGATGCTGCCTTCACCCAGGAATGCCCTGCCCTGAGCAGCTGCAGCATCCACGTAATGCAGAGCAAGGAAAGCCAGGCTGGGATAAAGCTGGACCACGTGAGAGCAGACATCCATCTCCTCTACAAAGCCAGCAATTATGAAACCTAAGCCTCCAGAAAATTAACATTTTATGAGCATGAAAGATATATATATATATATATTTGTTTGTTTAAAGTCAGCCTACTTTGGGGGGGAAAAATTGGACTCATGCCTTCTAGTGCTGTGCTGTGCTGGGGAGATGAAGGAAAGTTGCCTGATGGCAGGAACATTTTTTTTTTTTTTAATTTTTCTTTTGTCAGAGGGACATTGCCTGGGCTTGAAAGTTGAGGAATTATTGAAAAGTTGCCATCCCCAGGGCTGAGCAGAAAAACTGAACCCTTTGCATTCACTCTTCTCTTCAGCATTTGCAGCAAGAGAAGATCCAGCCTCTTCCCACCCCAACCTGCAGCTGAGCTTCACCAGCCTGGAGGTTGGACTGTGGTCCTGAGGCACTTGGCAGTGCCAGGGATCACCCACCACACTTGAACATCTTCAGCCAGCAAAGAGCCACCACCTTTTGAATGATACAGATGAGGCTTCTGCTCCTAGGCTTCTCTGATTTTCACCAATGATCCAGCTAAAACGCAAATCATATTATAGAGAGAGAAAAAAAAAAAAAAAAAAAAAAAAAAAAAAAAAAAAAAAAAAAAAGTGGTGCTTTCCACTGCATTTTTCCCTCTGGTTTGAATTTTGCTTGGGAAATCCCACCATGTGAAGTTTAGCTCAGCTTTTGGTGCATGCTCCCTGGTTCTTGCTCCTTGACAGGCCATGTTCAGCCTGGGGCTGTGCGCAGCCATGAAGACAGGGCAGATCCTGGTGTAGGTTTCAGGGATTTTTTCTTTTAGTCCCACTGGTTGCTGATGTTACCACAAGCTCACACAAGTCCTGCATGAGATTCACTTGCCAAGATGGGGTAGCATGCAAGGTGGAGGCAACATCATCAAGATGTCCCAGAAGGTGCAAAAGTTACCCCAGGAGCAAAAAGCAGTAATTTTTGACTCACATTTTGGCATGCTCTCCCAGGACAACACAGCCTAGATAACCCACAGAAGAGAAGGAGATGACAGAGGTGTGCACAGGAGGACCTGGCACAACAGACAGCCTCCCTCACCTCAACCCTACCTGCAGGAGGAAGTCAAAGAGTGCCAGGCGGCCCCACTCGCCATGCTGGATGCTCTTACAGGGAGTGTCCCTCATCACCGGGGCCCTGCCATGAGTCCGCAGTATCTCCTGGTACTGCAACCACCCCAGGGCGCAGGAGTTCTGGTCATTGTTGGTGTCCTCCAGGTGCTGGACGTCAGGTGCCCACCAGATGACGGGCCGCGTAGCACCATTGGTGTAGCTGTAGGGCAGGATGGGGCTGGAGAAGCGGCGGGCCACAGCGGGCAGGCTCCTGTTCAGCCCCAAGACCCTGTCCAGGTGGAAAGCCACCACCTCGTAGAGGTCCCCAGGGCGCTTGATGAGCCCGCAGCGCCCATCCCCGCAGTCTCCCCCAGGGCTGGTGGGTTGGGGGTCCTCTTCAGTGTGCAGGTGGACACGCAGGACCTGCCCGTGGGCTGGCACACGAGTTTTGGAGACCACCTGTCCGTGGGCCAGCAGCTTCATCTTCTGGATGTCATCATTGGAGAACCACGGCAGGGCCATCCCACCAAGACGCAGCCTGTCCCCATCTTGGGGGTCGCCTCGCCAACAAGGCTGCTCCACACAAGGTGAAGGGGACATCATGCCAAGCTCCCTCAGCCAAAAGCTGTCTCCCCGATGCCTCCTTGTCCCCCGAGTGGGCAGCTTGTCCCCACACAGGGTGGTGGCTGTGTCCTGCTGGGGCTGGGTGGCTGGGGACAGTGATATGGGCGCTGGTGCCATGCGAAGGGACCGGGCCCGGCTGTGGTCCCCGGTTGGCGATGGGGGCAGGTGGGTGAGCGCCAGCAGGGCCAGGGCCAGCAGGACCCCCAGGGCCACCAGGGGAGGGTGCTTCAATCCTGTCCTTCGCCACAGTCGCTGGGCCTGCGGGTCAGAAAGGAGAGTGTCACTGGTGGTCCCAGTCCATGGGGCATGTCAGAAAAAGGGGCTTGGCTGGGGGACACAAGCAGCCATAGCACGATTTGGGGCAGAAATTAGCCAGTGGTCCCCCAGGAGTTGGTCAGGGCAAGAGCTGACCCAGTGGAGGTGCTGCAGTGTGTCAGAACAGTCACACCACTCAGAATCAGAGCATGCAGGACCAGAAATAGAAAACATTCCTCTTTTATCATGACTTTTTTAAAATGAGGCTGAATGTCCACACTGCCTTCTGCTGCAGCCTGCACTTTGCTGTGCTATTCCCTGAGCTCTGCTGCATCCACTCACCCAGCTGCATCCGTATTTGACTGGGGAGCTGTGAAGCTGAACAAACCCTAAAGGAAACCAGGGAACAGAATGGGGGATACAAGTGAGCTGTGATTTTGAAGGACTACATTTCCACAGCATCCTTAGTGTAGACCACAGACGCAGGCCAACACAGAGCAAATACCTGGATGGGTGTGAGCATTTTCCAGTTCCTGAGAAGTTTTTCTCCTGAACATCTCACTCCAGTGGTTTCTGTCTCAGTTGCACACTCAGCCCAAAATCTAGACCTCTGTGCCCTCATGGGAAGGAAGTGCAGTGTGTGCCAAGACCCAGCCCTGCCAGCTCTGCCCATCACTGCACTCAGCATGGATAAGAGCTTGCAAGAGCTGATCAGAAGTTATTGCAGCTTACATTTAGAAAAGGTACAACCTTCTCTATCTGAAACTCAAAATACTCTAATTACCAGCACCAAGAAACTGCTTTTAGATGGGTGCCACCAAGTTTTAGTGCTGTTTGCTGGGAGGGACTTACAAAAAAAATATGGGTTGTAAACACAGCTATGAGCAGACACTGTGCTAAGCCACCATGTCTGCTTTGCCCATAAGGCCTCCCCAGGATCACAGCACTGGTGCTGGTGAAAGACCCCCTCACTGGCTGTGACCTGCATGATGGCCAACATATTTTATAATCTCTTTATAAGCTTTCCAGCCCAGCACCACTCTCATGCATTACAGAGACATTTCCAAGCAATTCAGTGATGAGGCTCAGGACAATGAGCAGGAATCAGGGCCTTGTTCCTCTTCACTTTGCAATTATTTATTTTGGAAGCACAAGTATATCCACAGCGGACATAGCGGGATGGTATATTGCCAAGGAAGGGATAAGGAATTGTTTGTGTGAGAAACAAAGTTGTGTTTTTGCAGTAGAGAATTATTTTTCTTTATTCCAAGGTAGTTGTGTGGTCATAATAAGGAGAAATGCTAAGTAGATAAGTGGACAGTAGAAGGCCTCACTGATCCAAAATAAGGTAGAAGCTTGAGAAAAACAGGATGAGCAGTGTGAGAATGGTCAAACAAAGATCACAAGTTCTCTAAACATAAGAAAGGAGAAATTAAAGGGTTGGGGAAAAAAAAAAAAAAAAAAAAAAAAAAAAAAAAGGAATAATTTTACATATATGGTATAGAGGAGCATCAAGTAGCTTATGAACCTGTAGTACTCAGCGAATGAGGAAACAGGGGAGGTGATCAGGCGTCGGGGAATAGGGAATAAAAGGTTATGATTTGTTTACTAAAATGTGCTCCTGATTGACAGGACACCCGCCATTGCAATCGCAAATAAAATAGCTTCACAGAAGATCCTGTCTGAAGAAAATTATTTGAGATTTTACTCACATTTGTAAGAGGAAAAGCTTGAAAAAGCAAGAGCTCAAAAGCTCTGGAGGTGAGAGCCAGCAGCCAGAGTGACTTCCAGAAGGCAGCTCATGAGAATCACAGGATGGTTTCGGTTGGAAGGGACCTTAAAGATCACCCAGTTCCAACCCCCCTGCCATGGGCAGGGACACCTCCCACCAGACCAGGTTGCCCAAAGCCCCATCCAGCCTGGCCTTGAACACCTCCAGGGATGGGGCATCCACAGCTTCTCTGGGCAGCCTGTGCCAGAAGAAATGTTTCATCTGTGTCTCATCAGCTGATTGAGCACTACGCAAAAACCTATGAGGGCCCAAGTGGGTTTTCCTTCAAGGTTTCCCTCTCAAGGACTGAGCAGATTTAAAACAGCTTTCAAGAACTTGTGATGGTGCATTTGGAGTGATTTAGCTTTATAGCTCTCATTTAATTGTTTCTCTCCCAGAAATACAGCACAGTGAAGCAAAATGGAGCTGCTGGGAGGAATACTTTGCTCACACTCTGCTTATGCCAGCTTCCTCCTGTGCAGCTCCAGATCTGTATTAGACCCGCATGACAAAAACTGAGGGGTTTCCCAGAAATCCCACACACACCTGAGTGTTTTTCAGGGCCCTGCCTAAAACAACCCAAATAACAACACCTCTGCTGTTTTTGGGCTCCTAAAATCAGACTTGAGCACTGCCGCCAACATTCATGAACACACTTGGAAACTATTCCCCTTATTGTAATGGTGCAGAAAGCACTTGTCCAGGCACAACATCCGAGACTGGCTTTAATTAGGAAAACCCACACCCTTGGGGGAGCATGCAAGAGCCATTTGGGGAGCATGGCAAATACAGTGGGAAAACCCCTTTTTAATCCACAGCTGGAGAGCAACACTGGCCACAGGGAACCAAACGGATGGGAACAATTACAATTTTATTTTATTTTTTACGTCAAGGTGGTTTGCAGGGCGAGCGGTTGAAGCATCCTTAGTGCCTGGAACCACTTTGTCCCCTCTGTGGACAGGCTTGGTTTGGTTACAGCCGAGCCTGAATCCTGCTCCATGAACCTGGACCAGGGCCACCGCAGCCCTTTCCCTGCTCAGCTCGGGGAGCCTGGATTTCATTGCCACATCGACAATAAGGGGAAAAAAAGTGCAAGTACAGCCTCTATGTTATTTCTGGCAGTCAATATTACAAACTTAATAATAATCTAGATGATATAACATTGCAGAAATGGTGCTGTATTTATAAACCCGGGGTAAATCCTTTTCCAAAGAGACTTTCTCCGAGTCTATGCTGTAAAAAAATGCTGCACTTTAAGCTATGGCTTCAATTCAGCCTGAAATGAAAACCATACATACCGCTCTGCTTTGCCAGCTTGACAAACTGACAGTACAGCATGTCTTCTCTAGAAATTAGGTACATTTCCCAGCAGGCAAGCTGAAGCAAAACCCATAAAAATGCTTCAGAGAGGTACGGCTCGCGCCAGGATGCCAAGGAGTAAACAATACATACGCTCACTCGTCAGATGGACATACAGCACAGCCCGGGCTCCCGAGGGCATGGCCTGGCTACTTGGGGGTAACATTTTCTAAGTGTGGGTCAGGGGATTTTATCCTTGACACTTTGTTCCCGGGGCGCTTGGACCTTGGCAGAATTTGAAGCCTGTTTTCAATTGCTTTGCAAAGTGCATCAAATTGGCTTTGTCGAGCGTGGAAGAAAAGAAAAACAAACCCAAAACTTCATTATCCAGGAATGTAAGGAACAGCCCTAAAACTCCAAAAAATGCCATAGAAATACGTGGCCTTTAAAAGCGGGATCCATCTCTGCTCGTCTTTGGAGCCTGCCAAATAAACACAGAACTGTGTGGACAGCAGGCAACGCAGTCCACTGTGATTGATTTTAACAAAAATTACTTGAAACGCCACCAGAAGCCCTCCTCCTGCTGCCTGCCACCCCCAGGAGTGTCTTCAAAGCCTTGCACCCACCACAGCTGCCCAGGAGAGCAGGGCTGTGCATCAACCAGACTGACAGCACAGCATCACCTCCAGGAGGGGATCAGCCCCATCCTCTTGTTTTTGGCTGGCAAAATAAATGCCTTATTTTAACAACAGGGAGGCTCGCAGCAGCCAGGAGACCCAACCTCTTCTCCCCCAGAGCCTGAGCTGAAGGAAGCCCTTCACCAGTCACCCATGATTCAAGCGTTTAAGTGCCTTCCTATATCATCCTGCCTGGGGAAGATATATCGCTTGCCAAGCAGGGCTTTACCTAAGACAGCTATTAAATCACAGCTGCCAGACTCGAGGGGAGCCTGGCTGCCTTCAGACCCCACCAGACACACGAAAGGGGGTCACTGAAATCCTGGGCTGGGAGGGAAGCCAGACCTGCTGCCACATGGTGCTGGGTCTGTCCCGCAGAGCCAGCAGAACCCTCCGAGCTGGCGCTCAGCTCTTCCCACAAGAGTGTCCAAACCAAACCAGGAAACAACAATGTTGAATTGTCCAGGATGGGATTTTAAAACTTGCTGTGCTTTGCTACATTTTGGACAGCCCGATGGAGGTGATCTGCAGCCTGACTGTGCGACAAGTTCTGGGCAGCACCCCAGCATGGAAGAATAAAATGCTGTTGACAATACCATTCCCTCCAAGCACTGACTAAAAACTTATTTGAAATCCCCGTGGTGTTTCCCTTGCCCCATCTCCCTGCCCTCCTGTTACACTCAGGTCAAGCTGCACACGTCAGCTTTCCCATCCGTGTGTAAGCAGCAGGAGGGCCCCTCCAGATGTGGCATTCCCTCGTGCAACATCTGCGCCCCACACGCCCGCTCCCTTCCAACAGTGCTGCCTTTGTGCATCGGGGACTGCACAGAGGATGCTCTGGAGGAGGGCAGCAGCCTGCAGACCACATGCCGGGGTCCTTCGCTGCTAACCCCTCACACACACGGCCTCTGCATGCCTGGTTTCCTTCTGCTGGAAAACAACGTTTTTTTTTTCCCCACCTTCTTCAGGAATCAGAAGTCCTGCTCCTCAGCAGCTGGCTTCCAGCCACAGCAAGGGACACGGCTGCTTTTCTGCTCACACTATGATTTCTACAGGATGCCCAAAGCCAGGACAGTGACAGCAGTAAGGAACCCAGGGGTTCCTCTGAAGTCCCCTTCCTTACAATGTCCCCGCCCCCTAAAAGCTTCTCCCTATATATCCCTGAGCCGCTCACCAGCTTCAGCCTTGCATCTCCAGCTGCCTCATCTCCTTTCTGCATCGCAGCAGCAAAGGTGCTGGGAAGTGGCATCTTTTTTTTGCAGCATGTTCTGGGCTACACAGGGACGAATACATTTAAATAAAATCAAGTTTTATTCCCTTCTTGCTCTTGGCGAGTTTATTGATCCTGATGATGAGTGCCTTGAAGAACCACTAAAACTCTCTTACACAGTTTTGGCACCTGATCCAGTGTTATTCCTTTTATTGGGGGTTACATTTTTTGTACAGTTGGGTTGGGGGGTGGATTTTGATCCATTTATTTCCAGTCTTCTTGTTGAGCTGGTGGACCAGCCCTGGAGAAGAGGCACACGTGCTCAGTGCCCTGCGGGGGCTTTGCAAGATTCCAGATTCCCTTGGACGCATTTTGGTGGAGGATGGACAAGTCGGCTGGCTCAGTCTCCCCTCTCTTGCTCTAAGGGTTTTTTTTCTTCCTGAAGAGCAAAGGAACGCATTCGTGGGATTCCACAGCTGTGGCGGGGAGGGGAGGGACAGCGGGGCCATTCATCCCCGGGCTTTATTGAAAACAGAATTGTTCATACGTGCCCATCCTCAGCTTCAGAAAGGTAACCGTTTCCCTAGATTTAAACCATTCCTTTAGTTCCTATACAGGAAAAAAAAAAAATAAAATAAAAAGGGAAAGGAGTCTGCCCCCTGCCTGTCTTTGCCTCCTGCATCCTGCTTTTCCTTCTCCCAGCCGACCCCACCAGGTGAAGGACTGGAGCAAACACCGTAGCAGACCTGCTCCGGAGGGGCTTTGCCTTCAGGAAAGGCAAGCAGCCACAGGGTTATTAAGCCTTTGAAGCAGGAGGGGTAATTATGGCATTTGGCATCTCTGCGAGAGCATTAATAAAGTGCAGTCAGCCCCTCTTATTTATACTGCCTCGTACTGGGAGAGCAGCAGAGCCACTGGAAATTACTTACCAGCAGATTTTGGAGCCAGAAGCAAGGAGGCATTTCCCTCACGAAGCTTTCCCCCAGCTCGGTGCTGGCATTTGATGTGTTTTCAGGGGAGCTGGGGACACAGGGGAGCAGCCCAGTGCCAACAACTGCCCCAAGCCCTGGCCTCGCTGTGCTTTAAAACCCAACGACACCCCCCCCCAAAAAAAAAAACAATTTTTGATGGTGGTAGGAAACCGTGCAAGGACATTTCCACAAGCCCATTCTCAGATCTGCCCTTGCAAAGGAAAAATGGAAACCCAGGTGAAAAATGACCATTCTGCTCCAGCAGGGAGACCACACCAGGCACCTGGCACGCGCTGCAGGCGCTTTGAAAGGCTTCACAGTGCAGGCTCATGGGGGAAAGCAGTGCTGCAGGAGAAAGCCTGGCACAGGGAGAGCTGCCTTGCTTTTTTCTTCAGGGGGAAGGAATGATTTCCAGTCTCCAAATGGGTGACACCCCGTCTTGCCCATTTTTCTTGCTGCTGAAGTTCATTAGTCAGGAAACTCAGAGCTGCCAAGTGCAACATCTCCCCATACACACACACACATACGTCCTGCTGCTCACCACCACCGCCAGCCCCACAGCGTGCACCAGCCCCCTGAGCCCCCCCAGCCATCCTCCCAGGACTTAAAGGCATTTCAGTGACACGTGTGGGCGACTCCAGAGCGAAGTTTTTGGCAGCAGCACCTCCTGTCTCACCCAGCACGTGCATCTGCAGCCTCCGCCCGACATACATTTTGCAAGGGTGGCGGAGCAGAGGTGGGTAAGGCACCGCTCGCTTCCTCAACTTTTTAATTAACTGCTTTGAGATAATTAAATACACTTCATTGATTGTTAACCATTCTCTTTGCCCATCCCTAGCATTATGAAGGACAGATCCATGCTGGAGCCTTGCCTGCATGCTCCAGCCCCACGAGGGATCCCTCTGGGCTTGTCCCAGGGAGGATGGAGGCAGCTGTGGGATGGCCTCGTAACGTGTCCCATGGACCCAGCATCCCTTCCCACCACCAGCTCGAGGAGGAAACCCCCAAATCATACCATGGCTCCCAGTGCAAGCTGATGTCCTGCTCCTCGCATACTTCGCCGCCACAGGAGAGGCGGCACACGGTCACCTCCCGGGCTGGGCACCAGCTCCCAGCAGCACGTCCACAGAAAACCAGAACATTAAAAACCATAAAATGGAAATATATATATATTTTTTTTAAGAGAGAGAAAAATAAAACAAATGAAATAATTTAAAAAAAATCCAATCCACGCGGCTCCTCTCCCCGAGGCGCTGTCACCCTGTGTCCCTCGGGGCTCGGGGCAGCCTCTGCACGGGCTCCTCGCTCCCGGCGGGCGGACACCCGGCCAACTTCAGCCGCCAGTTTTCCAACTCTGCAGCAGCCCAGACCCACCTCCCTGAGGCTGGGAAGGGGGGAGCAGGCATTTGAAGAGTCTCTTTTTCACAATAAAAGCCCTTCTTGCTGCTTTTTTCTTTTTTTTTAAATACGGAGTTTGATATGGGAGGCAGAGGTAAGGGAGGCTGGAATGACACATGCTCCTCCTGAGCTCCTGGTTTGGGACAAGCAGGGGAGAGGCAGAGCCCCAGGGACCTTGTTGGTCCTGCTCCACCACAGCTGGGAAAGCAAGCCCTAGGTCTGCTGATGGGTGCCCCAAAAACACCCCTCAGAAGTTTTTAAGTGTTAGGCTGTTGCCTTTCAATAGCAGTGTGGAGCAGCTGGGAGATTTCTTAGCCACTTAAAAGGAGTTAATGTGTTAACAGCTCTTTTTTTGGGGGGGTGCTCAGTCCTGGGAACTGTAAAGCAAATTAAATTGATGGTCATTATTCTTTATTTCTATTTGCATTTTAAAAAAATCAGAAAAATGCACAGTGCAAACTAGTGTGAGGGACAGTGAGAACACAGCAGGCTAAGAAGAGGAGAAGGGGACCAGGCTTAGGGAAAATGGACCAAGTGATGTGCCCAGAGTGGAACAGGAAGGCAGTGGTGGAGCTGGGGAGGTGAATCCTATGTCCCTGATCCCCTCTTGACCACTGACCACACACAGCCCTACAGTGACGTTGCACAGGACTGCTAGATGCAAGAAATGGTTACAGTGTGATGCTCTGCCCAGCACAGGCTTCTGCCAGTCCCAGCTCCTCCACACACCCTTGGCATGTTGAGTGCATTTATTTTTCCCTTTTTGTGTCTCCCAGCACCTTTTGTTGCTCCTCAAAACTCTCCCTAGGCAAATATAGAGATGGAAGGTTATGTCCAAAGGCTGCTCGGCTTCAGGACATATCCCTTTGTGCCAGCCTCATGTAGGAGGGGTGCCTATCTGCCATTTCAGAGGCTTTTGCTTTCCTGTCCTTCTGGTAATTCCAAAGAGATTCAATTTATATGCAATTTCTGTCAAAATGACTCCTGTTGGTGCAACAGCACTATGTGCCGTGACTGACAGGCCAGGCGCTCCGGCTCCTCTCTCCGGCTTGCCTCTCCTCACAAATAACCCTTTAAAATGCATGCCTGACATCTGAGGAATTTGCCGTCAGGAACAGGCACGGATGGCTGCTGCAGCAGGCAGACTGGAGGGATCAGTGGCCAAACTGCCAGGATACGTCCACAGAGCCTGGAAACAGATGCTCCGATCTCAGCACTTGGAAATTTTGATCAGATTTCCCGCTCCCTCCTCCCTCCCCTGGAGAAGTTCTTTAATGATGGTTACAGAGGGAAATAAATAAATAAATAAATAAATAAATAAAGCAGGACTTGAGAACCAAATGCACTATAAACCCATTTCTTGAGGATGCTCAGGAGGTCCACCCTGACAGAAGCCCAAAGGTGCCCACCCCACTGGCCCAGCTCTCCCCAAGGAGTTACAGACGGGTGGCAGGGAGCTGGCGAGGATCAGAAAGCTGCTCTGCCTCTGAGAAAGTAAAGTCAAATTGTTTCTTTTCCCCATTTAGAGAAGCATGAGGCTCTAATGGGTTTGAGGGACTGTGAGGACGACTTTCCGCATGCACCAAGATAATTATAAGCTTGAACGGATTTCTGAGGCCCAAGACTTACCCAGATAAATCACTGCCCATCAACCACTGATTACAAATGAGCTGCTCAGAAAGCCTTCGGATTTCTCCTTTTTCCCCTGCTCTCTCCTCTATCTTTTGGTAATGGGCCTTGACACCTCACTAAGGAGGCCCTGATATTTCAGCCGTCACTTGCAGGTGCTGTGACAGAGCCAGCAAGGCTATAAGGACAAAGCAGAAAGGGGACAGAGCTGGGCTGCTGCTCCCAGCTGTGGCTCTGGGGCTGGCAGTGGGGATCTGCAGAGCCAGAAGATGCCCAGAAGCAGACGAGTTGCCAAACTGAGGTCTGCATCTGTTCTCCGAGCGTGACGTGTCCCCATGTGCCATATCCCCAGCCACCATTTTGTCACAATTTGCCTGACTCAAGGCAAAAGGCAGGGGGCTGCATCCTGAAGCATGAGAGAATACCTTAACAAACAGCATTTCAGAGACCACAGCAACATCTGCAGGGAAACTGCACGTGCCCGGGTGGAGGGGCTCTGTGCCTCCCACAGGCACCTTTTGTATCCCGGCTGCTGCCGTGACTCAAACACGAGCACACGGAGGGAGGCACGAGGAGTTATTCAGGCCTTCAGAGGTGATTGCTCATTCCTCCAGTTTGCATTTTAGATAAGGGATGGGAACTCTGCATAGCTTTTCAGACTGTGGCCTTGTTTTTGTGGGATGGGTACAGTAAAGGTTCAAATGAATTAGGGTTTTCTTTCCATTTTTTAATTTCTCAGGTGGACAAGCAGGTGTGCAGAGAGGCTGTGCCCAAGACCAAGCTGCTTCACTAGCACCTTATTGCTGGAAATCATCCCCACAGTTTAATAACCTGAGCTGCTCCACCACATGGTGCCTGCAGGATTCCTCAGGATCAATGTGCAATCCTTGTGCTAAAGCAGTTCTCTGGGGCCACAAACGCCTGCTTGCACCTTCCCCAGGGGATATGGACACCCTGCTGTTCTCTGGGAGTGAGGGTGAAAAGCTTGAATGCTTGAAAAGAGTAGAAGAAGGAAAAAAACAAAACAAAACAAAACAAAACAAAAAAAACTTGAATGCACACTGTCTTCCCCAGCTGCCTCACAGTCCTTGGGTTTGTGCCTCCTCCTTGACTGCCCTCTCACATGGACCTGAGCTTTGCCTCAAAAGTGGGTTCAATTGCCCTCTGCTCAGCTGTGTTTGAGGCCAAACACACTGCCACAGGAACACTTTACCACCAAACGGGTCTTGCCACTTGGCCAGCAGCGCAATTTTTGTTTTTGGACAACAATTCGGACGTAAAGCCCAGCTTACAGATGAACAAGAAACACCACTTTTTTTGGACTGTGACCATTTCAACCAAGGGATTTGGATCTCTCTCCATTTTTTACTGTCCCTCTGACCCCGCACCATCTCCAGACTTCACTAGTAAATAAATGTGTGTGTCTGAGTGCGTACCCTCAACTTGATCACTGTTTAACAATATTGGAAGTCTGATGAATGGTGTAAAAAAAGCTTGATCACCAATGTCTCCCTAGGAACATCTTGAGATTTGCCATTGAGCCGCTTCCTCATCTGGTATGTAAAGCTCTAAATGCTGCAGTCCTCAAAACCCAACCGGCGTATGGTGCGAAGACGTTGCCTTGGAGACACCCAAATGTGCTCTGCCGGAGCAGATGCCTTGGGCTTGCCGGGAAGGCGACGAGCCTGCCTGACCCCCAGTCCACGCTAGCTGGCCATGGCTATGCTCTCAGCACCTAGTTCCTTCCTGGTGAAGACCTCGTCTAGCTGTGCTCACACATTCACAAAAGGGGACCAGGAAAAGCCACAGGAGAGATGGGGAAATGTTTTAAAGGCTCCAGAGCTGTGCTGGAAGCTGTGTGTAGCTCCCCAGGAAAAATAAATAAATAAATAAAGATCCTGAGATCAAGATCAGCACTCGGATTATTTGGGCTACAAAATTATTTGGCTAGGAATTATCATCAGTGGTCTGGAGAGCTCCTTGCCTAATTGTCTTGGCCTCATGCACTGCCTAATGTGATGTTCCTGGGTTGTGCCTTGGGTGGCTCCTGCAGGGGATGTGACTGAGACCCTCCAGGAGCTTGCCAGAGGTGGAAAACTCACCTCTTACCCCTGCAGGGCATCAGGAGGCAGCATCACTCCCAGCCTCCCAGCAAAGCTCCAGCTCTCCTCTGGGGGCTGGGATAGAAATGAGGAAAAATATTTCCACCACCACAACCAAAAAAAAAAAAAAAAAAAAAAAAAAAAAAAAAAAAAG
>CM021766.1:44002883-44453798 GCA_011076525.1 Nettapus auritus
AGCCGCTCCTCGTAAGACTTGTTCTCCAGACCCCTCACCAGCTTCGTGGCCCTTCTCTGGACTCGCTCAAGCACCTCCATGTTGAGAACACAGTACTCAAGGTGCGGCCTCACCAGAGCCACGTACAGAGGGACAATCACTTCCCTGGACCTGCTGGCCACGCTGTTTCTTATGCAAGCCAGGATGCTGTTGGCCTTCTTGGCCGCCTGAGCACACTGCTGGCTCATATTCAGCCGACTGTCAACCAAAACTCCCAGGTCCTTCTCTGACAGGCGGCTTTCTATCCACACATCTCCCAGCCTGTAGCTCTGTTTGGGGTTGTTGTGCCCCAGGTGCAGAACCCGGCACTTGGCCTTGTTGAACTTCATACCGTTGGCCATCGGTGCAGCCTATCCAGATCATCTTGCAGAGCCTTTCTACCCTCGAGCAGGTCGACACACGCACCTAACTTGGTGTCGTCTGCAAACTTACTGAGGGTGCACTCAATCCCCTCATCCAGATCATCGATGAAGAATGGGGGGGTGGCCCCGCTTTGGGCCCCCCCGCGGGGGGGGGGGGGTTGGGGTTCAGCCCCTGAGGGGCTGATCCCATGGCCCTGTAATACCGGAGGGACGCAGCACAGCCAGGGGCCGTGCTTGTGCTGTGCCAGAGGCTGGTATATCGTGGGTGAGCTCCAGGGAAGGCTGGCAGAGCGCAACTGAACATGCCTCCCCCCCCCCAGACCCCTCATTAAAGTCGCCCTGTTCTTCGGAAGGCAGAGTGCTTTAATGAAGGGATGGGTAAAATAATACCAAAATTCTGCATGTTTTCATGTCGTAGTGCAGAACTGAACCCGGATTTGGAAGAACGGCTTGGTGGTACACGCTGCAGCACTCTAGGTACAATAGAGAAATGCAAAATGAACTTGTAGTGCGTGTTCAGAGCAACCTCCTAGGGTAAAACAGCGCTGTGCTTCAGCTTAATGGCACCTGGTAGCAAAGTCACTGCTTTTCCTTTTTAATAAATAAATATATAAATAAAAGGAGCGTTTAAGCAGCTGCATTATATCCACCGAGGTACAGAGGAACACGCACAACCCCTCACACGAAATGGAAGCCTCTGCCCTGTGCTGCTAACAGTGAACCTCTTCCTGCTGCGCATGGCCGAAGGCATCTTGGGCAAGCTGGTGCCACAGAGCACGAGCACGCAGCCAGAAGGACGCATTCATTCTCTTCTTAGACCTTTGCACCCCAGAGACACGCGCTGGGCTGCCCTTACTTTATCACTCTGCACCTCTTGCCACATAAACTGCATTTCCTAGAGAGTGAAGACAGAGGGCACACTCCGTGATCCTCCAGAAAGGGTTTTCCCCAGCCTGACGGCGTTGAAGCAGTGCTGCAGACGTGGTGTGTGAGGTGTCCTGAGGCATGACCAGCCTGAGAGCATCCCACAGATTTGGGCTGAAACATTTCTGTAAGAAGAGTTTTCAAAACAGCGAAGTGTAAGCACAACGTACGGCAGAGCACTGACGGAAAATGGGTCTGACCTTCATTCCGCCAGGTCTTCTGTCAACAGTGGAAATAAATATCCCAGTTGAGCTGTATGAATGCAGTGTTTATTGTGCATATGATTTTGTTTCTACAATAAAATAGAGCAGATAAAAAATGCACTTAATTGGTGTATTTATTATGCAAGTGCTTGGGGAACTGATCATAAAAACATTAAAGAGCACTTAGCTCCATCAGGTATTTTTGAAAGTCCCATCCAGAATGCCATTACAATAATTTACTGTGTGCTTTATGACAGTAATACATTAATACCTGTATGAATCCCTTTATTTTTGCTCTGGGTCGAGGCAGTAGATAATGGCTTTTGGATTCTTCTGTTCTATGGTGATCTTTCTCCTCATTTGATGCAACAAAACTCACAGGGATTTAGTAATTGGAAGGAAGGGAGGTTACCTAAAACCTTGCTCTTTTTAATGACCTCTGCTTGTTTTATGGCAGAGAGGCTCAAATGCCACTGGTGATTGCACTGATGGGTTGCTGAATATGTGACGGCTGCATCTGCTCTACGTAAGTCTAACCTGCATGCACGCGTTCCCGCATCTGTTGGGATCACAAACAACTAGAAGAGGCACCACAGAAAACACCAGACCTGGGCTGTGCGCGAACACCAAGCAATGAAAACAATTCAAGAGCAAAAATGCAGCGGGATGAAAAATCACAAAGTGCTGAAGCTCCCTCAGGACCAGTACAACTTCCTGGGTATCGCATTGGACTGTAACTGCTAAAGGAAAGCAAGCCTTGGTGCAAGTAAACATGAAGTGTAAGAACAGGATGGAAAGATTAAGCTTTAAAAAGCTTAAAAACATTTTCTCCCATGGATACATAAACGTGCAGTTGGCCTACATGAGGGTTGCTGAGCAAGAAGCTGTAGATCCTGCCCTCCTTATTACACAGAACACCACTTGTAAAGTACAGGCGAGCACGATTTGTGACACATTGTCTTCATTGCCATTGAGCTGAACATAAATTGTTACTGAAATAATTTAATAGTAAAAAAAAAAGAGTAAGAACTCCCTAAATTGGGGTACGATTGACTATCGCGCTCAGTGGTTTTTTTTCTCTGATCTCTTGACTGCTTCTCTCCTCCTTCACCAGTACTGCATTACGCCATGCAGTACCAGTTACTGCTTTCTTTTGCCAAGCTTGCATGTTGCTTTAGGAGAAGTTCCTCACTTTCCCCCCTTCAGAAATTTCCTCTCTCACAGGCATTTCCTCTCTCATCTGCTTCTTCTGGTGGATTAAACTTTTGATGCTTCTCCATAGTTGAAGTTTCGCTTCACGTTACGCATTCCTGTCCCTACTCCCAGTGCCTGAGGGTTCTTTTTGTAATCAGTTTGTGTCTTGACCTACTGCCCATGATAACTGGGAAGTGCCTCTTCTGTTTGGCACACAACCTTTCGGATTTACATTATGTCAGTGAACCTGAAGTAAGTAACTGCTCTCTGAGTATACAGATTCTGGAGATAATGAGCACTGTCCCCTCCAGAACCACAGGATCAGTTTTCCAGCTTGCAAGCTTCTGTCTCCCAAAAAAGCATTTCAGAGTCTTTCCATTGCTCTGATAAGAATAACTCGTCTACCAGGATGTGAAAATACTGGGACTGACAAAAGATGGAAAAAAAGTACAGTTGGCTTGGCTTTTCACCACTTAATTTTACTAATCTTTGTAAGCAAGCCATAAAGAGTACAAAAGATACACGAGCTGCAGTTTGTACACCCTTCCGAATGCCGTTCGCTTGGCTGGCTCCCCACGGGAGCCGTTCACTTCCAGGTGACAGGGTGTTACACCCGCTGATCGGGTCCGGACTCGTGCTCGGGGCGGATTCAGGTAGGGTTCCCAGCCCCACTGCTCCGCCGCTCCTCAAGACGTCACCACCACAGCCAAGGAGAGCCAAGCTGGCCGTGTGTCCGTGTCTGAGCCATGTTTTTTTTACTGTGACACTGAACGGTGATCATGGTGCTGGCTGAGAAGAAGCTGCAAGCTACAGTGGTGCTGGAACTCAACAGTTTCAGCTTTGCCAGCTAAAACTGGTAGGAGACAAAAGGCTGAGTTCTCCATCAGCTGGCTATCATACTGATATGGAGAAAGGAGCACTGGTGAAGAAGGAAAACAGAAGGTGATTTGTGTAGAGAGATTCTTTGAACAGACATGGGCTCTCTCCAAGTGTATCAGGAAGTCCAAACGATTTTTTAATAAGCGTACTTGTTCACTAGCTGCCAACTCAGCAAGTCTGAGGCTGACTTCTGAGCATCTCACAAACAAATCAATATGGGGAAGAGTTGAAGTTGGGATAGAAAACACCCAGTGTGCCACCAGAATTCATATTTCAAGGTTTATTTGAATTTTGAGCGTATGCATCAGCACATAAGATCTCTTACAGGCAAGACATCTACATGGAAACTGCAACCCGTAAGGATTCATGGGCTTTAGCCAGTTACCGATAGATGCTGAGTACAGCAACCTCCCTTTTAGTTTACTCTTTTTCATGCTGAAAATGTCAGTGCAAGAAATGGGTAGCCATACCTTCACAGAAGAAAAGATGCGAGGGTAAATACATGAAGAGGGAAGGAATCCTGGAGAGGCTGGGAAAGGAGGAATGTATACAAATGTTTGGCAGCGACTGCCTGTAGGATATCTGGGGGAATACGGTGGGTGAACGCAGCTCCGTGTACGTTGTGAACCTGGGCAAAAGGAGGCTGTAGAAGGACAGAAGTGGAGATGCTTTTTCTCTTTTTGCAGGTCCTGAACAGTACAACAACCCCTTCCTCCTGCCAGCTTCCTTCAGAAATGTCCCCCTCACAGCTTCACAGATCCCATTAAGGCAGTGTTAAGAGGAACGAATGAAAACACTGTGCAAATGGAAGAGATGGCAGGTGACCCAGGAGTCTTTTCTGAGGGTCTGTTCAGAAGCCAGCTGAGGAATGCCAACGCTACACAAAAGGCAGAGAGGAAAGGGGCACTGCCCGTGAAGGACTCCTGCAGCAGCAGGCAAAATCGTAGTGGAAACACCGTGGAAAGGCTGGTGAAGGAAGCTGGGGGCAGCAGCTGTGACTGCAGCTACATGTTCCTGAACCCGCTACACAAAGGGAGTTCTGCCGGCCTACAGCTTGGCTCCTAACACTCTTGGCCGGGAATGAAGGGCTTAAATTTTGGCATACTCATGCTAATGCTTCGGAAGATCCAAGGCAGACAAAACGATGCGTACATGACAAGCTGGTACAAACTGCAACTGAGATCACAGAACATGGGAAATACAAGCCAGTGGGAGGAACAACCAGAAATGTTTCTGTTGAGGATATTAGAGAAAAAAGACACTAAAAACTCTACAGGTTTCTGGAGGTAACTGTGAGACATTTAAATTAGGTTTCATTACTGAAGCCTGAGAAGATTTTGTTCCACCTTCAAAGCAAATCTTAAGTGCCCCAACAGCAGCATTCTGAGGTCTCTGTGGTACCAAAAATACAACTCAGCTTTAACATGGGCTTGGCAGTCCTGAGGGATATTGGCAATTTTTTACACCTTTATGTGGCGGGGCTCAATCAGTTCAAACAGCAATAAAAACAATTCTGTCCCAGCTGTGCCGTTCCCCTCAGTCTGTGTGATTACCCAGCGCTTGTTCCAGTTTCAGAAGCTGGATTGTTGGGGGGATTTGTGTCAGCACTACACAAGAACAGCCACCGTGTTCTCTTCTCCCACAATTCCTACTGTCTCTTCAATTTTATCTGCCATCGGTGATCAAATACATCCCCATCTGATTTTACCAGTTAGCACAGAGTTAATGGAGAAAAATTCATACATACCTGACAAGAAGAGGCTACTTAAACCTTAACAAGCAAAGTGGCATATCTGCCCGTGCTTTATCTGCCTCACACTGGACAAACTAGTTTTACAGAAACAACTGCCAAAACATTTCAAAAGCACTCCAGTTCACCGTATCACAGATTCCCGAGTGCCTTTTGTCTCCTTTATTTACACTTCTGGTCTTTTCAGGACTTGTTGCCTGTCGTAATCTCTCCCTATGTTTTTCAACAATAAAGTCCTACAGAACTTCATAGCACGGAAGATTCTTCTTTCAGTCTTTACTAAAGTTCACTCATTCTGGAGTAAACACATATTCCACGTGACTGATGTCCTTCCGATTACGTGACACGACACACATGTAAACGAGGAAGAGGAGACACAACAATGCCGTAGCTGTGAGGATGATGAGGAGCCCAGCAAACAAAGCAGGTTTCAGAGGCAATTGGATCATCTTGCTTTCTGCTGGAATCATGTTTGTGAGGCTTAGCATGTAGCCAAGTGACCAGGTTATGCTGCTGTTACCAACCTGAAATACAGATAAAAGAGTCCTGTTCCCGTGAAGTTTTCAGTCAAAGAAAAGAGGTTCCAAAAACTGAATGACTGATGCTGGCAATTGTCTTCTAATTTATCAGAGAAAAAAAAAACAGTAGAGTGTATAAAGAAAACACAGAACCATTTTAGATTACTTTTTTTTTTTTTTTTCCAGTTCCAGAAAATGCTAATAAAATAGATCACTGGGCTTAAGAAATGAGACACAGATATGAGATGGACTGCTGCAAGGATGTGTGATACGTAAGCAGGCAGCCAATTATGGGATTTTCTGTGCATGAGACACATTTTAAAAAATCAGCACTATTGTGTTAATTGCTAGAATTAGCAGCCATCTTAGCCAAATCCCAGGATTTTATTTAATTCAAACAAATAAAAATAATAAATAACAATTATTAATAGTAACAATAATAATGAGTCCAACTGACATGGACAAAGAGGAGGCCTCGGTAAAGTTAATGTCTTTAATGAGCTGTTTTAACCAGTCAGCTACTGGTTGCAGGAGAGCACAAGGGCCTGTGACATTAGGTCATTTCTGTAGTTGCGTGTATCCCAATACCTTTTGGTAACTGATGCTGAGAAAGCTACAACAACACGAACTCAAATATGACTGAGAAAAGCAGTAAGATGAACTGAGGTAATTCTTCATTGATAAGGGAAGGAAAAAGTCTCATTATGGGGTTCCGGACTTCTGCAAATCATACAGTTCTAGATTTGGCCCAGAACTTAGCATTGGTTAAGGTTCTTTCATTGATTTGTGTTCTCTAACTAAAAGCAAATATGCTTTTAGCAAAGATAAAAAGCTACCCACACTTCTCAATATGTACTCTTAGAGGCAAGTACTTTACCATCTCTGGGATATCTTAGTTCTAATCTTACTGTTTTCAGTTCTTTGAGGGGCAGCTCTGATTAAGAGGATGCAGTCTTGCCTCTTGGAGATTCATGATTTCCCTTGTGTGAATTGTAGGTAACGGAAACGTTCATTTAAGATAAGCCCTTTGGGTTTTCCTTTTGCTCAGTATTTTTATAGTCTTGGCAAAATACAGCAAAATATTGCTGTGTTTGGCTGCTCCCACGTGCTGGGGGCAACAAAAGATCTGTAAAAAAGGTTACAAATCCATCCCTCTCCAGGTCCAGATCAAGATCCCAAAGTAAGCTCTGCTGATTTCCTGGCAGAAGGGCTAAACGTTGAACACCCCTCCAGAGCTGCTAATGGAGGACAAAATAAGTCTTGATAATCCTATTTAATTCTTCAGTAATAGAGTATGACTGTTGAGAAAGCACTGCTTAGGATTTCTCGGTAACAGCTTGTCAGCATACCCTGCATTTAAGAACCTCCCACGCGAAGATCCACAACCATTCATTTGTTGTTTCTGCGTGCGAGTGCTGAAGCATCTCCAGACTGTACGGAGATCAGGAGACAGCCTGGGAGAGGGTTTTACAATAGTGCTCTGAACAGCAGCAGAGGGGAAAGGATGGAGTCACACAGCACTGCAAGGACCACGTTTCCTGATGTAACAGCCAGATTTACCCAGTGGCCATACCTTCTGATTTGGAAACAGGGATTTCTTAGCAGTAGGTTTAGAATGGATATATACTACTTCACCCCCAATACTTTGGTTTTTAGAAGGCAAATTGGAGGTCAGGGAAGAGAGAAGTGCAGGTATTACACCAACATTGTTGTAAGCCTTCTGCCTGCCAAATACAAGGCAGCATCCCACCAATGTACATTGTTATTCCAGAGAACCAGAAGGATGTGGCACCTGAGGATGCTGACTGCCCTAGTGGCTTCATCCCCACCCAGTGACTACAAACCAGCTCTGCCCATCTGCCCAGGGCTCTGCCAGCTGACAGAAACGTGGGAGTTCTGTTCAGCTCGGCAGGGTTAGCTCACTCACCTTGAATGGAGAGGGGTTTCAGGCCTTGAGCTAGCCAGTGCTTTAACAAACTGGGGCAAGGTTGAAAACAGTATTATTTGACCCATTCTTAATGCTTTTTAAAGAATCTAGCCAGCATCACCAATGAATGTTGCAACCTCTGAAACCACGCTGTAATTGGCACCAAGGCTTGAGAAGTGGCTTTGTTTTATGTCAAACATTTGACAACCACTTTAAAAGGCTGTTTACAATCATTATATTTTTGTAGCTGCTGCATCCTCAGTCTTCCTCTAAACATTTTTAGATTAAAGTAACCATAAGAGGACATGATTATTACTCACCTCCTTTTGAAAACGTATCTGTGGCCAATTTCCTTCATCAAAGTTGTAGCCATGTACAAGCAAGTAATAAATGAAATTGGCTGAAAAACAGTAGGATCTAGCATATCTTTCTTCAAATTTAGGAAGCATAAATTGGAGCTGAAAGCAAAAGGGTTTTTTTTTTAAACATGCAAATTGTGGAACGCAAATACTTTGGAGTTTTTATAAATAAGAATACTTTGGATTCTAACTAAACTTTATTTGCATTTTTCAGAAACAGCAAGTAAAACCATGGACAACTAGACACAGAGATTTAGTGTGAAAAGACCCTGACAGGGACATAGCTTATGTGGTAAAACAAACAAACAAACAAACAAAAAAAACATAAAACTGCAGAAAAAAAGATTGAGGATGTTATGGTTCCTAAATTTTCCATGTCATCTTTACAGCGTGGTTAAAACTGTGGTAGTAAACTGCAGCCACAAATCTCTTTAAGAGGATCACAGACGGAGTGCGCCCTGCATGTGGCAGTCAGCTATCACGCTGTGATGATGGCAAACTACAGTAGGAAATGCTAGCAGCAAAATGAATGCAGGAGCCAGTCTGGTGAGCTGAGGTACTTTCCTTCAGTTTTAAAATAGGTCTATCAATTTACTCTGGGTTTAAAAAATAAAAAGAAAGGCTATGTCTTTTCCTCATATGAACTCTGTAAGGACGATAATGAAAAATCAATTTGCCAGAACAAGTTGTTAGCTGCTAAGTGCTTTGAATATCTAGTGATAACACTGATAATGTGTGTGATTGAAATGTGTTGCTAATGAACGTCTAGCTAGGTTTTGTTTTAAGCTTTAAGCCGGCCTGTTCTACCAGCCTTCTAAATGCTTCTATCACAGCAATCTCCAATTCCCCAAAATGCATCAATTTACACCCAAGTATACACTCATCTGCAGCACCCCTTACTTCCTCAGTGACATCTCAGCTGTATGAAGCTTAGAGATCAAAACAGGAAAAGGCATGCACTGCTTGGCCGTGTTTCACTACAGCCCAGAAACTCGGCTTAGAGTCATGGCGAATGGAATTTTCAAACCTCTTCCAAGCTTTAAGCACGCCAGAAACATAGTGGGAAAACAAATGTTAATGTTGCTATAGACCTGAAAAGTTTTGAATACTTGTCCAGTCCGTTTTCTTTTTCTCTCTCTCTTTTACAGATACAAGAAAAAAAAAAAAAAAAAGGAAAGAAAAGAAAAGCACGTACCTGGGTCCAGTTTTGCGAACAGAAAAACCACATACTTGTATTGAAGTCAGCTAGAGAAAAATGCTCAGATAAATTCAAAGCATTAATTGTATAGTAGAATCCTGAGAAAGCCTATGGAAAAGGAGTAGATGAAAGGCCTGTTACTTTCCGAACTACAGAAATCAAAAGCAAGGAAGCTCAAAAAAGAAATGCTCGTTTGCAAACCTACCACAAAATTCCCTTTAACTTTTGGCTGATGGACTCTATGAAATGGACAGTCTTCTCGGTTCCTGCAAGTAGTGAAGTTGAACAATAACGAAACCATCTCCTGGCACAGACCCGGGTCTCCAGTTCCACGGAAGCTCACAGACTGGTTTGGGTAATAATTTGCCGGTCTCAGAGACTGTGTGCAGAGGCTGCCACAGAAGTACTTCACCGTTAACGCAGTCTCGTAATTCCGAGGGTAACATGGATTATCCACGCTGGAGCTGGTGCTTGATTTCTGAAGAAAAACAATAAAGGCAACTCAAAAGCAGGAAAGACCTAATGGGACAATAGCTACAGGAATCTTTTAACCCCCGTATGCACATGTTCTTGTTCTCTTCTCTGTCATGGCTGATCCATACACTGTTGCTGAACATCGTAATTCATAGAAACGCCTTTCTCAAAAAAGTCATCGGCAAGATCAGCAAAACACCTACAGGACTTGTTGGGTCTTTTTGTCACACGGTATTAAACTCACACCAATTTTTAACTATTTGAAGGTCTTTGAAACCTAAGTGCATTTGTCCACAAGTAAGCACCACGGAGCTTTTACTGGGGTCTCTGAACTTCACCAAGGGGAAGAGAATACAAGCCTCAGAACCTTTCTGGGCAATTACTGAACAGCTGCAAGAGCATCACAGCAAAGGGTCTTAAACAGACCTGGAGCAGCAATGCTAAAAGCCTTTTCTCAGCTTCATCCCTCCCGTAGCACTGGAAGCTGTGAGTGTAGACGTTGTAGTTGTAACCGTATAACTTCACTTGCAAGGTGCTATTGAAGTTCTCCTGAGAGACCTCCGGGATAAAGGAAATTTGAGTGGAAGCTCCTCCAAGATCCAGGGCACCCATGGTCTCTTTTCTGTATGGATGGACCCATGTCCTCCAAAGGTTTCTCTACATGCAAAAAGAAAAGCAAAGCTAATTAGAAATACCATCTGCTTGTTCTCCCTTGAAGCTTTTCTACTTCTCTCTTAACTATTTTAGGTTCCCCCGCCCTCCGTCCTGTGTTTTTTTAGATGTGAGGGATGTACTTTCACAGAGTAAAAGGAGGTTGAAAGATGGAAAAAGGGGACAGCACAGTAATCAAACAGCCAGATCAATATCTGTACTAGAATGCAGGAAATTGAAGTCTGATTACCCATGAGATCTTGAACAAATCTGGATGGAACCAGCATGAAGATTTGCTTGTTTCGAAGCAAGATAAATTATTAAAGGAATAAAACACTAAAAGATCACACAGGAAAAGAGAGTGAAAAAAAAGCAGGAAAGTCAAACAAAATCTTCATCAAAGTCAAAGGAACGAGAACCCCTAATCTGCACATTTTCTCCACTGAAACTGCAGTGGCAATAAATCTTATCCACTCACTGCTGGTGCTTCTCCCTGTTACCCAGAACACTCCCCAGATTCTTTATTTGATCCACACAGCCACAGAGCAGAATGTATTTTTGTATCATTATCTACCTCCATATTTAGTGTAGCATTATTTACTGAGGGTGATATGTATGCGGAAGAAGGGAAAAGAAACTTTATGGCCTAGCAAAAAAAAAAAAGAGAGAAAGATTCCCTTTAACAGCCCCCAGCAGAATTCCACTCTCAGCCCCGCTCTTCACACGATTCTTGTCACAATTACAAGTCAGGTGGTAGAAGACTGGCTCCACCCTGACGTTCAGGAAGCCATCATTGTTGCGTGAAACGAGGAAAGCTGTGCCAGAACATGTGATTCTTATATAATTTTTCTTAACTTTGTGGGAACCAACAGCACAGTCATTGTGAGCTATCACCTGGACCACCAACATCCAATTCCTGCTTATTAGTTGCTGTGATTGAACAGGAACCGTTCTGCCCAGGCGGTGAACAGCACTCAGGGGGCTGGTTGAAATTACTGACAACCTAGCAAGGCTATCTGGAAGAAGTGCAGCAATGCTAGGAGCAGCACAGAGTTGC
Organism: Nettapus auritus; assembly: GCA_011076525.1. NCBI lineage: Eukaryota > Metazoa > Chordata > Aves > Anseriformes > Anatidae > Nettapus > Nettapus auritus. The sequence goes on from CM021766.1 coordinate 44,014,419, forward strand.
CACAAACGCAGACAGGACATGCAGTTGCTGGTCATCTTGGGACTGTTTTTACTGGGAATGACAAAATTCCCAGAGAAAATGCTGTCTGCCATGCAGCACCTGCCTGACACTGTTGTGAGTTCAAGGCTCTTTACACTGGTAACACTGCTGGAGGAGGAGGACCCGCTGACTGACCTTTGCTGTCATCCCTGTCACAACGTATCCCTTCATTTATGTTTGCTTTGTTCAGATACAGCCAGACTAGACCATTAGATGTCACAGTGTGAAGTTACAGTTACAGCTCTCATGTTTCAGCAGGCATTTCCTCTCTTTACACACGTGAAACTCCAAATGAAACTTTTCATTTATAACAGAGACAACAGTGAAAAGAAAAGCATGCATTTTTTTCCACACACCTCTAAGAAATTGCCCATTAAATAGTTGGCCGTTATCCATCCATACACCCCTTCCTCTGTTCCAGTTAGGATTTGCGCACCCCTAAATTCAAAAGGCTGTGCTCTGAAGTAGCTCTGAACGCTCGCAAGGACTTCGTTGGCTGCTGTTTCATTTTGCAACCTAAGCAATTCACAAAACACGAGACACTGAGCATCTGGAAAGGCAATTCCATGTTTATTCTTCACTAACTAGAAATTCAAGAAAACCCTGACAAAAAACTGATACTGTTTTAGTCCAAAGGGGAAGCTTACTGTAGGGAACAGCCAGGTACCCAGCATCAATGCAGCAGGCAACTCGCCCACTACGTACAAACTTCACTCTTTATCATACAAGCTCACGGGTATTTCGTTTCTTATACACACTTTGTAGTGAACTGAGTGCTTATATGACAGCTGCTGGCTAGAACAGACCTAAGTTTTCCTTCGCACTCTATTCAGTCACAGACCAAACATAAAAAACAGTTTGTGCCATGGCTAAAACCACAGAGAGACCCCCAAAGCCCCATTACACCGCTTTCACACTAAGAAAACTGCAGTGTGTAGCTTCAGTTTGCTTTTGCTGCCTTCAGATAGGCACAGACATCATCTGTTTACGTGACACTGGATTTTAAGATAGCTTTGGAAGAGGGAATTAAACGCTTGCCTTCTCCAGAGTAAAGCAAGCATTTCTTTTCAATGTGGTACAGCAGAGGACTTTCACAGAGCCCTCCTCTCCCTATCAAGAAAGTTAATTGAATTCAGTTGGCTGGGCTCCCTTTCCTTTTCAAAAGAGCAATTTCTAGTGGACAGAAATCTATCCAAGGCATTTTCCACATTCTTTTTGCACAGACTGCTATGCTAGGACGCACGCAGGGGAGTTCAGGTTTGCACTATACCTCAGCAGTCTCATGCCAGCTGTAGCCCCCAGATAAACAGAAGTGTTTTTATGTAGATGAACTGGGATTCTCTCCTTGACCTTACTCAGACAGTCATCAAGGGGTTTGGCAAGGGCTCCTGGGTTATTCTCATAGCTGGATATACCAGGGCCTAAAAGAGAACAAGTAGATTGATTGCATTCTGCTTTGCCAACTCCAAATTAGCCTAATTATGCAAACAGTTGTTATGAGAAAGAGGCTCCACCTTTCTTTCTGTAGTTGTAAACAAGGACAGGGTGGCTGAAAACTAGGGCTGCTTAAGGAATAAACAGTGTAGTGACTGGCTCTGCTGTGTGAGACACAGAAGGTATCTGAAACTGCTTGCAGTTGATACATATATTTGTATGGTATATAAAAATATGTAACTATAACCATCTAATGCCATAATGGTGATAGTGCTACATTAAGGAGGAAAATAGGTCTACTTATGGCAGATGTTGTAGAAACTAAGAGGTCTAATGAACGTAAAATTCCCCTGATCTGCCAAAACAGAGAAAATCCCTCTTTCCACAACCTAAGACAAAGATTTCCCAACCTCTTTTGCCGTAATTGTTGTGGGAACCACGGCACCTCTACAGCTCACTGCTCTCAGCTGACAATAAAATAAAGAGGCTTCTGCAGGGAATCGCTGCTGAAATTCCCAGATGCACACAAAAGGCTCTTGAACTCAGAGGTGCAAGTCTAGGTTGGTACTTGGTATTTCACAGCCCTCCCAGTTTCCAAGGCCTTCTAACATCCAGAGTGAGTCACACCGTGCTGCGCAAGGCGTCACTACTTGAACAATTAACATCAAAGGCTTTCCTCCATTGCTCAACGCTCCAAGGACCAGCAGGACCTCAACTTGTTCGGGCTTAACTTGGGTGTGAATAACAACATTCCTTGCTAAAATTCCCCAGCCGAGGAAGCGGCGCACTGAGAAATCCAGGCATTCCCACGGAGCCACTGCCCCACGGAGAACAGCCCTGCCAGAGCCCATCCAGTTCTCTTGCCACGGCCACCTCTCCCACCAGCCCGACCCCAAGCTGAGCAGAGGGCTCCACTTTCCACCGCTTCTCCTTCCACAGTACGAACTTGCACACAGACATTACCACGTCTTCATTAGATATTCCAGCCCTGGTTTGGAATAAGGCTTTCTAAAAGTCTTAAGTCTAGCACGGGCCTGCCTGAAGCTGGAAAAAAAAGCTGTCATCACAGGAAAACTCAGCAGCAACTGCTGTCGTCTAACGGCCCCCAAACACCCCCTTGGTGGCAGCAGCCTCGGTCTCTCAGTGTTCAGGATGAGGCAGAGCAGGACACGGGGCTGTGACCATTTGTTCTGGGCAGGCGCCTTCTTTGCTGATGCTTAGGGCCTGACCTAGGGACAGACTAACTGCACTAGAATGAAAGGGTTTTCATTCGGGGCTGGCTTGAACAGACAAGGCAGAAGTACCTAACAAAGGCAGAAAGTAAAAAATACTAAGGAAGTTACATAAATATACTATGGAAGTTATTATCAGTTGATAAATTGACTTCCAAGTTCAGTAGGTACACGATGATCTGCTTCTTGGTAGGCCCAGAACCACCCCCCAGTTTAAGGGCCCACGGCTGTGGTCAGAGGGTTACTGAAGAACCACGAGCAGATAAATTTGCTCCTCACAGCTCTGCTGGGAGCGTGCCCCATGAACCCTCTGCCTGCTCCAGTGCAGAGCAACCCAAGCCTAGAGCAGTGAGAGATGCTGATTTGATGCACTGGTTGTTGAGAAGTACTTTGACTGTGGTTAAGGCTCCTCTGGACCCAAACAGTTCACAGCAATTTGTACTCCTCTGTTTTGCAGTATTTTGCTTTCCCCTCAAGGTAAAACAAAACCTAAAGCAGTTAAAGCAAATCCACAAAGTACTCCTCTGCCATTTTTAGAGGGGAACAGTAACTCAGTTTCTCTCTGCATCCTTCTCACACCAGTATCCCTCGAGGCAACACCTCGGCAGCCTGTGAGGACACACCATCAGGCACGTGACAGCATGTTGCTTCTGTGCACGCTACATTTGTTTTCCTTTCCCTGCTCTGAAATTGCTAAGAATGTCCACAAGTGCTTAATGCTGATGATAGAAAAGTTGGGAGTGTTAAGAAATGATTTGCTCCTACTCATCCCCCAGCTACTTATGGACCTCCACGGCTGCAAGTTGAACACCCGTCTCCAAACACAAGCCAGGATGCAGCATTTTACATGATCATGACTGAGAGAGAAGGGGAAAATTCTCCTCAAGTGCCACAGTTATTATCAGAGATGAACAATATTTGCACTGAGACTTTATGGGACCAGATGAGATGCCCAGCAAGATCATGGAGCAGATTCTCCTGGAAGCTACACTAAGGCAGACGGAAAATAAAGAGGTGATTGCTGACAGCCAACCTGGCTTCACTAAGGGTAGATTGTGCCTGACCCATCTGGTGGCCTTCTACGATGGGGCAACAGCAATGGTGGACAGGGGAAGAGCGACTGACATCATCAACCTGGACTTGTGCAAAGCATTTGACACTGTCCCCCATGACATTGTCTCTAAACTGGAGAGGCAGGGATTTGATGGATGGACCACCTGGGGGGTGAGGAATTGGCTGGATGTGTTGCTGAAGCTGACTAAGAGTTTTGAAAGTTATTATGAAGTAATCCGCAATGAACTGTTAAAGCAGATACTTAACGATATTGGGGTCTAAGCAAAAGTCAGTACAGCTCAGCTTCCTCTCTGAAAGGAATCCGTGCAAAACCTCAGGGAAAAGACAAGGCAAGTAGCCTGTGGTACTTGCCATGGGACACCTTCTAGCACCACACAACTCCAGGTGTTCCTAAGTCAAAGGCCCACCTACACTGGGATATCTGACACAGCTCCGACATCCTGTTAGAAACAGTTCTGCAATGGAGCTACTTTACTTGGTAATTTCATTAGATGCTTCCTAGCTTTCTAGGCTCTGTAGCTCTAAGACAAGCTCTTCCTGTTCAGCTTCTGCGTGCCTTGCATGATCCCCCCTCAGCTGCCTCTTTCAAAGTAATCACTGAATAATTCCAAATGAACTGCATGAGCCTTGTTTCTCTAGGAAACCTGACTCAAACAGCAAAGGTTTCTTTGAACACCACTAACACTGCTGGAAAACAAAAGCTAATTTGTCAAACTTCAATAGCAGAGCTGGCATCCATTTTTGCCCCATCAAAATTCATGGCAAACATCTAGCCAGGGATAATTCCCCATTCTTCTCAAAGACTTTTAATTCCAAGCTATTTTAAAGCAATTTTATACTAGAAATTATTTCAGTGCACAAGTTCTAAGCATTTACGGGGCCTGACTCTCTGTAAATCAAATTCAGTCTGCACCAATCATGTGCTGCAGTGGAGTAAACAAGGTTTGGCTATAATTTCCTCTCTCTGTTGGAAATTAGAGCAACAACAGGAGAAGGACTGATGCTGTACGAGAGAGATATAGATGCAGTCTTAACAGCGCTTGCTCCCCAGCACTGAAAAGGGAACACAATGGAAAAGAAAAGAAAAGAAAACAAACAAACAAAAAAAAACAGTATAAGCTTTCAGCTAACCTCTTCTTGGAGGCTAGAAAGAAACAAGGAACTGCAGTCTGAGCATACCTTTCACGTTGCACTTGAAGGTTTGGCTCACTACTCCCGTGTTGTTTTCTTTTTCTGCTGGCCATTCATAGACATAGACTGTGGTCCGTGAGGATCCGGCATCAAGAACTATTCCGTACTGGGGAGAAAAAATAACAGGTTAGGAGACAAACAACAAGAGACTAACGGTGACACCGTAAAGGGCTGTATGCAGCTGTACTCTGCATCATCAAACCCTTTAGGAAGTGCAGGCACACTCTTGTAAATACTTGCAAGAGCAAATATTTACCTGACTAGTGTCGGGTGCTTAGACAGAAATCCATCAGACAAGCAAAACGAAGGGTGTAACACAAAGAGCATGCTGTATGTCCTCAATCGTGAATTCACTGGAAATGGAGAGTGCTCATCTCCTTTCCGCATCAGGTTCAAAATCCACCCAGACACATTTACAGCACTGTGTTAAGACCCAATTTTGCAGCAAATTGCTTTCCCATTATCCCAACTACACTCACTGGACAACGCAGGGCTTGATACCTAAGCACACGCTTTAGATTCAAGGATGCCCCAGGGATCCATAAAGTCATGAGCAAAGAGGTAAAAATGTGTAATAGCCCACAGGTAGATTGGTGAAACAAGCCTGGTTCTTTTCTAATTTCACCATAAACTTTTTCCTTTGAGTGGCTTAGGCAGCCCATGTGAGAGTCTAGCTCTGAAAACAGCCTGTGCCAGAGTACGAGACAAGGGAGGGAAAGAGAATCGCTATTGCCCCACGTTTATTTATGAAATAAATACAAAATATGCCCATGACCTGCCCAAAGTCAACGAGCACTCTGCAGGATTAAAGTACAGGCTTCTCCATCTCACTCTACTGCCCACCAGATCAGTCCTACCCTCTTCCCCACTTTTTGCAGCAGCAGAAAACTGTGGCAACCAGGCAGGCAAACTGCACGAAGGAAAGCTGGTGAGGCTGCACCTGCAATGTCGTGTCCAGTTCTGGACTTCCTGGTACAAGAGAGACCTGGATGAACTGGGGAGAGTCCAGCGTGGGGCTACCAAGGTGATGAAAGTACCCGAGCACCTCTCCTCTGAGAGAGCTGGGACTGTTCAGGCCGTAGAAGAGGCATCTCAGGGGGGATCTCATCGATGCGTGTAAATACCTGAAGGGATTTTGCAAAGAAGATGGAGCCAGGCTCTTTTTGGTGGTGCCCGGTGCCAGGGCGAGAGGCAGTGGGCACAAACTGAATGCAGAAGGTTCCCTCTGAACACCAGGCAGCACTTCTGTGCTGTGCGGGTGATGGGGCACAGGCTGCCCAGTCTCCCTCCTCGGATCTCCAAAATCTGCCGGGACGTGCCCTGGGCAACCTTGCTTGAGCAGGGAGCTGGGCCAGGTGGCCTCCAGAGGTCCCTTCCCACCCCAGCCTTCTGGGATGTTGTGAAAGTAAACTGCCTTATTTTTATTTTTATTTTTTTAATCCTCTTTGGGACCCCCAAAGTAAGCTCAGCTGTCCCCCTCTTCCAAAATCATCTGACTGATAGCAAGTGCACATTAACGGGGCTCATTTCTTAGTCAGCATTTTTTCTTTTTTAAAAAAGACAGAAGGAGCCAAACAATACTGCAAAACGAGAGCCTCCATCTGGCTGCAAAGCAGTGCCAGCAGCTGCAGCAGCAGCCCAATCCATTTCATCACACTGCCTCCCGGACAGCCTCAGATCTGACGGAGGAAGATCGCTGCTTCAGGTGGCAGACCCTTCAGCCTCTGCACCTCGTTAGTTCCCAGCTTTGCACTGTAACCCTACAAACTCACGGCCCTCAAAAGAATGACCACTAATATCAGGCTGTCTCCCAGAGGGCTGTTAGATAATGCAAACCTCACTTGTGTTTACCCAGCTGGTATTTAACTTGATCCACTACAAGGCGAAAGGTTCCACAGCCACTATCAATCCGCCAGGCTCCGTTCAAGCACCATTTCAGCAAAGACACTTGAAGCGAATCCCCCCTCCTCAAAAGGCAGACGAGCACTCTGCAGACACATCATGCACTAATGGTTAATTTACTCAAGGGCCGTTAATTAAACCTAGTCTCAGTCAGCTCCGAGTGCCAACCAGAAGCTTTTAACTTGGCTATTTCTAGTGCTAACTATTGTGCCCAAGGAGAGCTGAAAAACAGTATTTTTACCTCAGCTAACCGTGAGGCTTTTTGACCCATTTCCATCCTCCTGCTTCAGGACTTCCCTGCATCTCCCATCCTGCTTCCTGAAAGTAACAAAATTACAACCCAAAGAGCAGCTGAAACAATACTGGCTCGCAAAGCTGGAGTAGACAAGCAGATGATTTTTTCGGCTGGTACAAAGGCTCATTACATTCAGAGCTAGCATCATTTACAATTCTGGACTTCTTCACCAGCCATGCCACCGAGGAAAAATTATCTTTTATTACACAAAGGAATGAATCTGGATGCTCTCTACATGCATCCTGGAAAAGACTCTATCATGCCACAGATAACACAAACTCTAATTATACTTCAGTACCTGTTACGGTTTCGTGAAGAGCCAGAAGCAGAAGGTCAAGGCCATTTACAAAGAGAAAGTCTGTTTTCATCATGTTACCGCCACCTTAATCAACCACAAACTTCAGGACACCACCATCTCCAGGCTCCATAATACCAGGTAAGTACTGGAGGGTTTCACACTGCCATACCAAGGTCCTCCCTGCTTTTAGTTAGCGTTATCAGCCTAAGCATCAGTCCAGCCTCACCTGGCATGAACTCTGTGAGGATGCAGAACTGCCCCGAGCAGAGATCTGGGGCACAGCAGGGAGTAAAGTTGAGGCATGTCCCCATGCGAGATCCCAGCACGCACACTCTGCCACAGCACACAAACACATAAAACTGGTTTCAAAATATAAATTTGAGGCAAAAAAGAAATTATTCAAAGCCAAAGGTATTCAAAATCTCATGAAGTGTAGTGAGACATTAGCCTCTCACTATGTGAACCAACCAGTTAAACACAAACACAGAGGGAAATGTAGGAAGAACTTCCACGAAGGATCTGACAAATTATACACGCTGGTAGCTATTGTCCAAACTGCAGGGCTTCTCTAGAAGGGCACTTTCTAGAGCTTTGTCTTCAGTTTTCTCTCATTGAAGAGCCTGCAGCACAAGGCAAAGCCTGAACCTACTTCCCAGATTGTTTGCGTTCGTCTTTTTCAGTTTGCTCTGCCCCTCCTCATGAAGCTACTTTGCTTCATTCTGTCAATAGCCAGCAAGTCCCAACGTGTGGTAAATCAGAAAATGCACACTTACAGCCTGAATGCTTTATGATCCTCAGGAGTGGTTTGCGATGATTTCAGCACAACCTTCCTCTCAAGCTGTGCTTGAGAGCAGAATTTCAGCTCCAGGATATACTTGAAATAACTTCAAAATTATTTTAGAACTACTTCCAATCTCAGACAACAAAAAAAAGAGCAGTGGCTTTTTTGTGTTTTCGGCCTTTCAGTCTTGGAAAAGACTTCGTGTGATAGGCATCACAGACACTGAACCAAGGAATGCTTTTCCTGCTTTGCAAGTGACTTACTCTGTCATCTTGGCCAATTCTCAGCCTCAGTTTTCCCATGACAAAGATGTGATGAATCATTAATTTGTGGCTGTAAAGTCACTCGCGTTACCCCATAAAACACTGTTTATAAAGGAACATTATTAAATATCAATTCAAAACATTGTTCTCTGTCCTTACCTACTTTAAGGCTTACCTTAAGCCCTGGGGAGAGGATCTTTTGCTGATTTATCTGAATCACTGCAATAGCAATGACAAGAATTATGCTTAGAAGAAGGAACACCTGGGCAACAACACTTGGAGTTCTGGTGAGCATCCTGAAACAACAAACAGAGAAAAGCTTAAGGAGTGGGAAAAGATTCAGTGATTGTGTGTAAGACCTGAGGCCCTGAATCAATCAAGATTCCTCAAAAAAATCTTATTTCTTCAAATAGATTGTGCTACATAAAAATTCTTCCCAGGAACTGCTTGGTGCTTTGCTGTCTCTAACTTGCCATTGTCTAGAAGGGGTGTGTGTGTACGGTTGTACTCGTGATGCCAGATTTCATCCTTAGCTGCCAGTCTGCTCATCTCCCACCGTGCCAACATGTAGATGCAGGCTCCCCATCTCCCAGTGCCTCAGGAGATGAGGGCAACGGGCAGGCTGGGGCTAGAGCACCCTCAACCATCCCACTTATGCCTGTGACAGAGACACGGCCACGCAGACACAGTGCTGGAAGCTGCTGAATGCAGATGAAGGCTCCTGCCTGAGATGCAAGGTTATGGTCTATACTAGATACAGGCTGCTTTAGCAAGAAACTAGGAAGGTTTTAGGAACACTGAAGCAGGCATCTTTCTTCTAACTGCCAATTCAATTATGAAGTAGGTTTGTGTGTATGTCCGTGCACATATTAATGCAGAGCCTGGTATTATCTTTCTGTACTACTCAAAAAGTAAAAATATACAGTTTAACTCAAAGCTCTTGCCATGATAAGCACTAAATCTACATAAATCTAAAGTGTAGTTATACTAGGCCAATGTAAAGGTGACATGAAGCATGCACACCGAAGATAAGGTTGTTTATAACCTCTAGAAATGTTTTCCAGAATACAAATGTGTTTGAGGTTTCTTGTTATTCATCCTTTATTTTTCCACGTCCCTAGCCTGACAGCTCTTCACTCCAAAAGGCCCTCAAGTCTGAAAACCCCATATTGAAAATTCTTATGTTCCACAGGGGTTGAGGAGGAAAGAATTGGTAGGTGGCAAGCACAGAAGTTTCAGAGGAACACAGAAAGGAGAACTTTCCTGCCTTTCTCATTTTCAGAAACCAGTTACTTTGGCATAGAAATATGAGGTTAGTCCTGGCATGATCTATCCCATCTCCTAATTAATTCATCCTGATGGTATTCCAGTGACTTTTCAGGGCACAAAAGTGCCCAGATGTTCCAGCAACTGTCAGTACCAGAGGACAGGAGGTCAGACGTGGTCTACGGTCCATGGCCACAGCACCCTGTGTCAGCCCATTGTACCTGCAGCACATCATCTGTCTCCTTAGCTCCAGCCAGAGCCAGAGGGCTGAGGGAGAAGGGCAGAACAAAATGCTTCTTCACATAGCTTCCATATTCTAAGCCCTGTGAGTTCTTCAGCCTGTGTTATCCATAATTGAAAGGTGACTGAAAGAGAACTTATCTACTTGCAACCTAATTTATACCGTTCATTCCTGGATCAAAGCAGTGACACTTAGTGCTGGAAAATGTAAGTCATTAATAAGGGGAAAAAAAAAAAAAAACTCAAGGCAAAGATGTCTTTGAACAACTAAAGAGCAAAGCAATAATCATTATTATACTATTAACACTCAAGAACACCCATGATGACTGCTGAAACGTTTTCTGCTATATCCTTTTTATCAAAGAGATACTGAAATCTTGGCTTGCTGAAGTTCTCATGTGCTTTCCTTGTACTGGGATTCATCTTTGTTAAGACACATTTTCTCTTTTCAAAAACCTTTTCTGATAGGGAGCATATTGGGTAAAGGAGCTTCTCTCATGACATTCCTCGTACAATGTTGTCCCATTAGTAAATAGGACAATTTCATCAGAGAATAACATGTAAATTCCAATTTCAGCAGTAGGCTTTGTGTCGGAAGGTGGACACCTTACACTCCATGCCCTCCTGAAGTCACCACGCAGGTGACACCTTACGAGCTGGGCTGCACAAGTGGCTGTAAGATTTCACGTAACTGGGTCAGAAGTGCAGGGCTGCACCCGATTTTAGGTAGCCTCACCCAGGTCTCACACATCCCAGGCAACACAGGAATATTTATCGTGTTCACTGAAATCTACAAAGGTACCGGGGGGGTTGAACAGAGGTGTAAGGCAAGTAACTCACTGGAGCTAACACCCCGTGCTTGCTAGCAAAAAGCCAAATAAGATTTCAATTAAGTATCAAAAAGCAGTTGAATTCCATTATTAAAACATTCTTCTGAACCAAGACAGAAACTCAACCGTGTACTTTCCACAGCCAGTTAAGCATCGTGGACCACACAAAGGTATATTGGAAGATCATTTTTTATGCCTTAGTTCAAGCAAAAGAAATGCTTGTCTGCAAAGGAAAGCTGACTAAACTTCTTCATGCCACCAACATTTTGAGTTTAACCAGGTTAAATATACATCTGTACGAATGCCAGTGCATATTATACGTTGAGATTCCTTTCTCCGAGTTACCTGAAACATCAAACCCGCTTATTTTAGGTACTAACCTGTTTGTTCATAGGGCGGATGGGCAAGCACCGTATCTTTCTTCACACAACAACTGGAGATACACAGACATTAGCGTTTATTTAGAAGTGGTCTGCAGGTGAACGCTTCTCAAGCGATGCAAAAAACCAAAACCACAGCATTTTCAAAGCTGCCCTGAAACCTGCGAGAGAAGGTTTCACAGACCTGCCTTCAAGAGGAGGAGGAGGAGAAAAGAAGCACACGGAACCTAAAGGGAGAGGCCGAACCCGCTGAGCTTTCCCTCTGCTCACCGCCCCGGGTGAGAAAGCTTCGAGCACCGCTTGTGGTTTGCGACAAAGCCCCAGTTTTCCCCCTTTGCACGGGAAAAGCCCAGGGAAGGAGCCGAAGGGGAGAGCCCAAGGGGGGAACCCGCCCGCCCGCCATCTCCCTCCCCTCAGCGGGGCGGCCGCTGGACGGGAATCCGCCCCTCCGCCCGGCCCTCGCAGGGAAAGACAAATAAATAAAATTAAATCTCCCTTTTCCCTCCGGCTGCTGCTCTCTTTCCGGAAACAGATCTGGCTTTGCCTACAGAGCTGCGTGTCCCTGAATGTTCTTCGGTCCTGTCCCAGAGCAAAGGCAGGAGGAGCGTGCTGCCTAGAGGTGACGCTGCGGGTATATCCCTCCCTCCTCTGTAGGAAACGAGGGTTTCCTCAGCAGGGCTTTTCTCAGTCCTCACAAACCAGCAGCCCTACACTTTCAAGCCTTCCTTTCCATTCAGGTTGAAGCATATCAGCCCCCCTGGGTTTGTAGTTTTGCTGGATTCCTTACCAAACCTAGACTGGGCAGTGGGGTTAGCACGTATGCAGATCCGTGTGTAAAAGCAGTGTCACAAAGATGAGACTCCCATCACTTGTCCGACCTGTGTGATCAGCTCCAGACAGGGATTGCACGACAGCCTACAGGATGGGTTTGCCACAGACACGAGCTCTGGAATCACAGTGAGATACCTTAACCACTTACCATCATTTGCCTATTCTTCTTGGATTCGGATTCACATAATGCAAAAAGAAACAAAACAAAAATGCACTTCTTTGATTTCTTTTCTCATAATGATCTTGATGAATTACAGTATCTCTGATCTATAAATAAAGAAAGGAGAACAAGGAACCAGCTGCAGCCTAGTGACTCACCTATAAGGTTCCTTACATAGCCTACCCATTTCAGGACTTCTGCTCTGCTGTGCTCTACAATTAGGAGCAGAGGTTGTTTCTTTTGATGACAACAATTATTAAAATTGGATTAATGATGATCTTCATGGATCAGTTTGGCTATTTCCGGTTAAAGACAAAGCCTCCCATCCACCCTGATTCCCTGGCTGCTGCATGTACTTCCTTTCTTCTATACCATTTCCCTTCCTGAGGCATCTTTTTCTTCTTCCATCCAAGAATATTTATTTTAGTGCATTTAGTCCAACGGACTGTATTATTCTGCTGTGCTGGGGCAGAATCTGTCTCAAATGTCCATTTTAAATGTAAGAGGAGCTGGATTGCTTACAACCCCATGGTAAAGCATATTCTTTTTGCTACCATCAAATGTAAACATTTTGAAGTAAAAAATAAAGCACTGGCATCCACCATCACTTCAGCTAGTTCTACAACCCACCTCCACCAGTGACCACAGTGTAATGCTCACAAGGAAAGTAAAACCTGGCCTTTCAAAGCATTCATCAACTTCTGTAAAAATAGGTAAGAGAGATTCTTTTTCTTTCTTCACCATTTGCAAGAGCTGGGCTGTTGCAAAAGCTGCTTTTCTCATGACATTTATTGCTGTACTAAAGCCATGATAGCAGTGTAAGTGATATGGGCTGCTTTGAAAGTCCAGAACACTGGTCTTAAATCAAATGGTCCAGAAGCAAGATTCCCCTCCAGGCCAGCCCAGCATCTGCGTAATAGTAGGTAACTGGTTTCTTCACCAGTTCCTCTGATTCAACTCAGGGCTCATTTTAGATCCACTACTTTGTCTTCTTTTTCTTTCCCAAGCCTACCTCTTTGGCTTTTATTCAGTTCCTTCCTCAGCCCTGTCCTTCTTTTTATAGCTCCCTTCATCTGATTCTCTATCTCTTCTTCACTGCCAGGGCACAGATAAAACTTGCTGCCATTTTCCCAGCCTTCACCATGCCTATGGCGTGCACACCTCTCCATCATTTCCTTTGCTGCAACAACTTCTTTTTTCCCCTTCAAGTATCCTTGTTTTAATGCATTTAGTGTAACTGACTGTATTGATTTGCTTTGCTTGGTCAGAATCTATCTCAGGTGTCCATTTAAAAATGACAAATGAGCTGGATTGCTGACAGCCCTGAGGAAAAGTTTATTGCTTTTGGTACCATTGAGCACAAATATGTGGATTTAAAATACAGTGACTGATACTGTCAGATTCACAGATGAATACTAGTTGCTATGATCAATAGCAAATCTCTAGAAACTAAAATATTGTGGACATGAATAAAGTGTTCATTACAGACACGTTTTTGCAATACATTTATCATATCATATCTACACAGGATACACGGCAGACACTGCTTCATTTCCCTGTACAGTCACAGCACCAGAGGGAATGGATGATTATACACCTCAAGAGACCACAGAATTGCATCTATTCCAACACACACACAGCATTCGATGGTGCAATATTAAGAGGCTTCAAAATATCCTCTGATGAGAGAGAGATAGGGTGAAATGGAGAGAAATGTTAAAGTGAAAATGGACGTTAAGAAGATACCAGTGGTTGCAATAAGATGAGTCTGTTTTCTTGCCTGGTACCTCATCAGTTTGTAGGCACAAGGTCCACCCCCAGTTTCTGTGCATACTTTGCAAGGTCCAATAAACAGAGGGGTTCTCCCATTCTTCCTAAGTTTTCACCGCCTTTTTCACACTTTGTGTTGATATCAGCAGAAGTGTGTGATGTCCTTTAGCTCAAGTTCATCACTTCTGTCAGTCTTGCTGGAGACTTTTCACCAGTGCTGTGAAGACCCTTCATTCACCAGGCTGCTGCACCTGAAGACCTGCTTTGTTTATGTTAACCTCTCTGTCTCATTTTTCATCAGCTTTAAAAGCATCTATAGTTTTCTATCAATATGGACAAAAAACAACTGACCAAACAACCAAAAAACAACAAAGCTAATTCACAGCTACAGCATGAAAAATTCAGTTTGTCCCTCTTTATTTTGAAGAATGTTTGGATATGTACAGTGTATTTTCTGCTTCAGAGTTTCCATGATGGCTTCTTCAAAATTCCTTTGACAACTAGTTGGTTTATGTTTCTATTCCTTTTACCACAGCTCTAAAGCTAACAATGTGTCTCAGATGCAGCTTCTGAACCCTGTCTCATACACATGACCATGATAAAAGTTTTCTGGTCCACATCATCTTCTCGTGAGTTCTTAAAACAGATAAGAATTCAAACCAAATAATTTTAATCTATTTATTTCCCTTCCTGAGACTTAAAGCTTTATACCTTCCATTTCTTGTCCAAAGAATCAGGAGCTGCTTTAATCACTTAAAAACCCTCAGGGACAGCCTTGATCACATGCTTATGAGCCAGGACAAGTTGTAGGCAGCGGCAAAATAATCACATAATTAGGGCAGCGGATTGCTGGAACAGCAGAAATACACAGCCTTTTGTCTATTTTGCCTATGCCCTACTTTTAGAAAGCCAAACTAGCTGCAGGAGAGGGTGCTGGACAGTCTCACTACACTGCAGGAGGGAGAGGAGCTCTCCAGGAGTAAAAGTGCTCCCATCCTTCTTGCTCTGTGCTCTCAAGCTGCAAGCCAAGCTCACAGAGCTTTGCAGGAAACCTGTACTTTTTTTTTTTTTTTTTTTAGCCATTCCTGCAAGCACATGTTATGACTTGACATATATATTACATTGCCATTGTCATACAACTGGCCACAGAAATCTGCTCCACAGAAATCTGATAAAGAAATGCAATACTCTTACAAGAAATTCACTGTTGTCCTCAGATCCACCATCTCCAGTGAATGGAGATACATTCCAGAAAATACTCCGTGGGACTTAATCCTTTAAAAAATGTTTTGTAAAAAAAAATGATTGACATGAAATATTTCCGTGACACTGACAACTCTAAATCAATAATATTGCATTTTTCTTGGTTCAGAAGTAATTGCAGACAAAATACTAGTTCAGAAGAGTAGATTCAACACTTCCCCTCACCCCCCATGTTTTCAAAAAAGTACAAAGAAGTCATTGTAGCAGCATTTCTATCACCTTTTTGTGTTCTTCCAGGAACGGATCAAATTGTCTGAGTCATTTTAAAATTCCTAGATAAAAACGTTTTCAATGCAATCCCATAGTCAGGTTATCTGCTTGAGTACAAGATCTGTGAATGAAAAAAGTGCTATTATAATTCTTTCCAAGTCCACCTGCCAGTATTGTTATTCACTGTTGCATTGCTTCACTAACTCTGAGTCAATAGAACAAGTTCTTTTTGCTTCTTTCTATACACTAACATCAAACTGCAAGTGTTCGGGATTGCCCATAGGCTCAGAAATGCAATTACAGTCATTAAAGTTAGTTGTACAGCACAAAAAAGCCTGTGGGAGAAAACAACCAGCATACGGAAGAGTGGAATGATCCCTGCAATAGTGATTAATTATAACAACCATTTGTAATTTGCAGATTCACCATGATGTAGTTCCTGCTTGAAAACAGCCTGCACTAATAGCTTGTTTGTTCACCAACTGAATAAATACAGAGACTTACTAAAACCGCAGTTTTGATTCAGATTGAGAAGCCTTTTCTTATCCAGTAGTGGGGAGGGAACGTCTTACTCACTGGATTACAAAACTGGCCTGGGTAGAGGGCATGAGATTCCTGCTGATTAGGATGCTCCTCCAATCTTCAGTACGTTTCATTATCTTCATTAACCTTTGTAGTCACAAGCACACTGTCATCTCTCCAGTTCATGACAGTGTGGCTTATTAATATGCCTAAAGTGAACAATGCATTCAGTTTTGGTATATCTGTGGATTTTCTTTGTTCAGCTTCTTTTTTTTTTTTTTTTTTCTCCTTTTTTTTTTTTTTTCCTTTCTTGCTCTTCCAGTTGCATTCATGTTTCATCATATGCAAGGCATGGGCAGATGCTAAACGAAGCAGCAGCAAGCTACCAGCTTTCAAACACCAGCTGTACGTATATGCCCTTTGTAAAACAAGCAGTGACATGGCTGGGGTGAGATCATGGTGTATCTCCTACACCATTAAAGGGACTATGTCATGGATAGGTTGCTTTTTTTTTAACATATAGCAACTGCTGTGATAACAGTGTCTGAGTCAGCATGGGTTTGTTCGGCATTTTGTGGAATTGTATGTTTATCTTTTCATATATCCATGTGCTCATACTTTGGGCCTGTCTCTGTTTTGGTGACCTGAACGTTGATGACTTGCATAAAAGCATATCACACACACCATTTGAGCACGGGCTGATGGATTTATGACCCCACTCAAGGCAGTGCCTCTGGTTTATGTCAGGTAGACTTGTGCCTAAAGTCAGCCCTGGGTATAAGTATGAGTGACAAAGACAATATAAAATCTAAGTGACAGAGATACTGCCTGCAGCTTGGGTCTATTATGTCAGTCAGCAATAGGCCTGTGCCAGCCACAGGATTCATTGTACATGCACAGTAAAGCCAGGCACATTAAAGGCATTAAAAGATGATATATGCACCAGCTGTGCCCAAGAGTGCCATCTCTCTCAGACAGAAATACTGCAGTTAGTTGCTTGGCCACATCAGCAGTATGAGCACAAAATACGAAGTGTGAAGATTTCATATGAATATTTTGAAACTTGATGTCAGGCTGGCTAGGTATTCATTTCTTCCTGTCTTCCCAAATCAGGCCTAACAGTATCCTGTCGTGCTTTTCCTCCTCCAGAGCCAAATCCAGTGTGACAGACATTCTGCTCCTCCTGAACTCTCCTGCTTCACCCCTTGCTCAGTCTTCTTCAGCAATGGTCCTGCTGTTCTGGGGAAATGGTATTCCTCCTCTAACAACTCACGCATAGAAGGCCTCTATCCACAGTGTTTCCATTGTGGCAGATTCCTTTAAATAAGTTCAGGACAAAAAATCTCCTTTAAAAAGCATGTGTGGCGGTCTTGGGATGACTGCTCAGTACCTAGTGACCAAAAAGGTAAAGGTCCTAAGAGTCGCTGGTTCATGGGAGTCATGGTTAGCAGTCTACAAACTTTGGTAGCACTGGATAATGGACAGGGATTCGATGCACTGGGTCTCAACCCCAGTCAGCCATTCTGAGACAATGGACACGGCATTTCCTCCACTTTACCTCCAGTCACAGTCTGTCCTGTGAGTTCCTGAGGGAGGGATTATCTCTGAAGTGGAAGAGGCACGGTGCCAACAACAGCAGAGCCCTCATTTGCCCAGGGTACAGGACAGAACTGTGACAAAGGACATTAACCACCATAAACATGAAACTGGGCTCCATGAAGCTGCACATGAACTTGGCCCAAATGACTCGTTTATGAACACAAAGGTTGACCTCCCTGGGGTCACTTCACATCAGTGCAAATAGTCATCACCCACATAAAAACACATCACCGATCTCTGGTTTGCTGCCAGACAGGCATTTTCATTTTGACTTCTCTCTGCTGAGCAACATTAATAAACTGTATTTCAAGAACCTGCTTACTTTAATGCTGTCTTTTCCAGTTTGCTTCTCTTTCTTCACTTCAGTAATTCAGCCCTGCTTCCCCAGTACTAATGCAGAAGAACTAACAGATGTACTGGATCAGGCAGAAGGTCGACGCATCTTGTCCCTAAGCATCAATAGGAGCAGATGTTTATGAGAAGGCCATCGGCATTGTGCTACCACACTCTGCTAATTCCTCAAACATACCTTCTCAGTTGCTGCCATCTCAGGCCTTAGAGACTTTTTGAGCCAGATGTCATATGTGATCTAATAGTGCCTGATAGATTTCTCTGTCCCTGAATGTATTTGATTGCTTTTTGAGCATGTGCATGTGCAGCAGGCAAATCCACAAGGTGTCTGCCTGTTTCTTAAAAGTCCAACAGCAGCTTGGATGCTAGAAGTGGTCTGGTTTAATCAGCTTGGCTCTCTCAGTAAGGTCCAGACTCATACAGATAAACCTTGCCCAAACAATTTGTCCTTTTTAATTTCACGAGACAGTGCTTAATTCCTCTATAAAATGAGGTATATTTCTCCGGTGTTACAACTGTAGTTGCTTTAGAGTGTATTTATGCTCACCTACTGCTTAGGATTAGATTGTTTTAGAATAATGATGAGAAATGAGATCATGAAATGCTCTGATGTTAGTGTTTCAAATTCCAAAGTCTACATATGTAAGCCCAAATAGGAGTGGAAAAGCCTAAGGCAGTCATAATGGTAATGATAGCAATTATGATGTGCAGGCATCTAGCCTTTCATCCTAGAGGATGATTGTTTTGCACCCTGAGGTGTGGGTCCATTACAATAAAAGTAAAAAAGGTACTTAGACTCTAAGAGCTATCATTTAAAATGTGATTTATTAGAGCTAACACTAAAGGAGAGAATGGTATAGATAATCGTGCATCCCTCTAGCTGCTGGGAACCACAGGTAGCCAAGCATTGAACAAGTCTCTAATCCATGTGCAGCATGCTCAACAGACACCTTCCATAGAGGAAAATTAAATTGAATTTAAAATTTTGGTTTTATCATCATAATCTGATTAGGAAGTGCTCCATTCTCTCTCCTTCACCCAGATTGACAGGGTCTCTTTGGCAGGGTCTCTTTGACTTGGTCTTGACACAAGACAACTCCCAACACCTCTGTGTGTCTGTGCCAGTGCTACACAGTTTGGGGTGGAAGAGCTGATGGAGTTCACTGCTTTCTTGCTTTTAATTCTCCATATTCCCTCTGAACTTCAGGCAACCTCTGATCCTGGAACTGTCGTGAGAGAATAACTCATGTACATCTCATACATATATAGGCATACATACACATAAATCTAAAATATAAATATATGTATTATATTTTTATTTATATTTTACTTATATTTTGCATTTTTATTTTCTATTTATTATTATATTTTTATATATAAATATATAAATATATAAATATACGTATGCATATATATACTTTATATATAATTATAAACCCTCATCGTGTGGAACATCTGAAGGAAGCTGTCTTGGACTCTGATGGCATCACAGACAAAAGCTCAGTGCATATAATATGGTCTTTGCTGGGGCTGAAATGTCTTTCCATCGGGTGCTTGTGGCAGTCAAAAGAAGCACTTAATGGGAGAGTGATGGAGTGCAGAGGGGTTTTGCTGGCTCCCTGCACAACTTGAATTTCATCACTACTAAGCTGTCTGTCTCATTTTCAGCTTATTTACGTGTATGACCTACCAACCTTTCAGAGCTTTCCGAGGCTTGAATTTGAAACCTAACATCTTTTTAGGAGTCTGGCTGTCAACACTTGCCTTAGACCTGATTTGTGACCCAGAGCACCTCATGCAGGTCCCTCTGTCTGCTCCTACTTGTTTCTAGCTGACCTTTAATATGCGCTAAAAAAGATACAGCTTTGCAAGGTGTTTGGATAATCAAACATATAAGAAAAACATATGAATTAGGGGCTTTCAGAGACAGAATTTTAAGGCCTAATGAGAGTTAAAGACCTGCCTATATACTCTGAGAAACATAATGTTCACTTTTGTGTTAATTTACATAAATTTGTAGGACTGCATAGACTCTTTGAACAACCTGACCCTATGAGGAAGTTGCATTCATTCACGCATACAGGAAAAATCCAGCAGGAGAAGTAACTGTTAGTGCTGCCTTATCCTAAATACAAGCAAAAAAAAAAAAAAAATGTAAGGAAAGTCCAAAATTGAAACAAAACCTCAACGATTCCATTCTGGGGTCTTTCAAACAAGGGCTTGGTGCTGTAACCTGGAAAGGGTCAAAAATTACCATATGTTATACATCCTGCTTCTGTGTCTGGCCTCAAGGGCTGTCCACTTTTCTGCCACTAATAGCCAAAGGCATAGACTGGAAATTAAGAGAGCACTCAAATTGCTCTCCTGAACTGCCAGGCTCCTCAGTGAGATATATTGAGCCTGAGAGGCAGCGTGCTGAAGTGAGGCCAGTGGCAGTTTTCTATAGCTGAAACAATAAGTAGGTTTATTGAAGAAACAAGTGGGAATAGAAGTACAGCATCCCCGGGGCAAAGAACAGCGTGTTTGTGCTCAGCACATCGGAGAGGTCACCAAAGAATAGTCTGACCTCTGTGCTGCAGCCAAGGACAAGGAAACGTGGTAGTAGGAGAAGTGGCTTTCATTAGGAACCTGCTATTTCTAACATCAACACTACAGAAAACACACAGCAAAATGTTTGGACTCAGTTATTTTGCCTGTTTTCCCTCTTCCTCCAAGTAAAGCCCATCTCATCCTTCTTACCTGGAGACATCCCAATATGCCTTAAAAACTGCAATAGGTCACAAGGGAAATTTTGCCTAATTCATAAAGTCATAGAATCACAGAATATCTGAGCTGGAAGGGACCCACCGGGATCATCAAGTCCAACTCCTGGGTCCCCAAAGGACCACCCAAAAATCAGACCATGTGTCTGAGTGGGTTATCCAAATGCTTCTTGAACTCTTAGAAGCTCAGTGGCATGACCACTGCCCTGGGGAACCTGTCCCAGTACCCGACTACCTTCTGGGTGCAGAACCTTTTCCTGATATTTCAGATACTCTTTCCTCATAATTCAGATACTTTATACATTTACCCCACAAAGAAATAGAAAATCCAGGCATGAAAGAAAAGTATATTTAAAAAAACTTTGGGTACAGGCATTTACAATTATTCCTTCACTCTTTTCCAGAGCAAATGCAGTTGATTTCTAGGAACTGACAGCCCCACTAACAGACTGATCTACTGAAACTCTGCTAAAAGAACATGAGAGATATTTATTCTTTTGAGGTCAAATTCTCTATTAGCTCAACTCCACTGGCTTTAATTGAATTGCAGTCATACATTCTATGAAATTAAAGTTCTCAGACAAAATTAAAGTACTCATTCTTTGCAGAATTTTTCCATACATTGAAGCTAACGATTTCAACTGATGCAACAGTTCATGCAATTAATTCCTATTATTTTTATTTAGTGATAGTTAAAATTCCTTCCAGAAGCATTCTCTCCTTCTAAGGCTGAAAATGAGGCATAAAAAAAAGTCTCATGTACTCTTCACACCACTCCTGACATAAATAACACACTGGGACTCTCCGTAATGTGAAAGTTTGCTTATTGACCAGAAATCTACTCACTGCAGAGACTTTTAAAAACCTCACCACCTAAAAGTGTTTTTTAAAAATCTATCTGCTGCTAGAAGATTAAAATTTGGCACAGGAACAGATATTTTTGATCAAAATTTTCATTCCAAAACATTCCATTTCAGTTTATTTCAGAACTGGATGACATTAAATCACTCCTCAAAGACAATAGTGAGCTTGTGGACATTGAAATGGACATTGGTTCAGCAGGAGGAACTGAAAATACCCCTACCAGCCCTGCCTGGAGGACTTCCAGAGGACACTTCCCTGCCTAAAAAAAAACTATTTTAAAATAAATGAGTGAGATTTTGTCTCTTAACAAATACTTGCCTTGCAATAATGTATTTGCAGAGGCTTTTTATAAGTGCGTTAGTCCTTATGTGTAGATCTTCAGGAGGAGACTACGTGCAGCCAGGACAAAGCTTTGCCTGTGAGCACCCTTTTCCCTGTAGAGCAGTTGTTTCATAGTCTTTGGAAAGCAGCAGAAGCAACTTGAAATGATAACCCCATCTCTTTCTGTGCTTAAAACACAGCCGAGCTATCCAAAACGCTGCCTACATTGTGACAACCCAGGCTAAGGACTGAAATGGGGGTGGAAAAAAGTGTAAGGTATTCAAGGCAAACATAGATAGCAGGGCAAGCCAAGCTAAGAAACATGGAGATTTTGCCTCTTTACAAGGACTTTCTGTGGACTCTTTGGAATATTGTTTAGGCCAAGGTGTCAGGGTCAATTTGACAAATACATGTCCTTGATGTGCTCCCAATATGAAGGATTTCCAGCCTTAATGATTCTATGATTTTATGATTTTTCATGTCTTGCACTGAACCACTGGTGGACTCTGATTCTCCAGGCAAAACACACTCTCAGATGCACTGAGAAATGCAGGGAAAGCAGCATTCATTTCCCATTTACTTTCAGAATATGAGAAAGGAGAAGCATCCCATTTTTTTCCCAGTCTAGTTCTCCTTTCGTGTGCTTTATTATTATTGTTGTTGTTATTATTATTGTTGTTATTCTTATTGTTATTATTTTTAATCTGCTGGAAGAGCAATGCAAAGGAAGCCACAGAAGGCAAAGAGGAAAAGTTAGCAAACAAAATTGGAAGACAGAAAGAAGGAACAAAAAGACGTAAATCCCTTTGCAGTGAGAGGGCTCAATAGAGAATTGCAGCCATTAGCTACTGCAGATCTAGCAATTCCCCCTGGAAACAAAATCTGTATCAGACTTGTAGGCAAAACTCCCAGCTGGTATTAAATAACAGAGCTCTCAGCCACTGTAGACCAGCACAGGATCTTCCCCAGTGTGGATCATCACAAATTAATTTTGCAAAATCCCATGTTTGACCAAGAAAAAGGCAATTTTCCCTTGCATCAGTGGTGTTCCACCTGGCACCGTGCTCCCTGGACCTCAGGGGAGCTCCCTGCTCCACACAGCTGCAATGCTCAGCTCCAGCAAAGAACCTCCTCCTAGCACCTGACCATAGGAAGATAGAAAAAGCTTCCCAGAGCATTTTCCCACAAGGTCTTGGGAGCCTCCTCCACTACCCTCATGCCAATGGCACTTACAAATATCAAAGAAACCTTCCCCTTCCAGGAAGAAAAAAGTGATATAAATCAGATCTGGGGCTGCGATGGGACACAATGCTGCATTAGTGCAGAAACAACTCCTTGAGTTTTGGCAGCTTCTGATTGTTATCAAGCTTAGTCCAGCTCCCAGGAAAGACATTTTCCAATTGATTCCTACTGGCTTTGGCTAAAGCCCACACTGCACATGCTGTGAATTATTGCTTTCATCCTAGGCTCTTAAATGCACAAAACAAATAGCAATGAACTTAAAAGAGGGAAGAAAGGTCCCAGTTTTGCCCTCTTTTTACAAAGCTGGGTTCAATGGGACTTTCAGAGGCTAGGTCAACAGTCTGATGTCCTTTAATTTGATGTCTTTTTTTTACAATATTGAGAGGATTATCATGCTGTACTTGCAACACCAATTTTCTCCGACCTGACCAGCTTTGTAATCATGAGTAATAACATCGTTCCACCAAGAAGCAGTAAAAATGTACAAAAGCCACAATTTCTCTGATCACATACACTTACCATTAAAATCCTGAGAAGACCAAAATCTTCTGTACGAAAAAAAAAAAAAAAAAAAAAAAGCAACTTAGTTTCCTATATTGCTGGTGCTCTCTGAAATTTCCTTCTTCTGGCACCAGTTCAATGATAAGAGAATTGAGAGCAATGTGGCTCCACAGGAAGGGATAACAAAGAATCAATGTTTAAGCAATTTCAGGATCATCTCTGAATTTGATGTCCAGCTGATTAGTTTATATCATAATGGTTCCTCGGTCCTATTTTCAGCATCTTAGGGAAGAACACTTTGTAACCCAGTTAAAATGCTCCTTCATCGGGCAGAAATCAATATCAAACAAGGCAGAAATGACCTCTGCTGAATTTTGTTATGCTCACCACAGGAGTGCTTAAAATATTAATTCCAGGGAATTTTCTGCAAAATTGAGCAGGTTTTAAATAATCCAGCAGAGTCAAAGGAGCTCCTAATAGTTAATCCAGGGAAGATTACCTGTTCCAAGGACTGAAGGAGAATGGACTGGCTTTATGTTTAAAAATCTGGTTTTATCATCATAATCTGATTAGAAAGTGCTCCACCCTCCCTCCTTCACCCAGATTGACAGGGTCTCTTTGGCAGGGTCTCTTTGACTTGGTCTTGACACAAGACAACTCCCAACACCTCTGTGTGTCTGTGCCAGTGCTACACAGTTTGGGGTGGAAGAGCTGATGGAGTTCACTGCTTTCTTGCCTTTAATTCTCCGTATTCCCTTTGACCTTCAGGAATGATCGTGAGAGAATAACTCATGTACATTTCATACATATATAGGCATACATATAAATATATTTATGTATATATTCTTCACATAGCTAAGACATATTGCTATGAGATGTGCCTACTTGTTTTGTTTTGGGCTCGGCAGGTCATCTGTTCCTGCTCAGTTTTGTGTCCACAAATAACTATTTTTCTGTGCTCTCAAACACTTTGGGTTTTTGTGGTCATTCATTCTTTCCTCACTGGCTCGCAAGTTAGTTATAATGACTGCTCATGTATTAAACTTTCACTTGGTTTCATTAGGCTCTTAGCACAAATGGCCAGGCCACACCACTGCAGAACCAGCATTGAGCCAGGGCAGAATTTAGGTGAAAACCTCCTGATGCTTTCCTGATTCTTGAGCAATGTCTTGCAGTTAGAGCAAAACGCATTCATATCTACCCACAAAATCCCTTGGCCTGCTGCTAGCAATGGCCATCCCATATTTACTGGGATTCAGAGGAAGGTCTCTTGTCATCCCCTGCCAGGGGGTCCTCCCAAGGCAAGGGCTTGACCTTGTGATATAAGGTGTAAGAGTGAATGACTTGTACAGTCCATACATTGTGGTGGTATTATCTGAGGACCTCCTTCTTCTTTTACATCTATTCCCTTAAAAATGGAAAAATGACAAGAGTCAGAAGCGTATGTCAAGACACCTCAAATAATGGCCAATACCCAAACCAACCAGCAACATATCACACCCAGCTCTCTTGGATTAAATCATCCTCAACTTGATTTCTTTTTTCACTGTGCTCATTTTTCTTAACATTTTGCTGGTCTAGTCTTTGTCTACATATAGCTTTCTGACCTTTACTTCAACATCCCTCACCAGCTGATGGGTTTTTGTTTTTGTTTTGTTCTGTTTTGCTTGTTTGTTTAATTCAGAGCAGCTACCCCCATTATACTTCGTATATTTGCATCCTAACTTAATTATGTCCCAGGACTTCATTCAGCCTATGCCTCTCACAAAGCAATACATAAGGGTAGCTGGACCTAGACAACCTTAGTGCAGTTGTACTCCTATCTTCAAGGACCTTGTCCCTAATATTGCAAAACACACAGCGTTCACCCATTCCAAAAATTCCTCACTCTCCAGATGTACCTGAGAACCGGCTGGCTATCAGAAAGTTTTCCAGTCCCAGCAAAAACTAGGACAAGAGAGAAAAATGAAGGCAAACTAGAAGAGAGGGGTCTGCTCTGACTAATGCACAAAGAAGCTCATGGTGCCTTCAAGAAGAATGGAAGAAATTATCTGTTTTGTTGATTTGATTGTCAAAAGATTATTAATCTTGAACAGTGCTTGCACAGTGTTTTCACAAGGGGAATGTTTCTCATCCCTCTCCCTCTACAACAGAATGGACCGGGGCATTGTCCTGCAAACACCACAGGAACAAATTGAGGTTCTCCTGTCCTGATCAGTCACGAACATTTAATCTGTGGCATCAGAAGACTGAGTGCTGGGGAAAGTATTGCACAAACTATGACTTGGGGGCTTCATAAACACTCTTGTTTAATATTGCTTGATTAAAACGATTCATTGGATCACTACGTTCGCTGGTGGAATGAGAAACTGAAAGGCTGATAGGGCCACTTTTTTGAGAGAGGAAGGGTACATAGGCTCACCTATATGGTGTGCCAGGACAGGCATCGAGAATTTTGTACTGCTTAAATTAGGAACAGACTCCAGTCTTTCCTTGATTGCAAGGGGGATTAAATTCCAAGCTAATTAAATTGGAAAGTACTTTGCTTATTTAGATGTGTCCTCTAAAAATTATGTATCCTCATAGTCATTAGTCTGGTGAGTGCTTTTCAGACACTTCTCTTTTTGCTGTCAGTGGCCAGAGAGAGCTCCTGGGGCTCCGACGTTCACAGCCTGCTTGTACCTCTGCTTGTGCTTCCTCGTGAGCCATCCCAAGCGAAAAACAACCTTTCCCTGGGTAACACCACTTTGCGTGGCATGGGAGTTTGAGTGGAAATGGAGAAACAGTCCAGATTTGGGCTCTGACTTTATCCTCAGAAGAGTTTGGTTATAACCACATTTTCACATTAGCAAGCTATTTAAAGTGTAAGAGAAAACAGCTCTCTCCTGCTCAGCTCCGCTATCTCAGTCTGTATTCCAGGCAGGGAGTGCCTGATAAAGGCTCAGTATTTTTCCATGAATTAGGATGCCTTAATTAGTAGGGACAGCTCATTTAAAATATCTGTACAACAGGTGCAGCCCTCAAGAGAGCAAAGGATAATGGTTGTAGTTCATTCAGAACAGAGTGAGGAGAAGCTCTGCTTTAGGAAAGACATTCAGGCAGGCAGACCAAGGCAACGTTGGACATGCAGCTAGTCACCTACACGCATCGGGGTTTGTAGTCATTGTTTTGTGTGAGTGTGTGTGTTTGGTTGTGGTTTTTGTTTGTTTGTTTTGTTTTTATTTGGTTTTTGTTGTTGCTGTTATTTTTCAGAAAGTGCCCATTGGTCCTTTCTGGAGTTACAGTCACAATTTTTTCCCTATGATGTGATCCAAGCTGGATTTTTGCCTGGACAGAAAAGGTACTTCTGAAAACTCAGTTTGCTTAATGCCATCAGAGCTATAAAGTACATCCCGCCTGTGTCTTTCCAGTGATGGCTTATTGCATTTTCCCTAGCTCTGAGACAGGGGCATGAGCAGTTATTTCCATTACTGCACTTCTTGCACCACACAGATGGCACCTGCCAAGCTTGGCTCACACAACTTGCTTGTGCATGGAGCACAGGTAGAAGATGAGGCCAGATGCAGGAGATCCAAGGCAGATGCTATGGAAAACCAGCTGATTCCAGATTCACAAATGGGCAAGGAGCCTTCTGAAGGAGGCAAGCTGGACATATTTTCTTTCTCATTTGCACTAGCACACTTCTGTCAACAAAGGAGGGAAATGGGGAAAGTAAGATGCAAATTTTGATTAGCCTTTGCAATTAATCTAACAACAGCTTTACCTTTTAAACTCCCTGATGTGCTTATCGCTGCAGGAAGAACTTGTTCTGCAAACTAGGTAGGGCCATCTGCAGGAGCAGACAAATCTGCAGGTACTGAAACGTGCCAGCAGGCTGGCTCGTGGAAGGATTTTGACCCTCTAGGTACAAATCAAAAGTGGTTGCTGATGAGAGAAACATTCTAGCTAGGCAAAATTGGAGGAGCCAGGATAGTCTTTGTCACTGGCACAGATGTGCAAATAACAGCTGCTTCCAAACCCTCCAAAGACAGCAATTGCAGCAATGGCAGCAACTTTTCATCTTCCTACAAACAGATGCAGTTGGACACTGTTTGCAAGGCCACAACTTACTTGTTTCTCATTTGCACTGGCATGCATCCCTCACGCCAGTTGTGAAGCAGGGCCCAACGCCAGTGACTTGGACTTGTTGAAACTGTTTCTTTTTTTCCTCGGAAATACCCTTTTAAGCTTAAAATACACATCGCTCTGTCCTAACAGGAGCACAGGCTCAGCACGATGTGCATGTAACAGAGACAGAAGATTCAGGTTGGTTCTGGAGACCGCTGATCTACTTTTCTCCAGCAGCCCATCAGAAGAGGGACATGAAAATATCCTTGCAAAGGTCTCTGTGGGGGAAACCACCCTGCATGCAAATAAGGATGCATGCCCCCCCAAAAAACAGGGCAAGTCTGTCTGAGGTACTTCGCTGACCACCTGAAGATCCCCAAAGAGCAGGACAGCATCAATGTGAGGCTGACATTTTTCAACACATTTTTCAGTCCCTCATTTTTCCAAGATACCTGGATTCATAGGTGGGTTTTTTTTTAGCTCTTGTGTTTTAAAATGGTAATCTGTTGAAAAACCTGATTGCTTAAAGACGACAGGAAGACCTCTTCAAGCAAACAATTAAACAATTACGATGGAAGATATTAAATTAAGGCTTCTGCGATACCATGGGATTGATTTAAGAGGGTTACAGGAAGCTGAGCCCTGCTGTTCCACGATGATTGGTGCCCCTGAGCAAACCCAGTAAGGGACCATTACATAATCACATAATGGAATTGTTTGTGAAATATCACTGGCTCTGGGGTTTGGAATTCAACATTTAACATCTTTATTCATGATCTGAGAAAAGAAAAAGTAAATAGCATGGAGGATAAACCAAAAGGGCCCCCAGCTGAAGTAGACACTGGCAACGTCAGTCTTGTTAAGTTCATGGGGAAGTCGAATAGAAAGAGGTCTGATCAGACACCTCAAGCAAGATGTTGCAGCCTGTCTTAAAAACCAAGCCTACTGAGTCATCTAGGGTTAAAGGAAGGGCAGCAAGGGCCAGCAGAATCAGAGGAAAAATGGAGTTTGTTGATGTGATGTAGGGTCACATCAGAAGCCCACACGGTGCCTCAAAGCCCTCTGAACCTACCAGGTCCAGAAGTCCTTTGCTTCTCAAATACCACTGCACCCAAACATCAGCCAAGACTGGAAAAACAAGGGCGGAAGTGCAAATTGTGCCTTTCCACACCCTTTCCCCTGAAAAATTAGGGTGATTACGGCACCCTGGCACAAGTCTTCCCCTGGGGCCACTGGTAGGGGTGACAAGCAGGGAGGAAATCCTGCTTTTCTCTGTGAAAACCGAAGTGTGCTCAGAGCCCCAGAGAGCCTGGTGGTGGCTGTGGCTCCAGAAGGTGCAGGTTTCACTCACAAATGAGCTGAGGACCCTGTTCTCTAGTACAGTCACTTTCATACACGCAAAACTGTGTGCAGATGAGCCAAACCAGATGAGTTACAGAGCCAAAATCTTAGGCTTGAATTCCATGGCCAAAACTGAAGGGTGACTACTGTGCTCACAGCAGCTGCAAAATCTGTTCAATCCAATCCAGATACGGACAAAAAGAGTGATGTCTGGCTGTTCTGGCTTTTCCTACAAACTACGCTGAGCCTCACAGCTGCCCTGTATTCCCTGTGGAGCACGAGTGGCATCTGGTGGTCAGATCCCCCTAGCACTCATCGGAAACGGATGAGTTACACACTCATAGATACATATTTGTGATATATACACTATATATATACAGTAACTACATTGTTATGCTTCTGCAGGTGGGAAGGGAGGAATGAGGACCTGTTCTATCTTGCTGAAGACATATTTTATTTATATTTTTTTCCCAGCTGCTTAGAAAAAATAATAATCAGGGCTTCCTGTGAGGGTAGAGATAAAATAAGCTCGTTTCCAATCAGCTACCAAATATGCATCCCCAGAGATGCTTAGGGCCACATGTTTTTTGGAAGAAAATGTTGTTATTCTCCTTCTGCCTGTTTATCAGACATTCTCTGCCTTTGCAGGACATGACTTCTGTAAGTCCCTGCACTCTGCAAACTCTGTGAGTAATAGGTGTGCTCAGAGGCTGAATTTCTGCCAAGGGTGCTCCTCACGTCACTGACGTGTCTGGCAAGCAAAAGTTTTGGTGCAGAAGGGCTCTGTCTGATAGATGAATAGGAAAACAAGCCCACGTAAAGCACTGAACATAAGACAGCCTGGTTTTGGATTCATGTCTTGCAGGTGAGTGATTTTTTTATGGCTCATTAGAGAACAGAGACTGAGGGGTTGTCCCCTTAGTTATGGTAAACAGAAACTCCTACTGGATTTTTTTTCTGCAGCTGGGCCATGGTCTCTCTCCTTTGCTAAGAGTGACTGTCCTCAAACTGCTGCCTTTCCCTGTTTGAAACCTATTTTTTGCCCAGCTGCCCCCTTCCCTAAAACTCACACAAACATGGAGTCACAGAGATCGATTGGTACCTCTCTGCAGGTTTGGTAGGAATTTCCCCAGAGTCACTAGGAGGGACATTGGCACATGATGGGATAGCATGACCTGCACTTCCATAGGAAAACAGGCTACAAACTCAGGCTGTATGAAACACCTGCTTTCCATAGCTGCGGTCTGGAATAAAATGACAAGAGCACAGACAAAGCGATTATACAGTGGCTGCCAGAGCAAAACTCTCACTGGTTGGCTTTCCAGTGGGCCAGGCTCACATTCCTGGGCACTAAACTGCACTCAGAGAGGGAAATCCACCTCCTGGGCACGTGCCAGCACAGGCAGAAAGTGAAGAAAGGGTGACATTATGTGAACACCACAATTGATTTTAATGAAGAGTGAGATCTGTGGGTGCAGCTTGTGGGTGGCTTCTCTGCCTTTTTTACCCAAGAGGCCCTTGAGGGATCAGAAATGTGATACTTCGTGATGCATCTCTGATGTATCCTGGAAGGTTCATCTGGTGAAGCAAGCAGAGTGTTAGCACCCTGCACTCCAGCAGGCTTGTTCTCCTGCCCTGCTCAAAGGTTTGCATCCCTAATGCAGTGGAAGAAAGAGGTGAGGGTAGAGTAAAGAGGTAAAGAAAGAGGTAAGGACGGTAAATGCAACTGAGCCGGACCAGGTCTTGCTGCTGGTTCAGAGATCTGCTTACACGGATGTGGAAAGCGATGGCAAGCCACAGCCTGAACTCACACTGTTGTCACCGTGCCACTGCAATGCTGGGGCTCGACCTCTTTCTCTGACACAAGGAGTTTTCTGGTTTAGTTTATGGCATGGTGAATCAAGTTTAAAAACAGTGGGAGGCAAAAAAAAAATAAAAATAATAATAATAATAAAAAAAAAACATAGGAGTGCTTCTAGACTACAGAAGGTAAAAGGATGAGAAGAAAGCAAATACACACTACACTGTAAATAATAATAAATAGCTAATATAATGAAAATCATAAATGAAATGGGCATTAAATAGCAGGGCTGCCTAAAGACAGCAGAACAAAGCCCTTTCACTCACCACTTGCATTCAACAGTCATCTCATTCATGGAAAAAAAAAAAAAATCTCAAGTACTGGACAGCTTGCAGAGACAACCTGCTGGGTTTTTGGTGAGACAGAAGTTTCAGCTGGAGAAGGACAGGGATGCAAATTGGTCCTCTGAAGAGACAGCCACGTCTGTGGTGGGAGATGCCCAAACACCACAGAAATGTCATGCTAACAAAATCCTCCTTGATGCAACAAAACCACAGGACTTCAGTAAGAAGGGAAACTATCTTGACAAAATCTCCTGTAACCATTTGCTTTGTCTCACTAGAGAATTGTTTTCATTCAAAGCAGCTTAACAATGAGAGAATTAAAACAATCGGTAACAGCAGAAAAGCCAGATTTTGAAATGATTTGCCCAAAGATGAGGAGAAATTCCACTTCAGGCGGTTCCCACTGTACACTTGTATACAAGGGATAAAAATTAGGTTCCAGGTACAGTCTGCACAGTAAACCCCAGCATTCTTCCTTTGAAGTCTGACATAATGTTTGGCAAGATTTTCAAACTGGTTGCTGAAGTCACACCTGCAAGCGCCTGCAGTACTGTGAGCGGAGCAGATGCACTCGTAAGCCAAACCAACTACAGCCAGCTGCATGCTGTGACTGTGCCCACTGGGATCTGTTTGCAAAAGCTCCCTCCACCTTTTCACATCTCCAGATTTCATGCATGTCAAATTGTTAGCATTTTTCTTTTTAAATAGATCCCATATGTTTTGCCCCTACAAGAGTCAGAAGGGACTCAAGATCGAACATCACGGTCCATCTGCACAAACCTGGGTTCCAGGAGGTCCACACTAAAGCAAGGCAGGGATTCACATCTTCCTCTTCCCAATCTCTGATCAGGAGGGGGGAGTCGCACAGCTGTCCTTTCCCGGTACACCTTCCTCCATCCCATATGGTACAGACCACGCAGAGACATCTCAGCAGCACACTGAGGGTGAAGCAGCCAGGGAGAGCTCCAGGCTGCCTCAGGAAGGGCCCCAAACTCACTTTGGCATTGTCCCAAGCTAAAAAAAAAAAAAAGGCAGGTGGATACATGCACAGACACAGGCACTGTAACAGCTCATCTCTCCTAAATGACTGCACGTGCTATTTGCAGAAACATGTGAAAACAGAACTGCAAAATGAATGATGGATGTTCCCCCTGGTCAGAGCCCAATGGGCCAGCAGCTGTTCTGTCGGAGAGGGCAGGATGGGAGTCTGGGTTTGCACAGGATTTCGTGGTCCCTGCTTTGTAGGGAAAGAAGAAGCGCAGGAACACCACAGCACATTGTAAAATTGTTTGCATTCATTTGCATGAACATGAAATCTCTGTGGACCCCCAGACCTTGCACACTGCATCAAGAAGCTACCATCAGCTGCAAGCGTCTTGGTACCATTTCCACAAAATTCTAATTGCAGAGCACATCCTGCTAGGGCTCCATGGGGAGAAGGAGAGAAAAGCTGTGGGGAGGACTGCACAAGTGGCTCATTTGCATTGGTTGCCCTTATTATTCCTCCAAGTTCTTTCTTTTTCTTGGGTATTAATTAAAGATCATGCAGTGACAGGGAGG
The DNA here is from genome assembly GCA_011076525.1 of Nettapus auritus. Lineage (NCBI taxonomy): Eukaryota > Metazoa > Chordata > Aves > Anseriformes > Anatidae > Nettapus > Nettapus auritus. The sequence continues at coordinate 44,047,193 of CM021766.1, forward strand.
GAGGCACACTGAATGACTGCCACATGCTTCAGCAGGTTTAACTCATCTCACTACAAAACCTTTTTTCCAGATCCCTAAATCCTATGTAGGATATGAGAATGCTGAGGAATAAACTGTGTCTAGGGATAGAAACACGATGGGAGAAAAAAAACACATTTTTGTTGTACAAATAACCCCGCTGAACTCCCCCAGGACAATGCACAAACCGCAGTGTGCATCCAGAGCTTTCCCCTGTGCCAGCCCTTGGGAGCCTCCCAAATACGAGGCGTGCTGCTGAATGCTTACTGTGCGCAGGTTTTGTGTCTGCAGCAAAGAGAAACAATGGCTCCCAATTGTTTGGGGCTTCTGACAGGTTAACACAGGACTCGCGTCAGCTGCTCTGACAGCCCCGGTACTGATTTACCTTCAAAAAGCAGGGTTTATTTTGACACCCTGCTCTCCGTGAGGTCTTGATCTAGCAGAAGTGTAAAATGTAGTACAACCATCAGAGCCCTGAAGGCTTCTCTCAAATCCTGACATGAAAAGTCCTTCCACTCACCTCAATTTTTATTTTTATTTTTATTTTTTGTCAATTGGGAACATGGTTTCAAGCCAAGGTCTGCCCGCAGTGCCCAACAATTCTATGTTTGCACTGCCATAGTTCGGATATACCTCAGTGGAAAGTAAAGTTATGAGGCTGCACCTCGAGTGCTGTGTTCAGCTTTGGGCCCCTCAGTACAAGAAGGACATTGAGGCCCTAGAGTGTGTCCAGAGAAGGGCTACGAAGTTGGTGATGGGCCTGGAATACAAGTCCTGTGAGGAGCAGCTGAAGGGGGTTGTTTAGTCTGGAGAAGAGGAGGCTCAGGCAAGACCTTATTGCTCTCTACAAATACCTGAAAGAAAGGTGTGGGGAGCTCGGGGTCGGCCTCTTCTTGCAAGTAACTAGCGATACGACTAGAGGGCATGGCTTCAAGTTGTGCTAGGAGAGGCTTAGCTCGGAAATTAGGAGACATTTCTTCTCAGAAAGAGTAGGCGGGTATTGGAACGGGTTGTCCAGGGAGGTGGTGGAGTCACTGTCCGTGGGGGTGTTCAAGGAAAGGTTGGACGTGGTGCTTAGGAACATGGTTTAGTGGTAATATTGGTGGTAGGGGGACGGTTGGACCAGATGATCTTGGAGGTCTTTACCAATCTTAATGATTCTAGGAACCTAGGAAAAGCTTGCAAAGCTTTCTTTCCAGGCCCGGCTCCCTTTTCTTCTGTGCTGCCTCGCCAACAGGGTGGCCACACTGCCGCTGAGTTGCACCCAGTCACAACCTATGCTGCATCACCTTCTGGTGCTGTGGTGAGAAAATTCAGAGGCTGATTCCCAGTGAGCAAGAACATTGTATTTATGTGCTTGGATCAGCCAGGAAAACTTAGTCATTGTGATGGTAGGCTTCAGAGTTAACATTCCTTCTTTATAGTGTGTTTTGCGTGCTTGGGAGACCTAACTTCTATGAGCTGCTCAGTGCTCTGCATTAGATGTTGGTGATTTCAGAGCAGACAGTGCACATTTGTGTGCTTTATCAATAACAATTTTAAGAAAGCTTTCAAGAAAAATAAGTTTAAGAAATAATAATTTTAAGAAAGCTTTTAAGAAAAAGAAAGTTTTAAAAATTAATAAAACCTTGAATTATTTTAAATATTCGGGGGGGGGGGGGGGGGTGTTAGAACTGTTGGGAGATGAGGTTTATATTTTCCAGCTAGTTTAAAACTAAAGCTTACTGTGACTCTCATGGGGAAAAAACATTGTCCCATACCCTCAGTGTTGGCCCTTCCAATTCAGCTCTGCCATCCGTCACTCTTATGAATAGCTGACAGGCTAAACGTGGTATTTCCAAGCTGCCATGGGCTGTGCTGGGGAAGAAATGGGCTTCAGAAGTGCAAATTGATTGACTCATTCAATTAATTAATAATTAAACACTATAAATCTGGGGTTTACTTCAATAGCATTAGAATTAACAGTATGTTATATCTAGAATAGGCAAGATCAACTTTTACCATGCACAATAAAACTCTTCTCCTGCCACTGCTCCTTCGCTCTAGAGCAGGCTCAATATTCATTACATACTGTAAAAAATGGAAACCTCAATAGGCCTCATTTCAAAATGCATTATCGAGTGATTAAATACTTGGAATTGCAAGTGGCAGTGTTTTAAATTGATTTTCCCTCTGTATGTTTGACTGTAATTTTGCTAACTGTGCACAAATACAGCCATAAGCTCAGGGACAGCATCCTCATTTGTCAGTCGTCTGACTTTGTTTGTAACACTCATGCCTATATTTGAATAGCATTAAAAACCACGCAAGATTTAGGATAAAACAGTTTCTCGTTTTTCAAAATACATATGCTATTTGAATTTTAAAAAATCATAGAAATTGTTGTTGAAACTAGGTGTTGGGAAAATAGCATTTTTGTACAGAATTTCAGAAGTTTCAATAACTTTAAAAGGGTTTTGAAAGGCTGTGTTTTGTTTGTTTGTTTTTTTTTAAAAAAGGAAGATAATTTTGAGATTAAAAAGAGTAAATTGCTACATGCATCACTACAATTCCTACTCCAGATTTTCAGTTTAGAAAATGATGCCAGTGCTGGCTCACAAGCAACAGCTCAGAGCAAATCCGAAGGGGCTGTTCAGTGAGCACCAGAGTGTGAGGAGCCTGGCATCCTCCAGGGACGCTCCCTGAGGCAGAAGGACTATGGGGTGAAGCCAGGAGACTCGCTGCATTCACATGGCTGCCTTTTCTGAAGGATGGATATCACAGCCATCTCTGTCTATTTTCTTGAATCTAGTAGAAAATTAGTAACTTTGAAACCCCTTTGCATTCTGTCATCTCTGGATGAAATTGGCATTCCTGATGCTAGTGGCAGAAGACTAAAGGGAGGCTTCTCCACACAGAATTCAGAGATGTGTTAAGCATTTCCCTGGGGAAAGTGGACTAAAAGCAGATACCAAAACACGTTTCCAAAAGACATGTTATGCTACTAGTTGACCTAGGGAGCAAGACTGAAGAAGTCTTGTTTTGCAGTCCTATGATACAGGTCACAAACACGATGGCTCCCTCTGGCCCTAATATATTTCACAGAATCATAATCACAGAATGGTTTGGGTTGGAAGGGACCTTGAAGATCACCTCATTCCAACCCCCTGCCCTGGGCAGAGACACCTCCCACCAGACCAGGTTGCCCAAAGTCCCATCCAGCCTGGCCTTGAACACCTCCGGGGGGGGGCATCCACAGCTTCTCTGGGCAGCCTGTGCCAATGCCTCAACACCCTCTGAGTGAAGAATTTTTTCCTAATCTCTAATCTAAGCCTACCCTCTTTTAATTTAAAGCCATTACTCCTTGTTTTATCCCTACACCCCCTGACAAAGAGTCCCTCCCCAGCTGTCCTGTAGCCCCCTTTAGGCACTGGAAGACAACTCTAAGCTCTCCCCGGAGTCTTCTCTTCTCTGGGCTGAACAACCCCAACCCCCTCAGCCTGTCCTCATGGGAGAGAAGCTCCAGCTCTGAGCATCCTTGTGCTTCCTCCGGACTTGTTCTAGTAAGTCCACGTCCTTCTTATGCTGGGGCCCCAGAGCTGAACGCAGGACTCCAACCCTACTCAATCCTACTTAAGGAAAAATAAAAATGAAAACAAATAGAAAACAGACAACCAGGAAGCACCAGAACCTCGCTTTTAATTCAACGCATTTAATGACGAATTACAATCAGCCGACACCTCCCACAGGCTACCCCTTTGCCCCCCCCAGCACCGCCCCAACATGGCGGCGCCCCCTCCCCTCCCAGCCCACCGCGACGTCACCCCCGCGCCACCACTTCCCGCCGGCCGAGCGCGCGGGCGGGCAGCCAATAGCGGGGCCGGGCTGGGCTGGAGTGGGCGTGATTACTGCGAAAAGTGGGCGTGGTTACTGCGAAAAGTGGGAGGGGCCATGCGCGAGGGGGCGTGTCCCCGCGGCGCGATGGAGGCGCTGTACTTCGCGTACGGCAGCAACCTGCTGCGGGAGCGCCTGCTGCTCGGCACCGCCGCCGCGCCCTGCGGCACCGCCCGCCTGCAGGTGCGGGGTCGGGGACACGGGCCTCGGGACGGCGAGGGCAGGAGGAGAAGGGCCCGTCCGGGTGCCGGGGTGGGGGTTTTGGGGTTGTTTCGGGGGGTTTTAGTTGGAGTTGGAGGCTTCCTGTGCCTCTTCCCTCCTCCCAGATGTGTAACGTGAGTTTGTCGGCCTGGCTTTGACAGGCAGCAGTACCTGCGTGTGGGTGGGTTTGGTGTAGGCTTGGGATGTGCTCTGGGTTTAATGGGGGCTTGGAACCCCGAGCGTGTGGCCATCAGGGTGTTGGGGAATGGCTGGAATGGCTCTTGGGGGAGCTTCATCCTTATGATGCCCCTTTAGGGCTTCTTGAGGGTTCTTCTGGGGTCACTGGCAAGAAACAATCTGTGTGAGACAGCATTTGAACAAGTTCCAAAAGTGTGTAATTAATAAGTACCCTAGCATCTCCTGGACCGAACAGTAAGCCCCCTAGAGCCAGCTATTCTCTGTCCTGGAGGGCTCCTGAGGCCTGATGCTGTCAACCCCAAGGTACTTCCAGACACCACTGGCACGTCAAATGCACCGCAGGCCCAGCAGGATGGGACACAAAAGACGTGGAAAGCACTTGGCCTCAAAGGGAGGAAAAAAACCAACCCAGTGCTTCAGCTTTCCGTCTGGGTTTTAAGTGACTTTTGGGGTTACTCACAAGGAAGCTGCTGGAGAGCTCTCGGTCAGCCGCTGGCTTTTCTCGCAGTCCTCTGGCGGTTTGTGATGTGCCTGCTGATGCCGGGGGCTCTGGTCCGCTGCTTCACGCTGGAGAATCACTGCTACTTGGCACTGGGGATGTGTGCAAAGGGTCAGATTGATTTCCAAGCTGCTCTAGGAGCATGTTGGCTTAATGACATGAAAATATGCTGCAAAGCTTCCAGTTTTGTAAGCCTCCAGTCGCACAATTTCTACAGCCTTTTCCTATATGTGTTAGAGCAAGTTACAAGAAGGTAACATCTCAGAAAGCAAACATATTAATATATGGAGGCATGTATTTCAAATCAAAGTTTTCTTACAGCTTAAAAAGGGGATGAACAGAAGTAAGCAAAGCCGCGAGGTTGTGTAGGTGTGTTTTTTTATTATTTTATTTTTATAATAGCTCTTGCCTTTGCCAGTTTTTTGGTTTGTTGTTGTTATCGATCAGGTAGTCTTTCAGAAGGCTTTTTTCTTCCCCTTCTCTATGGCTAGTGAAAGGTGTACAAGTTGGAAAGGAAACTGGGCCTCTATGGAGTCAGATATAAAATTATACTGGAAAAAAAAATGCAAGAATGAGTTATTGTATTTTGCCTATATGATAATGTTTGGAATTGCTTGTATGAAAAAGAAATACTTGATTTTTAAAGCAGTGTTTTGACTTGCAGCACTTGAATAAGCGTACTCAAAGAGGCATACGCCTTGACTTAAAAATACCAGAAAGTGTTCCAGTTGAGTGATGAGATGGCATGTAACACTGGAAAATACACAGCATGGTATCGTATGCCTGGGCACTTCTATTAGCACGTGAGGAAAAGACTTAGCATTTTGGAGGCTTATCGTTACTATTTTCCTGGACCCGTCATGGTAGCATATATGTCTTAGAACAGCACCAAAACCTCATGAGGTGGAGCTGGATCAGATCCTGCCTACGTGACTGTGAGTTCTTCCTTCCGTGGCTCCAGCTGACTTCTTGTAGGCTCTGCTTTAGGTGCCCCCTTCTTGTCAAGAACAGCCAACAACCCGTATCGTACGTGGAAACTGATTTTTCTGCATTGGTTTCATTTGCAGGATTTTAAGCTCGATTTTGGCCATCACCAAGGCCGGACAAGTCCCGTCTGGCATGGAGGTACAGCTACCATTGTTCAGAGCCCTGGAGACGAAGTATGGGGAGTAGTGTGGAAAATGAACACTAGCAATATAAGTTCACTGGATAAGTAGGTGACTTAACTTTGCTGTCTTCTGTTACTTTAGAGAGCAATTCAAAAGTAGTAGTGTTGTTTGTTCGTTTGCTTTTTGTAGAAGCAGTATGGAAGCTTTTGCCACTTTGGATATTAATATATGAATTTCACTCTGTAGTACATTTATTGGCTTCTAAAATATTTGAAATTAAAATTGCATTGTTGCATTAAATTAGCAAAAGCTAATTTAAGTGTATTTTTGCCTTTTGTAATGTTAGTAGAATCATAGGCTGTCCTGAATTGGAAGGATTCCACAAGGATCATCGAGTCCAACTCCTGGCTCCACACAGGACTACTTATTAATTCTGATAATCTTGGTTGGGTTTCTCTTGTGGATTACAAGACTTGCATAGTACCTAATTCACAAGCAATACTGTCTAGTCTCACAAGTTATCTGCTGGTCATCTTTCTTACATTGTTGAAACGATGAAAAAGGAGCAGCATTCGCTTTTAGAAGCTTATTTTTGGATATGAAAGCAGTTATCACAAAAAGTGCTGGAATATGTTTTGCTTTAATTATTTTTCTGTAAGTCATTTAACCACGAAGATCAGTGTTCTGTCCTGAATTCTGTTACGTTAAATGCATAGGTTTAATTGCACAGTTTGTTTGAAAGATGTAAGGTGCCTGTTACCCGTGCATCAGTTACTGGCCATGAAAGGAATATATGTCCTTTGTAGGCAAGAGGGAGTTGAAGATGGCATTTATGTCCCAATAGAAGTTAACGTCCACACTCCAGCGGGAAAGGTTCTGACCTGTCGAAGCTACCAGATGAAGGACTACGTCCGTGGTCCCCCTTCTCCCCAGTATAAAAAGGTAGGTAGGAGTTGCATCTGCAGAGAATGAACAGAAATACGTAATGCAGTACTGCTGGCCTGTTTAATAAGTATCTTACGGTAGATGAAAGGCATGAGTAATGTAAAGGTGGAACTTAATCCTTGTGCAGTCTACCAGTGTAATGATGCCTACTGAGGACTGCTAGCTCGTAAAGATTGACTAAATCAGTTTTATTTTGTGCTTTAGCTCTGCTTTATATGAAGCCTCTGTTTAACTCATGAATTAGTTATGACCGACACCAGGATTTCTGAAGGATGCCAGCTCCTTTGCATATATGCAGCAATTCTCTGTTTGGGAATGAAAAATTAATGTACTCCACGGAAAGTATAAAGAGAAGCTTCTGTGGGGAGAATACAGCACCTGGCTTGTAGTCCCAAGGCCGTGGGTTATTCCTATTGCCTTATAGATTATCTTACTAGCTTCTAATGCACGAGTCCACCTGCCTCTTTTTCCCAGATGCATCATGAGTAGATCACAGGATTTCTGGCACTGCTGTAGGGCACTGCAGGGTTCTCACTTCATGGCTGGTGAGGCAGAAGTGTTTCAACACTGTTCTGCAACCCGCTGACTCTACAGAGACACACGGCCCAGTCCTGGAGCAGGCCTGACCTGCTTAGCTTGTGAGATCTGATGCGGGACTAGCCTCAGGTGGCGTGACTGCATGTCTGGAACTGTGAATTGTGCAGGTACTAGCAACTGCAGGCAGGCATCACTGTAACACGTTGACTTTTTCTACCAAAAGCAAAGAAGCAGGGCTTGAGCCTATGAAATCCCATGTTCCTCCCACAAATCAGCTTCCAGGAGCGTAGCGAAGCTGCTGCAGGATTTCTTAAGAGAAAGCTTGCTTAGAAAGCAGGCTTTGCTGCTTCACAAGCCTCCCCCTTCCTTTCCTGCTTCTTGTCAAAACAAATCTTTAGGGCTTTTCGAGGAATTAATGCGAGGAATCTGCTGCTGCATGTGAGCTCTCGCTAGTATGCTGTGAGAGCAGACTTCCAACATTGGCAACTTTATCTAGTTAAACATTCTCTCCTGCTGTTGTCAGGGTTGGTTTGTAGTTCTCTTTTTCTCCCCCCACCCTGCCCTGGCTTATTTGTTTAACCTAAGTTAACCAGGCAAGAGGTCTCAAAATTTAGTACAGGTGACTGCATCTGCACACAGTGAGCTACATCCATCTACTGCAAGGTACTTTTTGTGGCAAAGTTTGTCCCTTCCAGACACCACGTCCTTGGATCTCCTGGTTGTTGAATGTGTGAAAGAATATTTACGCTGGTGCCAGCTTTTAAAGCCTCTGTATTTATCTTCCTTCATTTCTATTTGGCAACTTGCTAGTGCCTCTTCCAAGCCTTGGCTCCTGCAGCCTCCTCTTTTCCTCTCCCTGTCACTTAGGTTCTCTTGCCCTAAAACTTGAGGGTTTTTGGTATGTAGAAGGAAAGCTGCAGTAACAAACTCTAAGGTATCTGTTTTCACTAAGTATCTGTTTCTATTACTCCTATAACCTGTTTAGGTATTCACTGTCGTGCTTTGGATTTGATCTGAATGACTGAATTAGCAAGTTAATCATGTCTTGGGCATGTTGGCAGCATTTCAAATCTTAAGGGTGTCCCTTGGTGATACCTGTTTTTCTCTTGTTGCCTTACGTGGTCCTTTCTGTATGACTAAATATTTGGAGGGATCTGTCCCTCCTAACATTATTATCGGCTTTTTTTTCCCCCTTTTGACCACAGGTTATCTGCATGGGTGCAAAACAGAACGGCTTGCCAACTGAGTATCAGAAGAAATTAGAAGCTATTGAAACTAATAACTATGCAGGACCAGTGCCAATCTTTGAAGAAATTGAAGCTGCTGTTAAAGCAAGTAAAACAAATTTTGCATAGAATACCTCTGCGCTTGCTTGGCCATTCATGTTGATTTGGATCCTTCTCCTCACTGTGCTGATCAGCAGTTTCTTTGTTTATCAAGAAAATACGAGTTTGCTGTGCATCTAATGGAATCTGTTAGACATAATTTGCCGTCTGAAGACAAACTGACATTGATAACTTCTTCACTTTGTATGTATAGCTTAAGAACATGCTGAAGCTTTTGCACATTTGTAAATTATCTTTCTGTAACTCTCGTGGAGTTCTGCACACAAACTTACGCTATATGTCCTGTTTACAGACTTTTTTTAAAAGAAAAAGGCCATCTTCCTAGGTTTTGGCCTCTTTTACCTTCTAAGGAATAAGGGCTGCAGGATCAGGCGCTTTGTTCTTAAGTTACCAAGAACTTCAAAGACTTACCAGAGTGTAAGTACGGTAGACTCAACTCTAAAGCAATACTAAACTTTTTTCTTTGCTGCTTCTTGTAATGGTCTTAAAGCCCAACCTGTCTGAAGCTGTGGAGTTCCCATTTACATAATTAAAAATATTAATCTTCTATTAACTATCTCCACGTTTTTAAGTGTTAGCCTGAAAGGCAGCTCACGCCTCAAGATTGCATTCAGTAAAGAATCTTATTCAAAGTAGAACAGCCTCCCTCTTCCTATGTCTAATAATCAACATAGGTAAACTAGTTAAGTACAACCAACAGATTTTAAAGAAATCATTTTAGATATTTGACGTTTTAAAAAATATTTTAAGTGTCTTGTTACTTATCCAGGACTTGGTCTAAAGTCCAGAGAAATCAGCAAGACTTATGTGAATTCATCTTATCACGTGTCATGGTTTTGTCTGTTAAATCACAGATTAACAGACTCAGCCTTTTTTTCCACAGCTGTGACAATTTCATACAAAACTGGAAGCACTTGTATGGTTTACGGTACTTAACCAATCTTTACGGTACTTGGCAACCACAATAGTTAGTCCTAGGGGACAGGGAAAAACAGACAATCTGGAAGATGTGAAAGAACTGAACCTTGTCTTATTGTTTGTACTGTAAGATATACGCAGTGTCACTGTGTGACTGCTTGGATGGAGAAATGAAAAAGTAATAAACTTAACCATGTCTTCTCTGCTTAATTTGTTTTCTGTAAACTTCTGCCAGGGACGTGTAGTTGGTGTCCTGATGTTATGACAGCTGGGCACCACACCTCCAGAGAAAAACATGATACTTTCTGTATTAGCACTGTCTAGTCTGAGAAGGGAGTAAATAAAATGGCAATTACCAAACCTCTCCCGTGCCTCTTCAATGCGTGCTTCAATAATGTGTGTCACATAAGCTGGAGCTGTGGAACTGTAACTGACAATTTTGTTCTCTTTCCACTTTTAATGAGTGCAATTGCAGTATACGGGGTAAAAGCGTGTGAACCTCAGCTCCTCGATGCCACAACCACTAATTTTACTTTGTCCCTACCAGGCTCCTTGGGCACTTTTGAGGGGTTTTTTTACTGTTGCATGAAGCAAAGGGAAAGTAAACACCTGGAGGGAGTTACGAGGGATACTTTGTGCCTGCTGCTGAGGAAAAAAGGGAGCTCGGGGGGGGCGGTGAAAGCCTCCTCCCTCTCTGAGGTGCCAGCAGGAGGCACGGCGGCGGCTTGGAGGGAGAAGCCGCCTTCGGCCATGGCTGCGCGGGGAGGAGCCGCTGCTGGCCGGGGAGGGGGCACCGTGTGCGGGGCGGGAGCTGCCTGTGGCGGGCCGGGGGCGGGGGAAGCACCGCTCCTCCCTGCCTGCCTCCGTCCCGTCTCGCCGCGGTGAGTGCAGGGGACGGGGCGGGGAAGGGGGCTCCGGGCCGCCGGCGGCATCGCTCCCGCCCCGCGCCCCCTGTGGGGCGGCCGCCATGTCGCGGCGGGGGATGGGGTGGCGGCGGGGCAGGGGTCGCAGCCGGGAGGGGTTTTAAGGGCAGAAATCGGAGTTGCTGCAAGACTGGGAGGTGTCATGGGGCCGTGCTGTGGCTTTCCTGGGGGGAACGGGCTGCCAGCCCTCGTCCCGAGGGCAGCGCGGCGGGAGGATGCCTCGCCTGGTCCTTGAGCGAGGGGGGGAATAAGTAGAAAGCAGTTTACTTGTCTCCAAGCTGCCCGAAGAGCAGTTTGTACAGCGCTGACTCACACAGGAGTCATTTAGGCCTCGGTGCTTGAGGCAAAAATGAGCCAAAAACGAGCGGGAGAGGTGGGAGCTGCTCACCGCAGCACGTGGGGCTGGTGCTTCGTGCCTGTGGCGAGGGCATGGCGGGAGGTGGTGGTGGTCTTCCTCACCCAAACCTTGCCGTCAGAGCACCGAGCAGTGTCTGGCTGCGATCTCTGAGCAGCCCACACGCAGGATCCCGTCCTGCCGGAGCGGTGGACGTGCAGGCGTGACGGAGCGGACGTCTTCGGCGGGTGGAGTGCCCGTAACCAGCCCGGCTTGCTGCTGACATCTGCACCAAGTCTTGGGGAGTAGGACAAGGGGAGTCGTGAGGTTCAGCCAGTTACAGCTTCTGTTACAGACCTCACTGCAAGTTGAAAGCAAAACCAGCAAATAATAGTAGAAAAGCAGTTCAAGTTTTTAAATGTATTGCTAAATTGTTCCCCTTCTCCTCCACTGATAATATATATCTCTCCAAGATTTCTCTGACTGAAGGCTATTCCTTTGCTTTTTAATCGTGGCTTCTTCTTATTTATTACATCTTTTCCTGAAATATACCATAAGGAGTTATCAGGGAGCCCCATAAAATCTTTTTGACAAGGACTTGGTAACAGGGACTCCGAGCCTGGTAGGTAAAGCTCCATTTGTTTAAAAGTGTGCTGTTGGGAAATGCAACAGCAAAACAGGAGAAGGGTATGTTTATTTATTTAAAAGCCTCTGCCTTTTAAGCAAAAGCTTGTCAGGTTACCAGATGGAGGCAGAAATAATTTCTTACGTGTCCTTTATTATCTGTTGCTCTTCAAACAGCTAGAGATGGCAACAAAAGCTTACACTAACAGTCAAAGGGTAAAGAGGGAGGGGAAATCACTGAAAGGTGCTGATCTCAGTGACCCCAAAACCACAAGAATTACAATGGATTTACACCAGTGTGATGCTGATGTATGGCTCCCAGGACATCTATTGATATTCTGTAGCACTGATGATGGTAGTTATGCAGAACTTGTAAGTGGGAGTATGATGAATGTGTTTTAACTTATGGATACAGAATATCATTTTAAGATAAGTACAGGTACTCCCTGCAACCTCTAGAAATGCACCATTTGTGCTATAAAAATAAAGGGTATTTTTTCTTACCTCTGGGAAATAAATAAATTGCATCACTTCTCATCAAAACACGCAGACTTTTCATGTAGTATACGTGCCTTTTTGCTGCTAACATCTGCACGTTTTCACTGTTCTTGTAGTATGTAAAATAGTTAAGCTTCTTTTAAAGGTGAGGTGACAATCAGAAACAACTCTGAAATGAATGCTGCGTGGAAATAAGTTCTTGTTTATTTGCTGTGCTCGAAAATGTTGTGGCACACATGAAATAAGATGTGGACAAGCCGTCTGATTTCTGTTTCTCCCAGTGGCAGCAAACACTTGAGTTTGGACTGGCCTGACTGAGCCAAGATTACTGTTATTAATGAAAAAGCATGTCAGGATCTCCAGTTCTCCTTTTGCCATAATGACCCTGCAGTGGGATGGTGAGCACCGTAAAACATCTTTTCTCAGGAGACAAATTGTACTTGAAGACACAAAGGGCTCAGATTTTCTCAGATTTTGTGAAAGGGGGCACTATTTTCATAGGGCCACCTCCTAAGAGTAACTGCACTTTGAATACTACAAAATAGTCGTTTTGATAACTACGGAAGAAACTTGCTATTGACCGAGTTTTCAGCTCTTTATAAATATACTTGTCTGGTCTTAAATTAGCTGCCTTGAAGGACAGCTTTTAATTAATTTGTTCCTAATGTTGGCCTTGCTGCTTCTTCCTACACAACCTCCGTGGGAGCAACAAGCTCAGTAAGGAGTTAATTCTTTAGTTTACCCAAATGTGGGCTTCTTTTTAGCTATTCTTTAAGAACCTTCAGCCCCTCTATACACAGCATTTACATCGAGTAAGACCTTTTTGTGATAAATGTTGGTGCTACCAGTAAAACAGAGTTGAACAGGCACGGCAGTTTTGTTAGAAGGAAAGTAGGCAATCGTAGTGAAAAGAGGATATGAGAAGGGCAGGGCCAGGAAATATAACTATATATGCTTGTGCAATGCCGAGAGTTTAAATAGAGGGAAGTCAGAAGAGCCACTAAATAGAAGTGCCAATACCTTCTCTCGGAAGCTATCGGCACTGCTGCAGGTTATTGACATAGATTACATAAAACTTCGCTGTGAGCACTGATACTTTTGCTGTACCTCTTTACTGTGGCGAATTTCATTTCCCTTTTTCATTTCCCTTTTTATTCCTGGCTTGATCCCCATGTTGCTTCCTCTTTGTTATTCTCAGTTTTGCAGGCTTGTGATAAGGATCCTATTGCTTCTCACATCACTTCAGTCCCCACTGATGCTTCATTTGGCCAAGACTGTCTCATTTGCCTTTGCAGCTGAAGGGTGAGCACTCTGCTCTCCGGCTCCTTTTAATTCCTGACAGTCTGTTTTCTGTCCTGTTCACTTGGCTGAAGCTGTTCCCCTCAAAGAGACTAGCTGAATTTCCTCTACAGCATCAATGGCAGCCTGTTGAGTAGACCTTTGTTTTTTCTTTTTCCCTTCAGGAACAAGAAGTCCATTCTGTTCCCAGATACAAAGCTTTTCCCCACATATGTCTGTCTTATTGTCTCCCCATACGAGGCTCCTGCTTTGCCCAGGTATCACTGTTCTTGCCTCTCTCCCATCGTCCTTCGGTGCTCTGCTGATTCAGGTACTTCAGAGAGCTGGCAAATCTTTCCATTCCTCCCCATGTATATGCCCTGTGTACAAACCTCAGTGCTCACATTCAGCTGTTGCTGTTAGAAAAGGTGATCTCTCTTTATTATAACTTAGAGATACTTTTAAAAGGATTGTAAGAAGCTCATGTGGCTTTCAGAAAATGATTTATTCATTAGGCCTTTCAGAAATGGAATGGCTGTTAAATGAGGCAGTGGTTCTCAGCAGAGGATGTTTTTAGATGTTGGTCAGTGCACGGAGGTGTCCCCACATTAATGTATGCCTCAGCCTTTTCTTCCAGCATCCCCATGACTGATGCACGGGAATTGGATCCAGCAACTGGAGTGCCTGAGATAAGAAAGAAAACACTATACGCGCTCCGTGGTCTCACAACTGACTGCTTTCAACGTACATTTCTAAGCCACATAAGCATTTACCTTTAAACATGCTAGCTGTGTAAGCTAGCATTATAAAGCTAACAGAACCTTGTAATAGGAGACTCAGTATGTTGTAACCCTGTGATCCATCACTCAAAGAGGCCATTGTAAAGCACCGTGGAAGCTGGGATTCTTTCCAGAAAGAGATGATAGACTTGCAGATAAGTCTGATACCGCACGATGTCCACACGTTGGTCTCCTGCTTCAAAAAACCCAAAGCTAGCAGAGCAGAATTGTGTATGTCCGAATCCTGTGGACAGTTTTTCTGAAAGAATAAGCACATTCCCACACCGGCGAGGACTTGTAGGTGCTGCTGCACCCAAAACAGCTACTGTAAAACATTTTTGTGTTTGCTTTAGTCTGGGTAGGACCCGAAGTTTCCTCATGTAGCCGATCCACTTTGTTACAGACATGCAGGTACCTGCCTTGCTTTTAACTGCGTGTGCCAGGAGATAGGTCTGTTCCAACACCACTCCAGGCGCTCAGCTCTTCATCTGACGTGACATTTTCTTTGTCTGGGGATGGTGGAAATTTTCCATTTTTCTTATTGAAAGATACTGGTGAAAATTACTCTTTTCTCCAATACTGAGTATCTTTTTTTTTTTTTTTTAATCTTTAAGTTAATATTACTACAGAAAATATCACTGAGTACGTCATCATGCGCGGATTTAATATTGCCAACTTGTTCTTTGTGCTTTTTCTCCCTTTTTCCCCGATGTTTGCCTTCACCTTAAATGCTTTTCTGATTCCTCTAATTTCTCCACTGTCCTGCAAATCACGCTGTGTGAAAGGAAACGTGCTCTCTCTTGCAGCATACCTATGCCCACCCCTTCTAATAGCAACCATGTTCTTTACTGATAGACTCAGTCAAATGGGGACAGGCATATTTGAGACCATCTGAACTTCCCATGTTTTCCATGTTCTTGACTTTTTGCAGGTTTTTTTTTCCCCTTACCCTCTTTGTAGGTGGATCTGAAAGAGTAAAGGAAATATTTCTATTTATTTTGTACCCGTGGCAGCACTTGGTTCAGTGTTGCAGGTTCCTGGACGTTTGCCTTAGTCCTCACAAACTAGGAAGAAAACGTGCATTAGGAAAATGTGGTCCTAGAGCAACCAAAGCAAGGAGGAAATGTTGGGTAGGTGCACTGTCTTGAAAGGAGAGTGTTAGTGTCTGTATTGCCTGTGTTTTAGGGGTGACTCTATCTCTTTAACTGAAAGCTTGCAAAAGCTCTGGAGGAAATGATGTTTTCAACATTGTTTGGTCTTCATGATAGAGTTCATTTCTGAAATGAGTTTTCTTAAACAAAGGGATGTGCCAGCATGGCTTCTAGGAAGCCGAGTGACTCAGAAGTCAGCCACTCGATCTGGTGGGTCATGTGCATGGTGCAATGAAAGCTTGATTTGTCTGAATAGATGCAGTCACTCGCTCGTGGTAGGAAAGCCAGCTCACTTGGTCACATCGCGTTTGGTTGAAAGAGTTCTGCAGTTTTGGAGCTGGCTGCGATCCCAGGCGGTTGTGGCAGGGATTTGCCTGCTCTCAGCCTCTGGGGGGCTCATCTGTGCAGGTCAGCAAGCACACGTTACAACCTCTTGAAATCAGAGGAGCTCGGCTGTTTGGTGCTGACATGTGGTAATTTGCACCGCGTCTTTCCCCAGCAGCAGGGAGGAGAAGCTACGCTGATGCAGACTGCAGCTTCTGGTGTGGAACCCCACAGAAGTGAGGTCGAGCCAGGAGCTGGGAGCTGGAAGGCCTTGGCTGTTCCTTCTCAGGGGAGCGCTGGGGAGAATTCGGAAAATTTGCCAGCACCATCCTGGGAAATTATGGGAATTTTGAAACCACAAAGCTGGCACCTTTACAGAGTTGTTGAAGGACTTTGTGCTTTGTTTTTATCGATATGTCTATAATCAGCATCTAAGAACGTTCTTCCAAATATCCCCTGACCTGCTGAAGCAGCAGCACTTTTTCTTCTGTTACTGGAGGGTGCCCGAAATTCCTGTCAGTCATGCAAATTCTCATTGTCTGTGGGGAGATCATTTGGTCGTGGTCTTGCAGAATGTCTCCTTTTTGCATGGGAAATCCTATGTACAAGGCTCATGGCTAAACAGTGTCTGAATGAACTGCCTCTCAAACCTGCCCTGAGGCTGAACACTTTTCTTTCCTTTAGCTAGGACTGGCTCAGAGTTCACAAGGCCTCACTTAACGAGGACAGTTCCCCTACTGGCAAAATTTTACACAGAGACTTCGGTTGTAACCGAAAACAAAGGGAATTGCTACTATAAATTAATTCCTCCTACAGAATTAATTGCTGTGAAATATAATTTTATTCCCTTTCTTCCCTTGTCGAGCTGTGTTTGGACAGATGCCCCGCTTTGTCTATTGAAACACGAAAAGCTAATAAAAATATTCAATTATGCACGAAGAACAGGCAGTTAGCAAAGCAGATGCAAGTGTTGCTGTTTGAGGCAAACTGCAGTGAAGTATTTATATTTCAGGGGAGATTGCCTGCAGTAGTTATTTTTTTTTTCCCAAAAGCTGAACAAATGACTGGAAGTACATGAGGAAGATATTAGGTTGGGTTTTTTGGATGAAGTTGGTGATGGTGTTTTGCAGAGGTTGGGATTATTCGTTGACGGCTACTTGAGGGATGTATCTGCACAGGATAATGTTTAAATTGAGGCTCTTTGCAATTATTTTTGCAGGCTCCATAAAGAAGGACAGATTGCCCGTTTCCTTGAAGTTAACCCCAAGCTGACTCCTCTCTACAGACGGCCAGTTTGTCAAAGATGAGGCTAGACGGGGCAGCTTCTTGCTATCTCAACTATGGAAGGCCAGCTTTGTGCTAACCTGGAGATTTCCCTGGAAAAACCTCCAGGAACAAGCCCTCCGTCCTTCATTGCTTTGCTGAAGATATACCGAGAGCTTCTGGTCAGTAAAATCCGGAACACGCAGTGTTTGATTGACAACTTGATTAACAATGAGTACTTCTCCACCGAGGACGCCGAGATCGTTGTTCAATTTCCAACTCAAGCAGATAAGGTATTATTTTTATTTCACTAGCCAACTTGAACTTCCTGTTACTTTCTACTTTACTGTTGGGTTTTATGGGCTTGATGTGTTTGCCAGTCTTTGTTATTTTGGAGACTCCCCACCCCATTCCTTCTGGACAAGCATCTCCACCACTTCTCCTTCCAGCACTGCTGGCACTGCTTGTAAGCCTGCTGGCAGCTGCAAGAATGAGCAGGTTGATAATTGCTGCTCTGTGTCCCCAGCTGCAGCTTTGTCCTTGGATAAGGAGGTGACCACAGTGGCTGTCAGAGTGTAGCTTGCTGCACACAAGCCTTCATTATAATGTAGAGTATTGTAAGGAAAATCTCCTTCAGGATGCCATGGGACAGATCAGCCTGCTCTACAGGAGGAGATGGAAATTAAATATTACTTTAGAAGCTCACCATTGCATGTTGTCCATGTGCACCCCCTCCCTTCTCTTTAAAGACTTATGGACATGGTAAATGATTCTAAAATTGATATATCCTGGCATGTTGGGGTTTGGAATTCATCTGTGGGCATCAGTAGCAAAAATTAATTCCTGTTCTTTTGATAGGAGAAAATTATCAGATGTGCACAGTTGCTCTTTGCGTTGTGACCCAAAACAAGCTCCTCGTTCCCTGACCGGTCATGCAGCTTCGGAATAGTATCACAATTAGGGCCAGGCAAACCGTAAAGAATTCAGAGACCTTGGACTTGACTAACAGTGCAGATTTTCATAAAATAATCATTCTTGCTGGTGAGCTGAAACGCTAACACAGTGCTCACTGTGTGTAAGGTCAGAGCTGAATAAATGCACACTGCACCATCATCTCCATTTCTTTTTGTTCAGCATAATATACGTGATTGTTGTAACAAAGCTGAGGGGGAGGCCGTGCATCAGGACTCTAAGCAGAGACAGGGAGCAGGCCACAATAGTAAGTGAACTGGACACTGTGGGAGCCTGTCTGGAAGGGTTAAAATTGTCAAAAAAATACCATGCTTTTGCTGTGTCCCTGTAACTCACCCTGCTTTATGCACACAAGAGGCCTCAGTCTCTAGAAATCCTTTGCTTTTGAACTGAATTCTTGATTCATTCTCGGCAAGAAGAGGATCCAGACATTCAAACTGGGCCCCAAAATGGTTGCTCTGTCCTGAGGAGGATTCTGTCCTGGGGTTGCCTTGTACTGGTTGCACAGAGATCAGCCTCTGGTTTGCCTTTGGAAGGATTAGCCTTGAACTGCTCCAGACACCGTTTGGTAGCCATTAGTTTCAGCAATAGTTGCAGGCAACAAGGAAATTGTACAGAGATAGCTTGCTGTATTGAGTTGCTGCTTTAAAAGAAAGCATTGTAGGGCTTTTTTTGGATCTACATTAAGATCCAGAGAGAGATTCTGCCTGCCCCACTCTGGATCTAGCAGGAGGTAAATCTAAATGTGGCTGGAATATCTACAAATCAGAGAAATTAATTTAGGACACTGAGAAAACCCCATATCTTTTTTGTTTCAACCAGCCTGGGGTTTAAAATATACTCAGTCAGGCTGAGCTAATCCTTTGGTTTCCCTTTTGAGGAGAAGTATTCATCCATGTTGTTGTTTGTTTTTTTTGATTTAGCTACAAGTGGGACCTTGATCTGCAGAGCTGACTTTCTTGCAACATCCAAATACAAACAGAAAGTGTTTTGATGGTTGAAATTCAGAGCTAGATTCTGAATTCAGTTTTTTTAAGCACCAGTTTTGATTTTGGTATCTAGTCCCAGCCCAAAAGGGATCCTAAAGCAGTCCAGCAGTATAACAGCTATCGCTATGCATCAATGATGTTTCACGTGTTGTTTCTTCAGGTTCGCAAAATCCTAGACTTGGTTCAAAGCAAGGGAGAAGAAGTTTCAGAATATTTCATCCGTGTCCTACAGAAAGTCACTGATGCTTACTATGAACTTCAGCCTTGGCTGGATGAAATAGGTTACGAGCCTTCAGAGAATGTTTGTAGCAGACCTGTGGTAAATACAGATCCAGGTAAGGGCGTGCATCCATATCCCTTTCGTTAGATCTGCCCCGCTGTGTAGGAAGCTCTAACCAGGTGACATGAGATTAAGAGAGTCTAGACAGGCGTAGCCAGAGGAAAATAAATGTGAACATGCTGTGTTTGCTACTAGTGGTAGCCAAATAACTAAAAGGCACACCGTATAATGCAACAGTCATGTTTATTTAACATCATGTTTTGCTAAAGTCAAGCTCTTTCTGTATTTGTTTGTGGTTATATAGCATCATGGCATATCCACCTCGTGCCACCTACGTTTTTTTAGCACCACTGTCATGTTTTAGCAATGGAATAGCCAGTATTCCACGGTGAGGGCAGGCAAGCAATGAAGCTAGCTGCCCAGAGAGGTTGTGAAGTGTCTGTCCTTGGGGTTTTCAAGACCCCATTAGATAAAGCCGTGAATAACCATATTGCATCTCACAGAAGGTCCTCTTCTGAGCAGGAGGCTGGACCTAAGACATCCCGCAGTCCCTTCCAACCTGAATTATTCTATGATCCTAAATGATGCCTTAGACTTAAAGTCAGACTTAAAGTATAGCAGGAATACATGTTTTGCTCTTGAGAGGTTTTTTTTCTTATTATATAAATACAAGAATTACTTTGCTTCCATCAGCAGTAAAGCTTCTGTTGCAATAAAAACCCTATGCAACATTGCACAATAACTAGCACTTTCATTTTCTGTGTCAGCCTAAAAAAGATCTTTTGAGATGCCTGCTTTCTAAAGGACATGCTTTCCGTTTGCAATAATAAAAATTACCAATCAGGTTAGGAAAGAATGGCCACCTACCTGATAGAAGTAACAGGCAGAATATAAATAGACTGAAAAGGCAGATGCCAAAACTGATCTGTGACCAAAACCCCCGGCCTTTGCAGAGACAAAACTTTAACAAAGGTGCAAGGGCTTGACTGTGAGTACCAGCTGAAAGATGGAAGCCTCTTAATGCAGTGCAGTGTCTTGGAGTCACTACTGGTTTTCAGGAGATAGTAACTTACATGTTACCTCTTTCATTAGCGATTTCTTTAGCAAATCTCTGATTTTTCCAAGAGACTAATGATAGTAGCCCAAAGCCATAGAAGTAATCTGCCAAAGAACTGATTTTACAGAAGAATTATTTTGACTTACTGCCCCTCACAGTTCCCACAGAGGCGGGTCATCATATACAACAGGCTTTTTAATAACACTTCCCTGTCTCTTTAGTTAGCAGGTATTGCCAGAAACTCAGATATGAGCTGGGACGGGACTCCAAGTTTGTTATGTCATACGCTCAGAGGGAAGAGATGCTGCTTGAAGAAACTTACTCTAACAGTATTATGGAGCTGGTCAATTTCACCAATGAGAGCCTAGGTGAAGTGTGTCAATTAGAAGCCCTTTTTGACGATGCAGTTGGGCTAATTAATGAAGATGGAGAGACTATTTATGTCTTCGGCGATGCAGGAATTGGAAAGTCCATCTTGCTGCAGAAGATACAAAGCCTGTGGGCCAGAAAGCAGTTGGATATAGGGGCCAAATTTTTCTTCCGTTTCCGATGTAGAATGTTTAGTTGCTTTAAGGAGGATGAAGCCGTATGTTTGAAAGACTTGCTCTTCAAATATAATTGCTACCCAGACCAGGACCCCGCGGAGGTGTTCCATCACATCTTGCAGTTCCCTCATACGGTTCTTTTCACGTTTGATGGCTTTGATGAGATCTATTCCAACTTTGATCTCAGCAGTGTTCCTGAGATGTGTTCGCCCGATGAACCCATCCACCCCCTGGTGCTGCTGGTAAGCCTTCTCAGAGGAAAGCTTCTTAAGGGATCCAAGAAAATTCTCACGGCACGGACGGGAACTGAGATCCAAAGAAACATCATTAGAAAGAAAGTGTTGCTCCGTGGGTTCTCCAGCAGTAACCTGAAGGAATACACTGCCACGTTTTTCAAAGATGAGGGGCAACGAGCACTGGTATTGAACCAGCTGGAAGCCAACCCCAATCTCTGCAGTTTGTGCTCGGTGCCTTTATTTTGTTGGATTATCTTTAAATGCTACGAACACTTCCATTCCATGTATGACAGCCACGAACTTCCAGACTGTTCTGTCACATTGACAGATGTGTTTCTGCTAATGATTGAAGTCCACCTGAACCGGTCTCTGAAAACAAGTTTGCTGAAGAGCAACACCAGGAGTCAAGCAGAGATGTTCAAAGCAAGAAAGGAAACTCTGCTAGCCTTGGGTAAAATTGCATACAGAGGGATGGGGAACTCCTTCTTTATCTTCGAGCAGGAGGAGGTCACAGCAGCAAACATCTCTGAGGAAGATTTGCAATTGGGTTTTCTCAGGACAGTTAAAGGTTATACTGGCTTTGACAGTCAGTCCACTTATGAGTTCTTGCACTTAACCCTTCAGTCTTTCTTCACAGCTTTGTTCCTGGTTATTGAAGAGAGAGTGGGCACCAAGGAGTTACTTCAGTTTTTCAACGAATGCTCTTCCACTGAGACTTCTCAGCCAACTTGCCTTCATATTCCTTGGTTGAAGAAACACCTGGCAGGGGAGGATCCTTTCCGAAACAATGAACATTTCCATTTTACCAACCTTTTCCTTTGTGGCCTGCTTTCCAGATCCAAGCAGAAGCTCTTCAGGCATTTAGTTTTGCCTGCGGTCATTAAGAGGAAGAGAAAGACCCTCATCACATACCTTGGGGAGAGCATGAAATCCCACCTGAAGGGCCTCACTCGGTCCAGGCTTCTAAACTACAATCAGATTCAGGTCCAGCCAAATTTTGTTTGGATGCTGAGGTGCCTTTATGAGACTCAGAGCGAGAAAGTGGGGAAGCTGGCTGCCAAACGCATGCACGCCAATTACATCAAGCTGACGTACTGCAATGCCTACTCCGCGGACTGCAGTGCCATTTCCTTTGTCGTGCACCACTTCCAAAAGCGCCTGGCTCTGGATTTGGACAACAACAACATCAATGACTACGGAATCAAACAGCTGCTGCCGTGTTTCAGCAAGCTTGCCGTGATCAGGTAGGAGTTTGTACGAGCTGGTTCCTGCTTAGCCTTGGTTTGTTCCACTAACAGCGGGGCTGGAGGAGGTGATCTTGAAAGTGGAGAAACAGGAGAATTCTCGCTGCTGCTGGAAATTAAAGTGCACTTGGCCTTGAAAGCAGAAATCAAACCCTGGAAATAGCCCCACGCAGCATGATTTGGATTAGAGGTTTGACTACCCTCAACTCTGCCACTTTCAGGTCATATGAAGTATTTGTTCAGTCAGTCACAGGGGCAGGGGCAAGTGAGTTTGGAAACTCAAACAGAAAAGGTGGCAAGAAGTCCTTAGAAGCCAGGACTGTTTAAGCCTGTAGGTTTAGTTAGCTCTATCACAAAGTTTTTTTCTCAAAAGAGGATTTTTATGGGAGAAAGTGCTTAAGGGAGAAGAAAGGAAAGAGAAATTCTTCTTCCTTTATCTGAAGATTGCCTGAGCCCGTCTCTGCCCTTGGACATACAGGGTGAGAGAGAATCTGCCACTCACAGTAACCCATGATCAAATGCTGTGAATGTCTTGCTTTTACATCCTGCCAAGATGTCTGGCTTTCACAGAATGAAAGCTGACATGTAGTACTTTATGAAAGGAGGTAGCTGAAGTGTTAGTTGTGGTATTTCCCTGAGGTGATGTGGAGGGAGGACCTGAGCTGGTGTGATCGGGGCAAACTAATTCCACCTCTAACATCACAGGCCACATTGTTGCACCTGCTGAGGTTGTGTAATGTAGCCATGCCTTATTTGTCCAAATATTCAGGTGCAGAAAAACAGGAACTTCAAGTATTTATTTCTTGAGGCTCCTTCACCCTCGTGAGATTCTATTTTATTTTTTTAATGAATTGATTTATTACTCTTGATGGGCTTTGCTCTGCCTTTTTTTTTTTCCCTCTGTAAATGTTCTAGAACTAGATCAAAGCAAGTGATGCTCGGTGTCTCCAGTTGGCTGCGAACCAGCTGACCTCCCAAAAGAAAGCAATAGGGAAGCTTGGGGGAAAAAGCGTAAGTCTGCGCAACAAAACAAAGAAGAAAAGGACAGTCTTTTGTTCTTTGTCCCTATCACACAATCATGCTCTGCACAGGGGGAGCTTAACGCTGTCTGCAGCACCACCTTGTTGTCTTTGTGGCTTTTCCGATGTTAGGACTTTTCCTGTCCTACAGATCTTGGTCGTTAGAAATGAAAGGTTTCCAAGAGCTTGGTGATCCCTTTCAAAGAATCAGTCTGCTCTGATGTGGGGAAATGCCATCCCCATTTCTCCTTTGTGCGAGTGGGTTTCGAAGTGACCACGTTACCAACCAGCAAGAGCCCAGGAGGCTGCTGGTGATAGGAGCACTCAGCAACGAATGTTCAGCTTCAGGGTTTGTGTAGAAACTAAAGCTGGTCAAAATCTTTTCACTGGGACAGTTGTCCCCAGAAAACGCGATTTGTCAGAATTGGAATGTTTCACGGGAACCTGTCCATTTAACACAGTGAAAAAGCTTCAGGAGTTAAAAAAAAGTATTTTCATTCTGTGAGTGACTGATATTGATTTGTTTTGTGTGTAATTGAGACAATAAATTGGAAACATCTAGCATACCTATGGGACTGCAGTTCCATTTGGCCAGAGCTTTTCACAACCTTTATTCAGTGGAGCCTGAAAGTGTTGTGCCTTTCAAGACGTCTGGCTTTAACTAGGTACCCAGAGAGAAGGTTGCAAGAGTGGTCTGGAAAGCTTGTTTTTGCTAGCGTCGAGTGGAATTTCTGCAATCACTAAGCGCGGGAAGAAGATGAGGTGTTTGTCTCTGGTTTCTGACTTATTGCATTTTATGGTTTTCAGGCCTATGGACAGCTTCCAGAACATCGCCTTGGTGTTTAGGGGCTTTTTGTTTTCTTTCGGTTTTGAAGTGAACCATATAAAACAGAGTTCACATTTCCCTTAATTGCTTTTAATACGTGGTGTAAGAATCTATTGAAATGTCAGCGGGGACTGCACAGACCTCCAATCATTCCTTAACTCATGGGGGATGAACACATGTAATCTCTATTGATTCAAACTCTCTTTTCTTTCCTCTCATCTCAGGCTCAGTGTAAATCAAATCACAGATCACGGAGTGAGGATATTATATGAAGAACTCTCCAAGTACAAAATTGTGACTTTCTTGGGGTACGTACCAACTGGGAGCAAAGCACTAGGTGATGATACTAGAAAATAAAACTGCAGTGCTGACACAGCGTAGGTGGGGTGGGAACCAAAGACACCTCCTCATTTACTGAGCACGAGCAGGCAGCATTTTGTGTCAGGCATGGTTCAGCTGCTGTCCTGTAATAGCTCACCAGGAAAAGGACCGCAGATTCCTCCCCGATGGCACTGCCTCGCAGGAAGGCCTCCTGCCGACACCAAGCTCTTCTGTAACACAGTGCGGACCACTGACAGGTTACTGGGCCATGTGGGCGTGCTAGCTTTATACATAAAGGCTTCTGCTAGCTATGTGTGTATATATATGTGTGTTCACATAGATATATGTACATATATATGGCTTTGCTAGAGCCTTCTGCTGTCTGTGTTGTAAACTGATTTATTTCAACTATAAGGACAAGAAATACGATGTTTCAGGTGTCAGGTTTGTGGCTCCCTTCTTGTGTAGCCATGTTTTTTAACATAGAAAGTAGCATTTAAAAAAAAAAAAAACACTTTAATTCTTATCAAGTTGAAGCTGGTAGGAATGTTAGCTCTGGCTTCCCACTCTTGGTTAAGAGGCTAAATAAAAATTATGTTTTGAGAAGTGAGCGTGAATACCAAGAATTACCTCCGTGTTCCAGTGCCTTACTGTAAGTACATCTGCTCAGGTATCTGATCTTCACTAATATTTGCAAGGGGATTTTATGACATTTTAAAAAATGAAAACACATTCTTTTGGTGTTTTCTTTTTCTTCAGACTTATGCGGCGTTATTTCTGTACTGACACAGGAATAAAGAGAAGATTTGTCTGCTTGAGGAGACCATGCATTGAAAAAAATATATAAATATTTTCCCATGATTTACAGCCTGGTCTCTTGTATTTTACATTTAGCCCTTCACAATATTAACTGCATATCAAAATAGAAATACGAGCAATTGTGTATGTGTACAGAGCCGTGCAAGAAAGATAGATGCTTCGTGTGCTTTATAAAACATCCAGGTTGTAAATATTAAAGTAACAGCAGGAATAACCTATTTTTGCCAATGTGATTTTTCTTTAAGCTTATACAACAACCAAATCACTGATATTGGAGCCAAATATGTTGCGAAACTCATTGAAGAATGCTCAAGCCTTGAATATGTTAAGTAAGTTGGGCTTTTTTTTTTCCCTTATACTTGTACAGTATCATAACTAAGGTAAAGCAACTTGAAAAGGGAGGTAGAGTGAAAAAAGACAAAAAATATGTTTCAAGTAAAATATAACTTTGGTTGCATTTATGTATTTTTTACAGTAGTCTAGCAGTGAATGGCAGCAGGTGAAACTCTTGAGTCCACAGTTTTTACTAAAGATTGCATTGCACTATCAGTGGAATACAGTAGTAGGTAAAGGGGGAGAGCACGAGACCTACTCTTTACTTAAATCCAGTCGGAACACTTGAGTGAGGCTTAAGTGGTGCACGAACCTTGCTGGCCCTTGCAATGGGTGAATTCACTTGCATTTAGCACCAGGCTTCTTTATACCCAGCCTTTTATGGGCCACTGGGGTCACGCTGTGCTAGTGTCATACCTCAACACTGGAATTACCCAAATTCACTTGCTAAGTTGTTTCCTCTAATTCCTGGAACTTCTCCACATAACTGTCTGGCCATGCACAACACTGATTTGACCTAAAGGTAAATCATTAACCAATGGTTTAATTATGAGCACCGCAGAAAATAGAGGTACCTACAGCAATGCCAGCTGCTGGTATGAAGGTGGCAACCCACAGCCAGGGATTATTGGGTTCCTGGCATTGTTCTTGCCACTAGCCTGCTGTGAAACCCCACACAAGCCACATACTTCCCACTTGAAATATTTGCAGAATTTTGAAGGCCAAGAGCTCTCCAGTTCTTTCACTGCTTTGACAGAGCGATTTGCTTATTTGATCTTCCAACTTTCACCAAAAAAATTCCTATGGGAAGACAGTTTCTGTCAGGCTACCTCGTAAGCCCAGAGATTGTTTTGGGGCAGAATGCATATTCGTGTGCCTGAAGCCTGTCAAACAAACCAGTTTTAATTTATGTAAATTCAGTGGCTTGAGGGGTTTGGGGGGTTGGTTTGCTTTTTACAGTAATGTATATGCAATCGAGACTTGCCTCTTTCTTGAGCTGCAGCCATGTGATACTCCCACGGAGGCCAAGAAAAGGAAAGGTATTCCAATAGCACCAGCCGCTGACCACTGGATTGGCCTGTGCCACCACCTGTAGCCTGTGCTCAGATCAGAAAGACTTGAAATTATCAGTCTGTGCTTATCTGCTGCAGTCTCCTCTCGAGCTACACTACCAAGAAATGCTCTGCTCCCTCTGGCATCATGCTGCATGT
Source organism: Nettapus auritus (assembly GCA_011076525.1). NCBI lineage: Eukaryota > Metazoa > Chordata > Aves > Anseriformes > Anatidae > Nettapus > Nettapus auritus. The sequence goes on from CM021766.1 coordinate 44,073,863, forward strand.
AATTCATGTACTCTGCAGCAACAACTGAGTTAGATTAAAAACTAGGCAGGGAGCCTCGTCTCGGGGATCTGTTCCTAAGCCTCCTTTCTGACACACGGAGCACCAAAATCAAGACTCTACCCAGTAATACGTCTTATTAGCAGGGCCAACACACAAAATATGTCTTCTTTTAATCGAAGGTCAAATGCCTGCAGTATTTTTTACTCCAGGTTAATCTTTGATAACTGTAACTAGCCTCCAGAGTTAATTAGCCTTAAATGCTTGTATTGCTTCATGAGCTGGTGTTCTAATAGCTGTACTGTTGTAAGCGATGTACCTCATCAGTTCATGTGTTTTGTGCAGAATAGGAGCAAACAAAATAACTAGCGAAGGAGGGAAGTGCCTCGCCCAGGCCATCCAGAAGAGCAAGACAATGTTTGAAATCGGGTAAGTTCAGTGCTTAGGAGGAATGCTCAGGGCTTGGTCTTGGCAAGGCATTTGTAAATCCCTTAGGATTTCTTCCTTCATTCTTACCTTCCCTCCTTCTCCCATTTTCTCCCCCCCTCCAGCTGTAGACCAAACTGGTGCAGAAGCACAACCACATTTTCTACTCAGGGCAAACAGGGGCTGCTTTATTGTTCTCCAGTTCACACAATGGTTTTCTTCCTGTTCTGTTGAAAACTTAAAGGAGAGACAAACTAAGAAGAAGACAGAATATAATGATAGCCATTTGCTTTACAGCTGTTGTAGAAATATTTAGTCATTTTAAAAAAAAAAAAAGAAAAGAAGAATGGTTTTATGACTATTGTCAATGTACCTAGTTATTGAGTGTCAAGGTTAAGATTGTCAAATACTCTGTGTCAAGTCCTGATAAATTTGAGAGCTTTGAGAATAAAAAGGAACTCCTCCCCATCCTTCTGTCCTAGATTGGAGATCCTCCTGTTACGGGAGAGAGATCTTCATGTACTCTAAAGCTTTGATCCCTGTCCTCTTAGGAGAGATGCTGGACTTGAGGGGTTGATTTTTTCCCTCTGGCAAATCCCAGTTTCTCTTTTCACTCTGCAGGAAAATGTTCTTCTTAGAATCTAATACTCGCATACATGGAATTAAAACTTTTGTTTGGCCATCATGAATACCACAGTAACAAATACGAAAATCAGGTTTGAACAATCAGAGTTTGGCCTTTATTTTTGTTGTTTACAGCATTTCACAAGCGAAGTTAACAGCAAGCACACTGCTGTCGTCATGCAGATGGCTCTGCTGTGCCTTTGTGCTTGCTGTCATTTCAATGAGGGACTTCTGTTTTCTCCTTTGGAGGAAATAGTCACTCCACATGGATTTACGATAGCTTGGATAGCCACATTTAAGCAGGTGTATTCAGCATTGATATGACAAACTGCATTGGGTCTGAAGGACAAGGAAATTCTAGGGAACTTACTGGAAGTGGCTGTGTTTAGATACCACAAAACTCAATTGATTTTAAGAGCTGCCAACTAATTACCCATCAAGCTGAGTGTAGCTCTGAGTCATCAAGACATGAGCTCTGTAAAAAATTGTAACTCAGCAGAGGCTCTTTCAAGCCTTAGAATGCACGGTGAATTGTCAAAGTCTGTGAGGAAAGGATTTGACCAGATATTGCTACTTAATGTCGATCAGATCTGTGCAGCTTTTGCCTCATTACCTTAGCACTTTGTGTTACCAAGGGTTGCTTTTCCATTAGAAATACCGTTCCTTAGAACTATGTGGGAGAGTCCCAGGGTCATACAGTGAGATTTTGATCCCTCCCTTGGCAGCTGATGGGAGAGGAGATACCACTTGGGTACGGGTCACTGTGCAGCTGTGCCCAGAGGGAATCTTTCCCAAGGGCTGTACTTTGAGCTGTGTAACAACCGGTCTGTGCCCAACAGGAAACAGGAAGACTGCAGCAGGGATACCTACAGCAAATGCTGAGCAGGGAAATGAAAGGATTTAGGACTTGGTGTATTTGTCACAGCAGCTCACTGTACGGATCGCCAGACTCCTTTACCCAACAAGGGTACCTACCGGGCTGCAGAGGGTTTGCCCAGCACAGCAAGATGATCCCAAAAGCATTTGCACTGCAGCAGGCTTCTCCCAGAGCTGCTTCTGTGCTGTGGCCTTAGGGTACTGGTGAGTCAGAGAGGCTGATGGCGTGGTGTGCAGGGAGTGGAACATGCCTGGCTCGGTGGGGATGGTTCGTGCCAGGTTTCTTGCAAGCCTCAAAGCCTGGGAAGTGTTGGTGGGGGGAGGGAAGGGGAGAGAAAAAGAGACAACACACCTGATATCTCCTGGTTTCCTGTCTTCACTAGGATGTGGGGTAATCAAGTTGGAGACGAAGGTGCAAAGGCGTTCGCAGAGGCCCTGAGGAACCACCCCACGTTAACGAACGTGAGGTAAAACACCAGCCCGACATGGCGCTGACTTTCCCACCGCGCTTGGAAGCAGTGACTCTTTCCACCACACGTTAGCTTGGGACACCATCTGGTATCGTGGTCTTCACTTCATAACTAAGAGGCCAGATTGTTTGAATCAAAAAGCCCTGTGCAGGCACAAAGCAAGTTAAAAACGTTGCAGGGCTGGCATCCTTTCCTCTCTCTGCACCTCTCCTCATGCCACAGTTACTGGCATTTGTGAAGGCACACGGTCAGTGGGTGCCATTTTGATCCGAGAGCATTAGCAGAAGGGTGCACAAGCTGTTGCAGAACCAGGCTCCAAGGGAGCTCGGTGTTAACAGTTGCTGTGGTGAAGGTACAGCGGTTCTTACCAAAGTCAGTCTCAGACAATCCGCTGTTTGGGTAGGGACTATGGCATTTTTGATTCAGATTCAGACTGTATTCCAGTGGAGCTGCAACACCACAAAGTCAACGTTAATGAGACATGGATCTCACTGGAGTTCAGTAATTAATCTTGAACTTGCCTTCTGGAAGCCCTAGTGTGGGTGAAGTTGGCAGCACAGCAGGGAGAAGCCAGCAGTGTACAGACAGCCCCTTCCCTGCCAGACTTTCAGATCCCAGCTGGGGATTTCAAGGTGCATATCGTGGCTGCTGCTGCTGTTTTGGAGTCCCTCCACACAGCTGGAGCACTGGGATCACGGTGATCCCTTCTATTTGTCTCCCAGTTCCACTGGCCTCTCTGGATGAGGCGTCTTGGTTTCCCCACAAGGTGGCACATGGCACCAGTTTCTTCACAAATACAGCACTCAGGGAGTTTGGGGATCTCTTGAGAGCTTACTGCTGCCACTTCAGATCCAGGGATTTCAGAGCTGGTGGCCTGTCCTCCTTTCTGTCAGCTTATAGCTGGGCTTAAAAAATTAAAAGCTGAGCAGGTGCAGTGACCTAGATATATTTAAACTTAAAAGCTATCGGAAATAGCCATCTCCCCTTAATTGCAGAATCCATCCAGATGCATCAGACTTGAAAGCAAACAGTTTGAACCCGAATCAGAGCTGGGCTACACCTGGGATGCTCAGACGGGAACAAATATGCTGATGAGTGTGCTTGCAAAAATAAGGAGGGGTAACTGCAAGCTACAGCCAGGTTTTGCTGGGACCTGTGCAGGGTGAATCTTCAGCTCTGCAGTGTACTTGCGCTGGGGCTCACTTCTTATCTTCCCCCCGTTACTCTTGCTTCACGATTTGAATGCACAGCTAGCAGCAGCTCACTATGGTAGCTTTATGCAAACGTTAAGAGAAGATAGTTCCTGCTACATCAGCCTACTTCAGCATATTTGCCGTTTTTAGGCCCAGTCATGAGGGACTGAGAGTATACAGTCTCAGCGGAAGTTAGCAGAGGCTCATGCTAGCACATACTTGTGCCATTGCCCCACTTCATCCCCTTTCTGCCTTTTTTTTTTTCGAGGCTTTGCACTGTTTTCAAGCTCTGGCCTAGCTTCTGAGGATGGAAATGCTTTTTGAACTCTCAAAGCCTGAAGCATAAGTTGAACTGGATGATTTTTGCCAACGTCTATTCAAAGAACGAAGGGCAGACTAAGAAATGTTTGTGGTTTGTAATGGAGAGCATGCATTTACAGGCTCATCTCTCCCTGCACAACAGAAGGTATTGTGTTTAAGAGTCAAAACACACCACTTAAAGGAAAAAGTGCCCGGTTTGTACAGGGGGTTGGGATGACAAATGCATGTACAAACCTGTGTGCTGCTAAGCACAACTCTCTCCTTGCTAAAAGCCACAGCTCTCAAAATCGTCAGCTGCATCTCTGCTGTCAGTCCCCAGAGTGAGCTTGCAGTCACCGGCAGCAAACCTTGCGGCCTGTATGGCAGTCCTGCGATCAGGCAGCAGCCTGTGATCTGTTCTCATGTGTAAAAGTGACAAAGACTTACTGGTTTGCAAAGTATGCGAGCTTCGGAGCAGCCAAATACTGCACTGGACCACTGAGACACAGATCGCCCAGGATACTCATTAGTGTCTGGCAGTGGCAGGGTCAAGTAATGCTGGCTGGTTCTTAAGCCTTTGTGTCTGTTTACTTCACAGTCTCGCGTTCAATGGCATCACATCGGAGGGAGGCAAAAGTATTGCTGAAGCCATGCAGCACAACAACTCCGTGAAAATATTCTGGTAATCAGTAGCGTGCTCTGCTTCTCCTCTTCCTTCTCCAGAGAAAGCTGCAGCCTAATTTTACTTCCTCTGATCGCATCTGCTCCTCCTCCTCTCCCTTCTCCCATCCCCTGTATCTCACTACCCTTCGGAGGAACATGGATATGAGTAGCAGATCAGCTTTCCTGCTTGGAGGAGCCTTGGTACACTTCCCGTGTTTCTGTGAGAAGCTCGGTGTGTAATGTGGACCCCTCACATTCCCGTGGGTCTTGGTGCAGTGGTTTAGGATACCCCACTGTTTGCATCGAATGCGCTCAGGTGAAGCCAGTCGTAGCTTCGCTGCAGTCCTGTGTGGACGGGAGCAGGCCGTACATTTCACACAGCAGCTTAGGAACTTTCTACAGCTGCAGACCTCAAGCCTGTGTCCAGTGAGAGTGCAGAGGCCTGTGGGGAAGTTTGAGTCTCCTGACGATCGCTTGCATTACTCAGTGCTCTTCACAGACCCTTTGACAGAGTCTTGTCCAGCCAACTTCCTCTGGCAACTGAAACTGCATGCTGGGTTCTGTGTGTCAGCATGTTACTTTAGATTGGTTGGGTTTTGACTTATGGGAGCAGACGTCTCCTATTAGTGTCTCTGCGAACTGCTGCCTGAAAGCAGTGATTTAACCCATCTGCCTCTGGTTTTGTCATGCCCAGTATTGAGTCTGGGCTTCTCAGTTCCCCTTGTGGCTACCTGGTCTGTGCTTATTTCTACTCCCTCCACCTTTCTTTCCCCGTCTTCTCTCACTTCTTCATCCTCACGGGTTTTGCACCTCTTCAGTGCTGTCTCTACCTCTCCACCTTTTCCCACCACAGCTCACGTACTTTTTATTCACCTTAACATTATCAGAAAGTATCATTAGATAGATCATTGCTCCGAGAACTGAAGACCTGATATTCTTGTCCCTTTTACCCCAGGGCTTCTCTTCATCCTGTCTGTGTGTCCAGACATTAGAAATTGCTCAGGGCAGGAGCAGCACACACCCCTTTGGCTGTCTGAAGCTACATCGCAGACAAGCTGGAAAAACAGGGGGATGAAAAATAACGATAACATCTCAAGTGAACGTTTTCTCTCCCACTTAGGCTGACAAAAAATGAGCTGGATGATGAGGCAGCAATGAGTTTTGCAGAGATGCTGAAGGTCAACAAGAAACTGGTGCACTTATGGTGAGTTGCATTCCACAGAGGCACAGGCTCTTTGGCAGTCACTGCATTAAAGCTTCACCTTCCAAGTCTATGTAGGTCACAGTAAGCTTTCTGTGCATGCCCTGGATGCAGCTGACTGGTTGTAGACAGTTTTAATAGAAAGCTAATAACACTGTGTCTAGCATCTAGAAACTACTTTCCTACAGGAAAGAGTTTAAGCTATTTGTGTGTCCCAGTAACTTTCGACCTACCGGCTGATTTCATTTCTCTTTAGCAGAACGTTACTGGCCTCCAACATAAGTTTCAGAAATCTACAAGCAGATAGCTGGAACAAAATAACGTTATTATAATTCTTGCTATTTGTCAGCACTGTCAGAGTAGCAAGCTCAACTCTTTAGTCCTCCACCAGGAAGCTGCATGACAGGCACACACATCTCCCATTTGCCTGATGTTTTCTTGAAGGTGCTTTCACTGAGGCAGGACACTCAACCACGAGACACAAACCTCCAGGAAAGCAGAGGTTATGGTTTCTAGCAATCGCAAAGAGACTTGTTAAACTTCTAAGAAAACACAGCAGCGGCTGTCCTAATCCAGAGGTTCACAGGAATTTGTCCGTGAATGGGGTTGGGCAGATGTGGGCTGTGAAACAAACAGCCATCTATTCATCCCAAGTGGCCAAGAAAACGTTAATAAACAGAGTCCCTTTGCAGCTTATATAAAATCTTTGCTAAACACCCTTTAGCATTCCCTGTATTAATCGTAGTTCATGCCCTTAGGAAGCGTGCTGATTGTCAGAGGGGCTGCGTGCTTGCAGCCTGTTGTGAAAGCAGTAGAAGTCCTGCTGCCCATCACCCTGAAAATAAAAGGGGGGGTGGGAAGGGCCGGATTTCTTTGCGCACAGCTGCAGATACGCTTCACTGGAGGGTTCGGTTTGAGTCATGAGAAAACTTTCCAAAGCAGACGTAGTACTGTAGTACAGTGACTCAGTGTTGTCAAAGGGTTTCTGCTTGTGGACAAATTTATCTCCTACCTTATTGGTTATATCAGTGGATACCTCCAAAAGGTGGTGACCTACATAGATGGTTGTACTTGAGGCAGGATTACGTGTTTTTCCAGCAGCTGAAAGAATCCAGTGGATCCCTTTGCATTTTGATTCATTTAATAAGTGCAGGGAGCCCTTTAATGGGAACGTCTCCCAGCTTCCTTCCTCCCCTCCATCCCTAAGAGATCATTCAGTTCCTTTGGTTTTCAATCTTGTGGGATTCATTCAGGTAGCCACATGAAGTGATAGAGCTGTGGGGCACACCACGACAGACTGTAAGGTGAGTAGTGAATTAGGGCAGGATGATGAGTAGTTTTACACTCGTGTAGGTGAAGGGGCTTTCTTCAGTTTTAGTTAGGGTGATGATCAACAGTGGTTAATGAGGATTATCTACTGCTTCTTTGTCTGTGCCACTCGAAGATCTTTTGTACTTTTTTCCTTAATTTCAGATTCAGCATACTTTATGTCTGCTAAGATGACTTCACCTGTTCATACAAGAGCAAAATTCAACACACTAAGATCTTGCTGGTCTGATAAACAAGACAGGAGGACTTGGCAAGCTCTGGATCCTAGCTGCTAAAACACTAGACCTACACAGAGCCTGTACTCAGAATTTTCTGTACATAACTTAAAAATGCTACTTCTCACAGTGTTCTTAATAAGAACTCAGAGATACGTAACAAGTTAGAATCCAAATCTCACAATCCTATACCAGTACTAAAGAGTTTTCAGCAGCAATCTGTCAGCTCAGCACCTGCCGAGTGCAGCCTCATGAAGACTTAAAAGGAAGCGATTGGTGCTCCGGGCTCTGGTTCTGAAAGTGCATCTGTGGGGCATTTGAGCAGTACTGGGCACCATCCTCCAGGATGGAAATCACAGCTGTCTTCCTGTGGCAAAACTGACAGCTTTGCTCTGTGATGTCAAGCTGAGCTTAGGTTGTGCATGTGCTGTGAAATAGTTTGCATGCGAGTTTGACATGAAGTGCTTTCTTTTTAGGCTTATCCAGAATCAAATTACAGCCAAAGGGGTGAAGTACCTCAGCGAAGCTCTCAAGGAGAACATGGCGATTAAAGAAGTCTGGTAAAGATCCTCCCCTCAAAGGCTCACTTTGTAAACTTTCTTTCCCTTCAAAAACACATCTGGCATTAACTTTTCAGCCTTAAAAAAATAAAAAAATAAAAATCAGAGCAAGTTTATGTGAGGCAGGGGCTGTAGATCCAGCTGCAGGTTTCAAAGAGGTAAAAAGCCTCTGTCACTGAAACACCTCCCTGCGTGTTACGAATGTCAAGAGGTTTTGTGAGTTCCTATCTGTATCACCGACTCAATGCGTGTGTTTGCAGAATCAGGGTCTAAATTTCTAGACAAGTTTGCTTTTCACGATTTTTTTTCCAAACTTCTTAACATGTTCATGCTCCTCAGGAGTTAAATCCCAACAAGCAGGAGATGGTTACGTTTAATTAGCATTACTAATTTGGTTCATATAATTTGTGCTAGGATTCTTCTTCGGGCTGTGCTCCAGACACCTGAAAAGTGCTAAGCTACAAGGAGATTAAATTTTTTTTGTAAGATTTGCTTGTTTTAGATTAGGTAGGCATCACCCAGTCACGCGTGTGCATTATAAGGCATAAAGCCAAATACCACATTCCTTCCCTCACCTCAGGGAGCTCAGGAGTCAATAGAGCAGTGCTGGTTTTAGCACTGCTGCTCCTATATTATTGAACCTGAAATTTATTTTTAAAAATACATATTTGTTTTAGTGAAAGGACACTGGATTCTTGCTTGGAAAGACAATGACTCACTATCTGACTAGTGGCTTCCCTGGGGATGTGGAAAAGATGCTTTTTTTTTTCAAAGGCCAGTGTCAGCTGTCATCTACAAAGGAGGCCTCAATTCCCGCTTGAGTCATTCTGAATTTTCAAACCAAAGTCTGTCTTTTGATTCTTGCCTGGATTTTGAGAGGTGTTTGTTAACCCTAATAGCTTCAAAAAACTCAGTGGCTTAATGGTATTCATCTTTTCTGAAAGCTGCGCTTAGCAGGCTGCTTATTTGCAGGGGCGTAAATATCAGCGTAGCCAGATTCGAAAATTTTGCCCTAAGTCATTTCAGATTAATAATGTCTGAGTACTTAGGGGTTTTCTTCCTTTGTTGTCATGGAGGACACTGAAGACGATATTAATTTCTTTAGCCTGCTGCATGGTAAGAACCTTTGCAACTCTGTGCTGCTTTTCAAAACAGTCCCATCAACCTGACATTGAGCTCCTAGCAGCACAGGGTTCTTGTACCCCTGTTGCTTATGGCCAAGACTTCTCAAAATGAACACACAGAGATCGACCCCGATTCTGTCAGCCTTCAGAGGCAATGCAGAAATGCAAGCAGATGGGTATCCAGCATGCGGGAACGATCAATTTAATGAAATTTAGGTGTTCTGTTTCTCCTTTTGAAGAGGTAGCCTTGCTCCTTGTGTGCGCAGTGGGAGCAGCAGTGCTGCAGCCTGCCCTTCTGAGCCTGTTCCCAAGCGCGCACCCTTGGGAAGCACACAGCTCACACGGCACTGCTGAGTTCTGATCTCTGCTCCAAAACCTTGGAAAAACAGAAGATGGGCACGGTTACTGCCTCTCTTTCACATCCCTTTTATTTTCCCTCTCCAACAGTTTGAATGGCAACCTGCTAAGCCAAGAAGAAGCCAAAGCTTTTGAAAACGAAGAGCGGATCATTTGCTTCTGAGTGAAGACTTTGCCATTTTGACAAGCTCCGTGTTACAAAGACTACTCCTACACTTGGACTACGGAGTTTATAAAGGCATAAACCAGCAGTGCTCGTGGCAGGAGAGAGAGAGAGAGACATGATTAGCTGTGTTTTTATGAACAAGCTGCCCTCCCTTGGCTCCATCCCTTATCCTGCTCGCTATTCTTAATCCTTTCGGTGAGTGGGAAGTTGCCTTGGTAAATAATTTATGTCTGCGTGGCGCTTTGAAGATGAAACACCAAGTGCTAACAGACCAAATCCAGGAGCAGGTATATGGATTTGGGTAACTGAGTTTAGATTTATTCTGTACACTGATGTAAATAACCTCTAACTTATTTATACACACGCATACACGAGAAGCGGTGCAAGATGCCCAGACTCCGCAAGCTCACAGTATTATGTGCTTCATAACTGAAAATGATGTTCTTGCTGGAAACATAAACCGGCTGCATGGTACTGATGTTATCAACATGAAGGCCTCATTTCTAGGCAGGAGAAAAGGTATTCATTTTCCCACTGGAAGACAGTGGTCGTAGGCACCGTGTTTTGATAAATGGATACGTGAGATTCAGATTACCTTCAATAATCTTTTTTTTTTCCATATTGAAACCAATACGTGCTCTTTTACACAAGCAGAAAACCTTACTGCCGTCACTGTCGAATCATAATACTGGCAGTAAAACACTTTTGCATAAAATTTCCTGAGGGCTGCATAGAAACTGCCACCTCCTGCTTTCACAGTATTTGTTCTGGGGAGAGGGTCTGGAGATAAATGTGAAAAATTAATTAGCAGGCTGTTCATTGCCTTGGCTCTTGGCCTAGACACTGTGCTGGTGGCAATGCACCAATATGAAGTTGCCTGGCTTCAGGGGGGGAGAAAGGACAATTGAAAATCAATTGCGTCAAGTGGAAATCCCTTCTCCCAGCAACATGTAAGCACAAAAAAGCACTGAGATTTGCTTGGAAACCTTTTATCCTATGCTTCCACTAGTGCTGAGCACAAGGCAAGGTGCACGTAGTAATGATAAGGACCAGCAAGACAACACTATTCCCTTCCAAAATAAGTAGCATTTACAGAATGTTACTTTAGAAAGCCTTAAAAGAAACCAGTTTACAGAGAAGCAGAGTGCTTGATAGTTTATTTATTATTTTTGGTGCAAATTAGGCATTCTTCATAAGGGGAATCTCAAATTCTGCCTTACACTGCATACAAAGAACCAAAAATGGAAAAGGATGATCCAGCTTCCTTCCTTCTGCCATGCTGTTGTCCCCCTAAAACTTTGAGAAAGGCTTCTCCAGTTGCTGACTAACCTACAAAACTTTGTGACTAACCAAAAAAGGCTTTCTCTGTAGGTTTTCTCCTTTTCCTGCTTGGAAGCACACCTTTACCAGTCCTCAGTTCTGTCTGCTCTTTCCAGCTCCCCAACATATTTTACAATACTCATAAAGCTTTTCATGAAATCAGCAGTTAACAACAACAACAAAAGATTAAAAACAACCTAGTAATTATTTTTCAGTGACTTTTCCTCGCTGCCCATGCTATCAGCACTGATTTTTTACAGGGAGGCAGGCAGATGAAGCTTTCAGACTGTACCAGAGGAACGTCAGTGAATGATTTCTGTACCTGAGCCGTTTGTTTACTGAAGCAAAAGGGCACAGTTACATATGAGCTGGATTTCAGTTGCAAAACCATCTGCCATAACAAAGCCTTTAAAGCTTTCCCAGTCACTTCAACAAAACAGACAGCCATGCGCCTCGTCAAAATCTTGTTCGTGGTTTACCTTAAAAAGGGAGGAGACACCGGGGCGAGAAGGGCCTTCCCCAGAGCCGTCACTTGCCTGTGTTGGCAGAGTGCTCCCAGTTTGCTCTAATCATTGAATTATTTGCTCCTTTCCCATGCCAGTCACACTCCTTGGTTTCAGAGAAGATTTCAGGTTGAAAGAGTTCTTCTGGGCTGGCCCGAAGGTCTGGGTCCAGCTGGGCCTGGCTCTGACCAGTGAGGGGTTTCCCAGCATCCTGCCCCAAGTCACGTCACAGCTTTGGGATGCTGGGGCTGGTGAAACTGCTCAGGGGCTGCCTGAGTGTCCTACTTTGTTGGCACAGCACTTTGGGCTCCATTTCTTTCTTTGTAGTCTTACCATGCCATTTGTAGGGAGCTTCTGATCAACACCTTTGTGGTTTGCAGCGAGAGCCGTGTTTACTGGAACACAGACATGACTGTAACTTTTTTAAGACTTGCTTGTGATTTGCGAAGACGTTCTCTGTATGCAGCATTATGTTTTTTCTACTCGTCTGCTGTGATAATAAACAGCTTTTTAAAGAACCCCAACAGGCTGCCTGCAAGTTCTTTGGCTTTGCTGAAGCAGTGTCAAGCAGACACTTGGCTAGCTGGAGACAGGAACGTGAAAGCCTAATTCTGGCTGCCAAAGCCAGCGAAGAGCTGTCATGGCTGGAGAAGGGTGCTCACGAGGGACCTGTGAGGCAGCGAGTGCAGCTCGGTCACAGCGCTGAAGGAAACCTTGAGTGACTCAGGGATACGTATGGCAGCTTTGCTGCCAGGCCTGCTGCAGGAGCTCACTGTGATTCCACGCACTGCTGGGGTGAACTGCTGGTGGGAGTGTGCATGGCTCATATTTGGCTGGTGCGAGCACTGGCAGTGACAGGGAATAATAAATAATACAACATCCCATGAGAGACTCGTTGCAACGCCGTGGTTTCACACTCCGGTCACGCACCACCAGTGCTTTGGGAAAGGATGAGTCGCTGAGAGTTTTGTGCTGCTAGCTGGGTGCTAGAATTGTGTCTCCAGCCGTCAGAAGCCACGCTGAGATGGCTCCCAGTGCCCTGGCACGATGCTTGCATGCCAGGTGTTTGCTGGCAGGTCCCTGGGCACATGCGAGGGTTTGCTGTGTGCTGGCAGCACGGGGCTGCAGAGCGTGCAGGGAAGGCTCCGGCAGCCCAGCAGAGCCGCTCGCTTGCTCGGCCATGCGTGGAGCCACGGACTTCTCAACTGATAAAACAGTTCTTAGAAGCAGAAAGTGGCAGCTGCACATGAAGGAGCTGACTCCTGCTTCAGAAGGTAGAAACAGAATACCAGGACCGAGCTGGAAGAAAACAGAGGCCAGGCTGGGAGCTGCCTTCTGCACTCAGGGACTCAGACGTGCCACACAGCACGGCCTTCACACACAGCCCTTCCTGCCAGCCCTCAGGGGCCTGAAGGCGAATGGAGGGATGGTTTTTGCCCAAGCTGAGCACCACCAGCCAGCTTTGGGCCACACAGATGAGCCTGGGCTCAGGCATCTTCATGGAGAACAGTGCCCACAATGTGGCCACTTCCATCAGTGCAAAGAAATGACCACAGCCGGGACCAAAACAGCCCTTGCTGTGGGCTGGCTCTCATGGGGAAGAGCGCCAGAGCTCACCAGAGCAAACCCTTTGCAAACAACTAAATTATGCCCCGCCGCTTGCAGCCTGGGCTTCAGCCTGCACACAGGAGGCAGCAACTTAATCAGCTGTGAAAGCCTCGTGAGCCGCAGACTTGGAGCTCATGGACGGGCGCAAATGAAGCCGTCAAGTGTTCATGCCCCCGCTACCTGCCAGGCTCTTTAATCCTGAATTTAGCAGATGTGAATCCTGGCATGGGTGACTTTTGAAGCGATTTCCCTGGGGCAGGGGAGGAGACCCCACTGCAGCATGGCGCTGTGGCGGGACTTTCTGGTCAGTGACAGAGCCAGTCCGGGACAGAGACTTTGTTCCTTTCCTTTTCCTAGCATTTGAAGCCTGCTTAAAGAATCAGTGAGAAAGGGAGGGGAGGAGACAAATGTCTTGGTTAAAATTTAAACGCGTGTTCAAACAAAGAAATCTGTAAACAGGGTGAAAAGGAAAAGCAGGGCAGGAGCCTGACACAGAGTGTGACTCAAAATGCAGCGGGCTGAGCCCCGAGAAGCACCAAGCACCTGCAGCTCCCACCGCGCTCAGCTGAGGGCCCTTCCCCGTGCTTTTAACGTCTGCCTCCTCTATTCTCTCGCCTTTACGAGGAGTGAGTCATCTTGCGTCAACCCACGATGGGCTTCATACAATTATTTATTTATGTCAAACCCTCCTCCCTGCCCCCACGCGTCCCTGATCTCATCCCCCTCAGAAAACAGACGCTTTATTAAGCGAGGCCTAGAAAACCCTGTCCCACTCGGCTTCTGCAAGGGCTGCCCGTTGTCCGGGTGTGAGCGGGGTCCTGCTGTGGCCTCACCTTTCTGGATGTGGGCACCTCTCCCCGCAGGGGGCACGGGGCCAGATCCATGACTGGAGCTGCTGGAGGAGCACGCGGAGCTCCAGCCCGCACCTGCTTGGGCATGGACATGGCTCCTCGCGGGTAGCCCTGGAAGGAGCACAAGGCCCTTCACATCAGGGCGCTGAGAAGCCCAGGGGAGAGAAAATGTCCCTGTTTAGCTCCAGCTGCTGAAGGGGACCCTCCCTGCTCCCTCGCCACGCGTTTTGCTCCCCTTGCTGCTCCAAGGGACACCACATCCAGAAGCGAATGCTGGCCATGCCTGTGTTGGGCCCTGCACACACACAGCGGCTCACAGCAGAGCCGTGAAGGGAACACGATACCAACGGGCTCCACAGATCTACGTTTCACACCCAAAATCCTACACCTACTGAAATAGACTTCATTTCCAGCAGATTTTCCTGACACGAGGCCAAACCCAGCACTAACTAATTAGTGACTGCTCCCATAATACAGCTCCCGTTTCACGTGCCCGAGACAGAGGAAGAAAACATATGAATTACTGGCAATGAAGAAATTCAGGCTTCCCAGAAGGCAATCAGGAGAAAAAAAAAAAACAAAAAAAAAACAAAAAAAAAAAACCAGTTTCATTAGCAAGAGATAGGAGCATGTTCCTTAGTAACTACATCCAACTGTCTTGCTGCAGACTCGAACAATTCATGCATTAAACCCCTCATCTCCCAAGGAGAGAACTGCAAGGGTCATGAATGGTCACCAAGCTTTAACAAGGGACTGAGTGACCCTGGCCGCTCCAGAAGGCTGCTCTCACAGGTGGAGCAAAGCGATAAAGGACAGCCAGCCTTGGAGACATCTCGCCACCGTGCTGACGGCTTTGCTGGTAGCAGCACCCGCTGGGTTGAGCTGACACGCAGCCCTAAGAAGGTGCTTCCTGCCTGCAGGGCAAACCCCTTTTGTTTTCACCACCCACATATGTAACGCGCTCCGGTTCTGCTCAGAGCACCCACAGCTCGTCCCCTGACTGGCACAGGGGACCCAACGCCTCCCCCAGCAGCTCCTCCGCCTTGGGCTCGCTGCTTTCCAGTGGGGGCCACGGGTCCCCAGAGACATGGAGTAATGACAGGGTCAGGCCTTCTGCGCCCACAGCTGCCCACCCACCGCACTCAGTGCTGGAGGCAACACTGATGAGTTCATCACCCTTTGGAGATGATGAAAAAAAATAGAGGGGGAGCAGTTTTGTGTGTGGTTCGTGTTGGTTTTGAGCTCTTGTTTTTTTAAGCTGCCTACGTGAATTTTCCACCTCCAGACCTGGCTGGTCCTGAAGGCCTCCGTGTCTGAGAAGAATCGCCAGAGGAGACATTAACCAGCAGGCCGGCAGCTTGCAGCCAGCAGGACGAGGGCCTGTGGTGCAGCAGGCGTCGTGGGGGGCAGAGGGGCTCTGACAACCCTAAGGCTGGCCCCGGGGGTCGAGATTCCCACCTGCAGGGCCTCAGACAGACAGGAGAACCTGCTGCCCTTCCAGCTGGGGCTACACAATGCTCTTCTTCCATTTTCACTTTGGTCTGTAGCACAGACATCGGGCGGCCCTGCCCCGCCACCGTGCCTCATCCAACACTTCACAACCAAAATCACCTGGAAGTGTGAAGAAAACTGTGCTTCAAAAGATTTATTACATATATTTGTACATATTTTACATGAATGGAATGTTAACATACAACCTAAAAATCAATAAAAAAATATTTTCATTCATGATTATGTACTGGCAGACCATTGAAAAGAGTACCTCAGAACAACTTAAGTCAACTTGCAATCATACTGCTCAATTAAAAAAAAAAAAAAAAAAAGAAATACAAACACGTTTTACATTAGACATTGCAAATTACATTCCGATTTCTGCTCAGGGTAATGAAGGAAGACATCTTGTCCATTACCATTGCACGTACGTGTGGCATCCCAGGAGCCAGCACCGCGCTCTGTGGGCAGGGTTAGCTCTGTGGGGGGAGGCGCGGGGCAGGGGGAACACAGACTGCACTCTCCAGCAGCAGGTATGCCTGCCAAATGGTTAGGGAGAGCTAGAACGAGACTCTCAGTCAAGAAGGTGAATGCTGGATCACCGCAGCTTTTAAAATTAAGCAGTTCCTTAAAACAACCCCCCGGCAGCTGAGCCGCCTCCTTTCTTCCTTGAAAGTTGGAGTACTTTGGCAATATCAGCTGGAAGAGAACTTCTGACTGTGCAGTAACGAATACTTCAGCTTCATCTTAATACATACAGGAAGATCACACAATCGTGCTCTGATGTCTCTTCCTGTTAGCATTTCACACCTTGGGAGCTCATGACCAGTTATGTGGAGAGGTGTTTACTATTAGGTGTAACAAATTAGCAATGAAAAGGGCAGATTTGAGGGAAAAACAAGAGGAACAGGATTCAGCAACAGATTATGTACTTGCAACATTGGGTTACTTACATTTGAAACTCTGCCAGTATCGAGCAAATCCTACTTATCATTGCAAAATCTTTGCCAAAGCACACTCAAGGGCAAAAGTCTCTCAAACAAACACAAATAGATTAAAAGCTGCCAGAAGGATCGGCAGCTAGCTGGCTTGCTGCCTTCCAGTTATTGTACACTGGCAACCTATTAGATCAAAGCCAGAGCCACGTCCAACCTTTTTCAGGTGCAGGATATTCCCGCAATGCTTTATCTGAGCAAGTCTTCAGCAACTGGTAACGCTGTACAGCGAGGCTGTTTTACGGCTTGCCCCATCATCAGCTCTGATGCATTTAAGTAAGGAATTACTTTACAGAACACTATACAGTGGGTTGGGCAGCCAAGCAAGCTGGGTAGGGCAGCACTCAGAATATAAAAAAATGCAACTTGAGAGAGTCAAGACTGTCTTTTTTTTTGTTCCCCCCCCCCAGCTGGCTAAAAGTCTTCAACTTGATTTTAGAAACAAGATAATTTCTATTGGAGAAACATCGCATTAGTTTTAGAAACATCGCATTAGTTTTACATTTAGGAAACAAACACTGGACACAGTTCTGTTTCTCTTACAGATTATCTTGTGTGACAAAAGGTTAAACGGTACAAGCTGATGATGCTGGAAAAAAAAAATATTTGGCTGGTTTGTAGCAAAACCCATCACAAGCCCTCCTCTTTCAACCACAGGATCTTACATTAATTTTGCTGGTGCCAAAGAAAGGATTTTGAGTGGGGATATGGCCCTAAAATGTTGCATGCCTTCAGCTACAATGAAGGGAAGAAATTTATACTGAAATGGCTTTTAAGCTTGGCGGGGTGGAAAGTGAATTAGCAAATATAACACTCCTCAAGAACTGAGACAGTCCTCCGCTGGCAAAGTGAGCTGGAAGATCCCACAGTGGCATTTCTGCATTCCCTTGTGTATGGGAGTCTCTCAGCAGGAAACTCCCAGCCGTATGTAGAGAATTAGCAGGTATAAAACTGCAATACCCAACTTGCACACAAATGTTCTCTTTCAATGCGACAAAGCAGCTAAAATTCACGGAAACTCAGAGATGCCATGGCCTGCATCAAAACCAACATACGCTTTGTTGCCGTCTCCTTAGAGGTGTTAGTAGCATTCGAGTGCCAAGTTCCCTTGTTTTGGTGGAACACAGAAGACACACAGTAAGTTTCTGAAGGCCTCGAATGGAAAAGGTGGCACTCCAAAAGCAGCCATAAACACATCTCATGTGCTAGACATCACACGTCTCTAAACACCAGGACAGAGATCCACATTGCTGAATAAAAATCATCTTTCCCACCTCTGCTGGGAGTCAGTTTTACCAGCTCTCCAGTCTTTCAGCAAAGACTTAATTAAAAAGCCAGCGCTCCTAGCATTAGGAACTAGGACAGATATATAAACCTGGAGATTGTTTAAGTCATAAAAACCCCTTTACATCATGAAGGGGGGAGAAGGGAGAGAAAAGAAAGGTCACAAGTATCCACCCACATCTTTGTACATTACTTACACATTTTCTGTTTCAATATACTGCAGTACACGTACCCTGGAATATGAAAATTAAATTGATTACATATAAGACCATCTGTTTTACGCTTTATTCTTCCCAAAAATAAAATACCACAAATTTGCAGTGTGCTTCTTATTTTTTCCTTTTCCCACTGAACTCACCACCTAACAAACATGTCAAAAGAAAACTAGCTAACTACTTCCAAAGGAAAATGTTATTAGAGAGAGCGATTTATAACACACAGGACAATCAGTGCCCTGTACCAACAGTAGCATGGCTCTCTTGGCATTGTATGGAGGGCAGTTACGCACAAACCAAATCACAGCCACCTCCACTACCAACTTCCAAACACAAGTTGCTACTCAAGATACACGGGTATGTGACGAGCTCAGAAAAATCTCACGGTTCAAGACAGTGTTGAGTCTACTCTTCCCCTTCCAGCAAGCAGCATGTTTATGGCAGACCTGAGTATGGGAATCAGTTCACACCCTTACGTACTTGGGGAAGATATAGGCCAGATGACAGGAAATACTCCGCAACAGCACAGGATTGGCAATCTCAATATATTTACAGGCAAAGAAGCATATCGCACCGTAATTTAAGTTATTGCTTCTTGTGGACAAGTGTGGGATTCCTCGACTGAGACACAGGACTTGTTTGGTGTTTATTTCCCCCTTCTGAAGCACAATGACTCGGGACCACTGCGAGGACGTTTTAAAAATGAAGGTGTTGCCTGTTATTTCAGCTATGTCTACAGCATGGTTGTCTCCAACTGGCCAACACAGCTGGTGACAGAAAGTTAGGAAGGTGAATATCCACAGGCGTTTTCAAACCCAAGCATCGGTCTCATGCTTCCAGGGTCATCCCTGGCTTGGTCTATATTACAGGTTTTGGTAGAAGGAAACCTACCATAGCCTTTCAGAAGAAATTTATAAATACCAAGAATGCAAAACCAGCATCTAAGGCCGGCCTTGTATCAGTTCCTCAAACAAACCAGAGTACTATGGCTCTGACGGAAGCAGGAGTAGACTGCTGCCTGCAAACCACGCATCGACGCGACTGCGAGTGGCACGCGGTTCCAACACCAGCCCGACATGTAGGACAGCCGTGAGAGCTGCTGGGTCTTTTCACCACCTCCTTGCATCTGAACACAGAAAATCCAGCAGTAAATGAACTAGAAACATGAACTACCAAAACCAAGCTTAAGTTGTAAACAGATTTATAATATTTATCTACTTAATCCCCCAGCCAAAGACTATCTATGACCTTGGAGCACAGGACACCAACACGCTAACCTACCCACTCTACATATTACAGGTGAGTTTCTGTAGGCGTGAAGCCAACAGCAAACATCGAATCAATGTGAACGTGAAAGCTTTCCTTTCAGAAGACAGAAGGAATTTAAAACATTGG
The DNA here is from genome assembly GCA_011076525.1 of Nettapus auritus. Taxonomy (NCBI): domain Eukaryota; kingdom Metazoa; phylum Chordata; class Aves; order Anseriformes; family Anatidae; genus Nettapus; species Nettapus auritus. The sequence goes on from CM021766.1 coordinate 44,093,026, forward strand.
AAAAGTGGGCCTGCAGGCAGCACCACTGCTCAAGTACTACAGGTGCTGTAATCCCTCCTACCCCCCAGCCCCTAGGACAATACAAGGCAACACAATGATTCTTGGCTAAAAAGGAATCTGTACAGGGAACTACTGTACACGTGATATGACTACGGAATTGAAAGTGTGACAAAATGGTTCTGCTCCCACTGAAAAAGAGAATACGGCAGGGCCCCACAGCTACAGGTTCAGCTGAAACCAGTGATGCAAGCCCAAAAATGTAGAAACTGCACCGTCAATTACGAAAATTATCTAGTTTGGACTCGTTTAGATTTGCAGCATAACAATGGCATTTTACAGTGCAACATTCAGGGAAAACTGTTACCCAGGAAAGAAGTGCTCTGCAAGCGAGACAGGAGAGTCTGTATCATGCACTGCGCTTGTTCTCCTGGATAGCAGCAGTTGCTCCTGCTCTTTGCCCTTTTTGATATGAATCACAGTAGCAACAGAGAGAAATATGTATTTAAACAAAAGAAGAACAGCAGAATTATGTATGTACAAGAAAAACGTTTGAAGTGTGCAATTTATTTTCGCTACTGAAACCCACTAAAACTGCTGTCAGGAATAAATATTCATAAACTCTTCCCTGTACTGTGAAATTCAGATACTACTAGGAATAATTCTTGATATAAAAAGTACTCTTCTAAGCCCTGATATCTGTTCCAGTTTTTTGTCTTATTTATTTTTTTTTATTTTTCTGAACTGTAATACCTTATGGGAACTAATAGTTAACCACAGTTTTACTTGGTGTACCCCCCAGAGACAACCGGTGTTTCATGGAGCCCTGGTTATACTAATATAATACAGTAAAATAATAATAAATTAAACAAATGCAGGTGCCTTTAAAAAACAGAACAAAAAACCACACTGTCAAATGCTAGCCTCCACATGAAGAGACCAATGATTTAGATGCAAAGTACTACAAATCCTGCCATCAGATAAAACATTCAAACAAGGAAACAAAGAAAAACTTGCACGTACGTGTTTTAAAAATTAAACACAATTCCCACCTCGATGTTATCTCACCCATGCCTATTAAGAAAAAAAAAAGAAAACCACTCTTGCTGTGCCCACATTTGTAGTTATTCATTTCCACCTCAGGAGGCAGCCTGGAGATGAGAGTAGTACAATAAAATAATTACCTGAAACATTTTTAAAAAAATACCCGTTAAACAAATTACCTTAACTGGCAGCACTTAAAATTGGTAATTCTTCTTTTTTCCTATTTAAAAAAAAGTTGCATAGCTGTAAGATTTTGTTTTGCTGCATTTTTTTTTTTTGTTTTGTTTTTACTCACAAGCAGTAAAAGAGAAGTTTTAGTTACTTAAATAGCAATACAATGTGCAGATTTCAACAATCCCTATAGCTTGATCAATATAAATTAGTTACCTGTCCCAGTTTTACTCTTTGGACTGCATTGTGACAAAGGTTTAGTTACAAAATTTTGAAATATAATATTCCTATGCAGAGAAGTTTGTTTTCTGTTCTTGTAAAAGTGAAGAACATAAAACAGGGTGTGAATTCAGTAAATAAGGTCACACTGTTAGATTACATTTAATTTGCCATTTACTCTTCTTCAGCCAACGAGAAGGTGAAAACGTTCCCATTTAAAAATGGGGCCACCCTCCTGCAAGGGTCTCAGAGAGCACGTATCGAACACCTCGGCTTCCACTTGAGGCAGCAGGAAACGTGTCCAATAACCCGCTTCTTCACAGAACCAGAAGTTGGGCTGAAATTAGGAACTTTGGCCTTCAATACAAAAGAGTGTCAATAATGTCTGTGGGGAGTAGATTGTTACAGAATGTGCAGCATTTTCAAAATCCCTGTGTGTCCTTTGCATGAGTGTTTGGTATACTGAGCACTACTGGTGTCTGCAATGCCTTTTCCATGTCACTGTCCATCTTTGCCTTTTTCAGCCACAAGGAACAGTTCAGTCTCAAGCCAGGCACGCTGTGTTCAGCAAGGGAACCGCAGATCTCCTATGTTTTCTGATCAGTGGAAGCAGCTGTTGAAAAAGCAGAAGACAAAGTATCAGCATTTCAGCTACTTCAGTATATAATACACAGAAACAGCATGAACACAAACACTGTGTTTTCCTTCCCCTTTTTTCTAAAACCCCCAATTATCACCATCTCTGCTGTGAAAAAAAAAATGGTTTAAAATGAGACTACACATCCATGAACATTTACAGAGACATAGGTGCTCATAAGCAGCATGTGGGCTTCTTCCACCATTCACTTGTTGGGGGCAATGCAGGAAATGTGTTTATTAATTTCAGCTAACATTGGCCCTGAGGTTAAAGTAATCATCCCTGTAGCAGGATATCTTCCCTCATGTTTTCTCTGCTACCCCTTCAATGATCACAGCACTGCAATGTGACCTGCAACACAGGCTTGTGAAGCAAGGTGAAACAAGTGAACAGATAAATGCCAGCAATGATGCCTTCAGACTTTTTTTTCCCCCTAAATCTCTAGCAGAACAGCGAAAACAGACCTTAACTTGCCGACCAGAACCTCAGATACCCATTCCTTTAAGAATTATGGTGAGTGTTGGTGTTTTGCAATGCTTGGGGGCAATAGCTTAATACAAGATAAAGATTTAGAACTAGTCAACTAAAAGAATAAACCTATCCTTTAAACCTTTGACACTGATTGCAGATCTGAAATGATTAACACCAAACATAAGCTGGAAAAATGTGAACCTCTGTGGGATGGGATGGATGGGAACATGTTAACTTATTTATTTATTTATTTATTTATTTAACACTCTGGAATGCATTAAGATGAAAGTGGCTTTGAAAATACATAATTTTATTTTTTTCATGATTCCAAAACCTTTCAGTCAGAAATAAGTGCCAGTACTCATGGAACAATTCAAAATTACACGACTGTATTATTTTGATCTTTTTTTCATTTCCATGGAAAAAATACTCTCTAAAAGTTAATGCTAAAATTTTATTGGCACTGACTTGCCACTTTCCAGTACTAAAAATGAAATACATAATTTCAGACCACACCATATAAGGATGCAGAAACCTTTTACATATTGTAACATATGCCATTTCTTACTGATTACTGTTGCAGTTCTGAGACACAGTAGCAAATTCACAAAATTAAGAAAATAGCATCAAGAGTTATTTCAGATATCAAAATATTTGTTGTTGAAATGTACATGTCTGAAAAGAAATATTACCTAAAAACATGAATCTTCTCTTAATCTGATGGATGCTCAGGGCAAGATCTATTTACTTCAAACCATTCATCTATGCAGCTGTTGGATGCAAGACAAAAATGAAAACAATTGACATGAGTATCCCAGTAACACTGAGCAGTAAGAAATGTATATTAATAGTTTATCATGACTTACACAAATAGTCGGATTTTATATTAACAAAGAATTATATGTATATATACACACATCCATGTATATACTCTGTATCTTTATATACTCACAAAGAATATATTTCAACACTCATTGAAAACTTAATAACCCTAAACCGCAGTTGTATTTGGATATTAAACACTGTTGAACAGCTAAATATCTTAAGTGTTAAAATCTGCTAGAGAAGCATTTTACCAATTATTTAGCCAACCGTCCAAAATTTTTTTTCAATTCTCCAATTTCCTGAGCATTTTTGATTTGGCAAGTAAAATGAGAAACTCTTTAACCACTTTGGGATTGCTCAGATTTAACTGGAAACCCAACTTTCTTTTATCTATCTATCCAATTGTATATTTTGCGGGAAACATACATTTCCTTTTGAAATTATTAAATTGGTGTCCAGAATACTTCAATGCATTGACAAAGCACTTGAGCAAGCATTCATGACATATTCTGCAGAAGATGGCTATGGCTAGGAGGTCTCTGGTGAGGTGCCCACTCATGGCAGGACTCCCCTGTCCCCAGAAAAGGTCCCACTATTTATGCCGAGCCCAGGCTAACGGTGCCACGGGTGGCTGGTTCTCTTCTCCCTGGAAGAGACAGGGCAATGCTGTTGGGCTGTTTGTGTTGGCCCAGCAGCCAAACCACCCTGCACGCAGTAGGGATTTCGTGTGTTCCCCTGGCAGGTGGGTGAAGGTCAGCAGGGCAGGAGATGTCACACCTCCTGCTGCACCTTCCCAGGGGCCGCTGCCAGCTTGATGTCAGGTGGTGCATGTAGAGATGAGGGGAAGCCTCAAACGAGAATGTCGCATCCCACAGCTGGTAGAGGTGTGACCAGGCTGCCAACTTTGGGAGCTGGCAGATGGCCAGAGAGCTCCAGGCCCTTCCTTGCCTGAAACCCACAAAAACCATGGGGAGCAGAAGAGTGACTGGGATCACAGTGAGTCACTGATGTGTCCTGTGGGACTATCTGCAAATGGATATCCAGCCTCAACCTCTTGCTTCTTTCTGAAACACATACATGGCTCAGATGATGGCTTCTGGGCTTCCATCAGTTAGGCATTGGAAGGGGTTGCCCAGGGAGGTGGCAGAGTCACTGTCCCTGGGGGGGGTTCAAGGAAAGGCTGGATGTGGTGCTTAGGGACATCGTTTAGTAGGTGACATTGGTGGTAGGGTGAAGGTGGGACCAGATGAACTTGGAGGTCTTTGCCAACCTTAATGATTCTGTGATTCTAAGGCTATTGTCGTGCTTATATTATTCACTGTCATCTTACTTGCTATAGTTACAAACATTTGTTAAAATAAGTATGAAAGAGGTTTAAAATGTGCTCCCTCTCCCACCTTCTAGCATTTGACAAAACTGTTCTAAAATAATTACACAGAATCTAAGCTCAACAGCTACGATGTGTACTCCTTCCCCATACAGGCGATTTCACTTCTGTATTTTTTTCCTGTGGATTTTTCATGCAAGTGACAGAAGACTACAGTAGGAGAAGATGACTTCAAATACACTGGTGGAAACGCAGAAAGATGCTATTTAAAATTCATCCTTAGGGTTGTTAGTGTTCATTTTTTGCTTGTTTGAAGTGTAAAAGGCAATTATGTTTTAGTGAAATTACCCCATAATGCAACCTTCTGGAATTCTGTCTACATCACAAGGAATACTTGCCCTTTATGATATATGCAGAGGCAAGGCAGCCGTGCTATAGTATCTCCTTGCTGCAGCTCTTCCAGGCATATTGCACACTCCCCAGTATCTTTACTCAGCACATCCTCTGAAGAAAGAGCACAAGAGTGAACAGTTAAAAAGCAGACTACAACAAGCAAAGTGTTCTCTATTCATAACATCAAGGACAGCTACAGAAGATATCCTTATCCTGCAGAAAGCCCTCTCAAGGTGAGGTTCAGTCACACGTATCAGGTGACAGAAGATTCCTAATGGGAGACATCTTAACAGCTCAAATTAAAGTATGGTTACAATTCAGTTTCTTGCCTAAACATAGCTGTAGCTCAAAACGAAGTCCTGTAGGAAGACAACCACGTGGAGAAGAGGGGTAGCTATCAACAGCCAGTAATCCTTTGGTGTTTATACTCTCTCAGCAGATGCACATCCACACAGATTGCTCTGATCTCAACTGGGAAACCTGAGCTGTGAACCACACAGCTGCCGCATACACAAGCTGTGCTGCTGACCCCAAGAGCCAAGCAATGGAAGAAGCTGGTACCATCGTCCAGATGGCACCCAGTGCCTCCAGGGCTCTGGATTCATTCTGGGTGGGTCTTGCTCAGCTGTCCCCTCCTCTCCATGATCAGTTGTCACCACAGAAGTTAAGTCCAAGCTCAAAGATAACATTTCTCTGGACAAGACACTGAAGTTAATTTACTGGGTACAGATTTCATTACTTTCCTCCTTCTAAACACAGCCTGCCATTTGTTTTCTTCTACTGTCCCACTCCTCTCTTCTATATGTCTGTTTTTCTCTAAGTTTTACTGGCTTCTCTGGTACTCCTATTTCACACCTTCCACCTCCCCTTCTCACATCACATCAGCATGTTCTACTACATCCCATCTACCTTTTCCTCAATGTAATTATCTGACTGTTGGCAATAGGAGTGAAAGTTTTCCATCAGGGAAAGATCAGTGCTGAAGACCCTGAATTCCAGGCGATATTCATTTCTTGCAGCATTACCACGTCCCAAAAGAAATGAGGAAAAAGTAAGTTACTAGGAATGCATAAGAGTTGGCTTTCAAACAGAAGTTTCTGGGAAAATATTTTTAATAAAAACCTTCTCTCTTGGACGCTGCACTTAGCCAGAAGGCGGGATGCACAATTGAGCCTTAGCAAAACACAAACCAGGAGGTCACATAAGGCCCACTTCACCAGAAGCAGGTTAAGAGTGTTGGTTAGAAGCGACCTCTCGCAGCGCACTGTCACCAAAAGGGGTCCATGCAGCAACCAAGCAATCTCTGGCAGATCAGAACAGTGTACACTTGGCAAAGTAAGGGCTCTGTGTTTGAATTGCTGCAGCTTCTGGGGAAAAGTCTCCCCTTTATAACCAAAAGGAGCCTAAAGGGATGGTTTGTGGAGACTGTGATTCCCTGGCACAATCAAGAAATCATCAGTTTTAAACTATGCTCTCTAGTGTCTCCAGTACTTGTCACTGTGACTTTCCAAGCAGACAGAAAATAACAAGCACACGGCTAAAGAGCCATCACTGCCAGAACAAGTGAAATGAAGATGCATGAAATCAGGTCTACCTTGTTTCTCCAGGAACTGTAGCACGCTGTCTTGCAGGTGCTTGGGTTTCTAAAAGGGTACTCGTTTTGGTCTCTGCTATATTTATTGGTTATGCTAAAAATACTGTATAATGCCACGTGTGTGGCATCTTCATGGGGATATGTGAAGAATATCTAATGTGTGATGAACTGTTATAAAAACAAAATACTCCCCCCCCCAAAAAAAAATACATGCATACGACAGTGAAGAAAATTAAAAAATGTATTTTACACATGGTGATATTATTTGTAGGCATTGTTTTAAGAAATCACTTTTTTTTTTTTTTCTACCAGAAGTTGTAAGCATCCATGAACCAAAGAAGAAAAGCAATTTAAAACCGTGCAAAAGCTCTTAAAAACTCATCTGTTGTTAGAAAATCCTGACAGTAAGAACCTGCCCTGAAGAAGGTGCTATGGATAAATACTTTGTCTATTTTTATTTTTTTTTTAATGAAAAGATATGAAAACATCTGACACCAGGAGACAAAGACTGTACAGACAGTATTGTCCTGGTACAGAGATATTAATCTTTGCCCGAGGTTCTCAGACACTACCCTCTTAGACGGCCTGTTTGTTCAAATACTTTGCCAAAAGTCCTGTAAGCACATCTACTCTTCCTACAGCTGGGTTACAGGAAGAAGTGCCATTAATAATTCAAGCACTTACCATATACACAGAGCTCACTTAATAAAAATCATTTTTTCCAGTTACTTTATCAGCAATTGGTGCCCAAAACAAAACAGCACTAAGACACCTCCAGCGAAGTAATCCTCGGGCTCCTTTCCTCAGCGCTCTCAAGAGGGAAGCATTTAGACAAGCTTTGATGACAAAAATTAAAATGCTGTCCTGTAATAATAAAATTTATAAAGGAAAACATTCCTGTGAACTGCTTTTACATCACTCCCTATTGTACATGTCTGGCTTATCACGTGCTCCCCAGACTTCACAATGTTTGGGTCAGACCTCCTGCTGAGCATTTTGACAAGATTCTGCACCTTTTGGCTAGCACCAGGGCAAGATGCCAATTTAAACATTTTTACCTCCCACCAGCCCTGGCCTAAGTGTCTGAGATTCCTTTTCTTTCCTCCAGTCCTCCCATACTCTCCCCAGATGCCATTAGTCTCCCTCTTGTTGGTACTGGCCCTACTGAGCCAGCACCAGAAAAACACCTTGCTTCCCTCCCTGGCTTCACCCCAGACTTTCCCACGGGGATGCTGCTCTTGGGTGCACACAATGCTTGATCCAGTCACGCCAGAAGGAGCTGGTGTGAACGCTGGCTGTGGCTGGCATGAACATTAAATGGAGCTTCAGAAACCCAGCAGGGTTCTGTCATGGCTGAAGTAGGTGGGAAAGGTTTTGTTAATAGGTTTCAATGGTCTTCTTCCTCTTAAATACCAGCGAGTTAGCACTCTGCACGTCTTGTGTCACCTTGTGGATCCTGTCAGGCTCTCTGACAGAGGAAAGGTAAGTACTGAAGAAATTGGCACAAAATACCCAACTGTTATGAATGCCCTAGTGCAACTTGGCACTGCCTGCCAACAGAGCCCAAACCGATGCAACTACTCTCACAACCGATCACACAAGAAGAGGGACAATACCAAAACCAAGTTGTTCAAGAACCCACCACACTTTTGGACTGACTCCATTTTCACAATTTGATGTGATTCAGATCACCAGTCTCAGATAAACAGGAGGGAAAAAAATAAACTGTTTGACCTGGACCCAGTCAGGCTTGCTTCTGTACTTGTTTCATACAGTCCTCTCCTGTACAAACACTGGCTGAAGTCACTTTGGGGGCCATTTACCACTGACTTTTAAATGCATCTGTTATGGAAAAATGTGTAAATGATTTCATGTAGAATCACTGTCGTCTGAACAAATTTTTTGTTTTCATCATTTTTTGTAGTGCAGTGATTCAGCAGATGCATATTATTCCTTTTTACCTTTTTTTTTAGAGGAAAAAAGAGAAGGGAGAAAAAAGAGAAAGGAGAAAAAAAAAAAAAAAGAGAAAGGAGAAAAAAAAGAACAGTTTGAGATCTCACCAATGTTATGGTTAAAACATTCATATCAGTGTATTACCTAAATGGAAGTGGGAAGAGGAAATGAGCAGAAGCCACATTTTTCCATTTCGCCCACACATGCATACATACACAAACACTCACCACACTCCCACATCCATCTGCCTCGCACCAAACAAGAGGTAAACACTCCTCCACCTTCCCAGCTATTGCAACAAGCACTCACTAGCCCAAGACTGGTGTCAAAGATGAAATCTGGCAAAAGAGCAGAGTATTTCCCTCCTGTGTCTGCTCAAATACTTCTTTCTCCTCTATCCCTGCTTAATAGTACAAGTATTTTAACTTTTGGTTGTCAGTAATTTTTCCTTCCAGAATCCTACTTTTATCTTTACTGAAAAATAATTTCTATTCCACTTGAGCATTTGTAGCTAGATAGGCAGTAATCTAAAATACAATCATCCTGGCAACTTTGGACATAAATATGATTTAAAACATTTTCTAGAACTTTTGAAAAATATATCTAAAAATTACCAAAGCCACCAGCTCAGCCATGGTTAAAATTAAAGGCAATGCCTGGGATGAAATAGTCTGTCTTTAAACTGAGGACCGCAAAAGCATATGCAATACATAAAACATACATGAAATCGTTTGAATGTGTGCTACTGTTTTCTGTTTCTCTTTTTAAAATGCAGATAGAGGTAGCCCTAGACTCAGGAAACCCTGAGTCAGATCATGGCTCAGAGAAGGCTGCACTTGGGGAGATAGCACCTTGCAGCTGCAGTATTTTGTTTCTCTCTAGACATTTAGTGGAACACCAATTAGAAAGACCTTTGATCTAAGTATGATTTTATTTTTTATTTTTTAAATATCAACGTTTTTTCCAAACATAAGCTTAAATTTGTGTAGAAGTTACCACCACAGGTAGCTTAACAGTAAAGAGAACACTAAAGCACACCCTACCATGAATATGACTGAAACTGTTTGGAATACACCTTCTGAATAGTATCTTAACAGCACTAAAACTGGCAAAATACGGGCCTTAAAAGGTTTAAAAACCTTGATGAAACTTCATTAAACACCATATTACCATGTATGTTACACATTCATTCATTTTTATTACTGATCACTAAAACTCTTTCAGTTAAGTACTAGAGACTCGCTTTTTAAAAAAAGGTAAACAATGCATCAAGCTCTAGACATCTAGAATCCAACATTTATTTGCACAAATGGCATTAATTCTTTCACACTGCAGAATTTATTCTACACTTTTACTAATACTGCCTTCTGGGAAGATCCAAAGTATTTCCTTATACAGTTACAAAAACAAGCAGACTAGCTGAACCTACACTTTCCACAGGCAACTGTTTGGTAGCCAGCAGGTAGGTGTATGTGATTAATACACAGTTAGTGCACATTATTGACTTTATTAATACAATTATAACAATTATCCGCTATCAGGTACAAACAAAATGGACAGCCTTCTTATTCAGGGTTAATATCCTTGTGAGAAGTGAGCACAGGAATGGAAGGGAAAGGGGCCATTGTGCAAGGTGTGCTTCTTTCAGGCAGCTCAGGAACCATCCTTACAACATCATACTGACTGCAGGCAAAAGCCTTCTCTCCTAGTCCATCCTCAGCACTAGGAAAGAAAGCAGTTTCTCTGAAATCCTGCCTATGCTTCTGTACTGGGGCTGGACAAGAGGAACATCTTTGATTCAGCATTCTCCAGCTGGGGATCATTCCTGAATGATCAGGTCAGCCCTCTGCTGCTGCCCAAAAAATGAGGCAGAACGACTCTGAAGGACAGCTGGTTCTTTACTGCTCAGTGGGCCCCAAGTAGCAGGGGGAAGATCATTCAGGTGTCACTGCAAAAGATGCTGATTTTCTCCCTCCAAGCTTCCTAAGCTATAGGCTCTGAGAGCAGAATTAGAGAGGTACAGCTGAATACGTTGGCTTGGCTCCCCAGTGAAGCTGTTCTCCGCAGCCAGAAATTACACTTTGCCCTGCCCTCAGCAAGGAATGAACCTTCTGAAGAAACACTGGGTTCTTGACCAAAAACAATTCTTATTTGTCTCTGTAGCTCAAATAATAAAAGGTATGATTTTTGAAGTCTAGTGCTTTTACTGGAGCCTCAACTAAGTGGTTTTCAACATTTACAATAGCAGAAAGCTAAGCACACGGTAGTTCAGAATTCAGCTTTACTGAGTAGCTTTAATTCAAGTTCCTTCTTATTCTGCTGAAAAAAAAACCAACACTAATATCGAAGTGCTACTCAACCATGTACACATTGCCACTTTTCATGCATTTCCAACAAACACAGCTTCAAGCACAATTGCACACTTGCACAGAAATACCTTGAACTAAACCAATCTGAAAACACCTTCCCCACGACAATGCACAAAACCAAAACCCCTCTAAAACCAACCAGCTACAGAAAATGTAACACTTCCTCAAATACCAACAAAGCATTTGGTGAATTGTGTGTGTGTTGGGGGGAGATGATTGGCATCTTCCTCTTCTTTGCTTGCAACGTGGCAGCCTGTTACAATTTCCTATTCAAAGTCCAAATGTTATCCTTGTTCTCCCTTCCCTCTCGTGTTCTCAACACTGGTCCAAGACTGAGATATCTGTACACAAATGAATACCTATCATGAAAGGCTTCCTGCACAAATACTGCCTATAGTCTTTGGCTTTCCCCCCTCCTTAAACACAAGCATAGCACCAAGGCAACACACAAAATGAAGAAAGTGAAAGTCGTAAGAAAAATATTTGCAGTGGAATATGGCCTAGTTTGCGATACCTGCATCACAAACACCTAGAGGGAAGTGGCTGTAGAAGTTCCATTGCTTCTCAGCTAAAGCCCAAATTTTAAGAACTGAATTTAGATTTTTGTGCAACAGTCTCAGCCTTCAGAAGCCAGTTCTCAGAAATAACTAGATGTTTCCTGTTCAGTCAGATAAGGATCGGGTGTGTCTGGTAGTGAAAAAATATTCACTTCATATCGAATAAAGATGCAAAGAGGAATAGTACTGATAGACATCCTTTCTATTCATCCCACTCCCCTAAGAAGTCTATATAGTTCTGGCTACCTTGATACAATTCTAAGCAGGTGAAATAAAGAAAAAAAAAAGAAGAGAGGTGTTTGTGCACTGAGAGAAGCAGTTCTTTGGTAAAGTAGTTTACCTCAGTGGCCACAATGGAAATCTATCTACAACTTCAAGAGATGTGGTCTCAATACAAGCTGCCATACCGCAAAAACAACCTTCAAGTCACAAGTAATATGGCTTTCAGGCAACACTGAATTAAAATATGTTTGCATCCCAGGACTCATAATGCAGAGCTAGGCTTTGAAAAAGGGCCAAGTAGTCTGGAAATAAAACTCCTCAACTCCAAGCAACTACATCATAGCCATTCACTCCTAAGCTATGATGATCAGTGTACCAACCTTCTCAAACCATATTTATGCTTTTGGTAGAGAGTATTGGGGTGAAATAGATATACAAGTTAAATTTTATTAGCCTGATTGGACATGAAATGCCTTGTGCTCCTGTCTTGAGATTTATTGCCAGAGTGACTCTGCGTTTCCACAGTGATTCAGGATTTGTTCTGGAGACAGTGGAGACAATTATCTGATTGACTCCGAAAGATCTGCTTAATCTATAGTCTTTCCAACTTCTGTTTAATCAGTCTGCTTGCAGTTTGATGTCCTTGAACATTAAATCATCTCAGGATAGCTAAACAACCTTCTCCTCTTGTGCAGACTTCTAATGACAAGTTCTGTTCACATTTGTAAGTACTGTGTCTTTACACTTTCTAATTTTTGTCTTGATACAGGTACCTGTTCGCAACAGAACCACAAACAGCCTTGTCTTCCAGAGAGACTGAGCCAAACTTACCCATCCTCTACCATCTCCATTACAACTGAACTGATGCATACTTATGTTTCAAATGACTCAAGGGGTAACTTCTTGAACAGTCATCCTTGGGATGCTGTGTTTGTCACAGCGTCTCCCCCTCCCTTCGGAAACGCTATTCTTGAGAGATAAAAATAATTCTAAATATTTCTCATCAGTAGGGGACTGAATGAAAAAGCCTTGAACATAGCAGCACCAAACTAGTGCCCCAAAGTACAACTTCATCATGAATGCTGTACCCAGGCACTCACCATTTTGGAACAAAAACTTCTTTATGGCAGCTCATGGAACAAAGAAGCTGCCTTTAGGCTTTTTTTTTTTTTTTTAATTTTAAACCACATGACCTCTCCAGCTAGAAGTTATTAATCTTATATAGTTCTTGTCAGGAGTTAAATCAAAAGTAGCATGTAAAGGGGCAAAGCCACAAGAAATGAAAAAGCAGCAACATAAGACTCCTTAGGAAACAGAGTGAAGAACTACCACTGGAGTATTCCCCTCTCCTTGGCTCCACTGCGTAAGAATGATTTACACTTCTCAAGGCTGAGTTTACCATCAAAGAGGATCACATACCACAAATATGCTACAAAAAGGAGTGGTTGAGTAAGTGGCCAGAGGCAACCAGCATGTACTGCTGACAGACAAAGAGTCTGCAGCAGTTAGAAAGGATTCTTATATAGTTGGGAGTTACTTGGGATGAATTAAACTTACAGATGTGGGCAAGAAAGAGCATCACCACAAAATCCACACATGGAGATCTTTTATCATTTTTATTCTTTGGTACACAATGCTTCTTATCTTTGAGGAATAAATCAAAGAAAAATATTTAAGGGCTACTTATACATCCTCGACTATTTGTACCAGCACTAAGAAACTGCTGACAGGTGCAAAATGAATTTAGGTCTGTTGAGAACTAGGGATTGCAATCCAGAGATCCAGTTCAAAAGTGCCTGAACTGTATGGTTCCTGCTAGAGCAAGAGGCAAGAAAATATGAGAGAATTCTGTAGCATAGTTTGCTTTGTGCAAAGACAGCTTCTTTAGCAAAGTTAATAAAAACAAACAAACAAAAAAACACCACAACCAACCAGGCATAAAACCCAGAGCAGTATAGAAGCATCTACAGAAGCATCTTCTTGTAGAAAGTCATGTGGAAATTAGACAAAATGAGGAAAAGATACCACTGTGGTCAGGAGGAGGGGGAATAATTCCTTTCATGCAGAGACAGTTCCCCGCAAATAGCTTAATGGTCAGAAGGAAGACTTACCTATGATGCTGGAGTCTGTTAAAGCAAACAACTTTGTGAAATCAAGAATGGATACCATTGCCAAGAAGGCTCACAAAGACTGGGAGAGGGAAACAGAGCGTGGATATGACAAAATAGGTACTACAGAAATTGTCTCTGATCAAACTGAAGGAAAGGTCTGAACTGGCAAAGATCTGGCAAATGCAAGATGTTGCTGTGACTGTACAAAAAGATCCCCACCAAGGCTAGGATATCCCTCTTGCCTTGGCAGCTTTTAGAAGTGACTTTAAGCTTATTTGTCCCCAGCATGAAAGGAGACTAAAATGACTACAGAAGTGAGTTTTTCCAAACAGTGAGGTTCCAACCATTCATTGTCACTGAAACTATGGTCAGAAGCCAGACAAAAAAAAAAAAAAAAAAGAAAGAAAGAAAAAGAAAATCATTACAAAGCAATTTGGAAGTTTCATTCTAGTAATGACCTGTAAGAAAATGAGAGCATTGATGGGGACCTGCTGGCTTAATGAAAGGTATCTATGAGAATTCTCATTTACCACAACATAGGTAAAGCAGGCAGATTAGAAACCTTTATAGAAGGAAAGGGTATGAGAATAACTTTTCTGAAGAGCAGAGAGAATGAAGCCCAGCTGTAGTTAGCTATCCTTTTACTCTGGGCAACACGGGTTACTTTAATGGTGACTTGTTTTGAAGTTGGCTGTAGGATTTGTTTCAGTGTTTCGTTCACTTTGTTCTTTTTCGGGTTCTTATTCCAGTCTTCCTACAGATGCCCTGATCACACTGAATTTTCCCAGCTCTTTTCTCCAGTCCTTTCACAGTGGCCAAATAACTGACTCATTTCTTTGCAAGCCTGAAAAGGGGTTTGGTTTGATCTGATGCAAAATGAATGCACAGGGAACACTAGGGAAGATGGCATGAAGGATGAAAACTGTAAGCCAAAGATCAAAAAAAGAAGAGGGGGGAAAAAACAGGCATGTCTGACTAAGATGCTATTCTTAGGGAGGATACGATGCGTTACTGAGCACCACACGATGAAAACGCTGGTGCCAAAACTCAGCATGCATAAATTCTGGTTTATTAACCCTAGTGCCAGGTGCTAGGTCAACAGGGTGCCGTGCCCAGCAGGACCTAGATCAGTCTCCTCCAAGCAAAATTTGCATGTCTGGTGTCATTGTGCACACACAGGACAGGGATGTAATCACTGCATAATTTTTACTTGTTTTCCTTTCCTGTTCACAGCAGACAGACTGCTTTTTACGAGCTATTTCTATTTTAAATGCAATTAGCTTTGCTACAAAGATGGATCCCAGAACACATGTGAATGCAAGAAGTTCTGATAACATCAAATATTGAAGTCAGTTTTCAAAGTTATCTCAATTTTTCTACTCTACGCTAACCCATAATCCAGTATAACAATTTATTCCAGTAAGCATAGAGAATATGGTGTTTCTGGTGCTAACAAGTACCTACAGGATTTTACTGTCCCAGTAAGATACAGAGTATGTGTGTTTAGTTCCAACGACCTTCCTTTACTTTCTAAAGTAAACATCAATAAAGTAACATCAATTTCTAGATCCTAGTAATTAAGTCAAATAAAAGAAACATGATTTCAGTGTTCATCAGTCATGATCATTCCTAATAATAACACAAGATGATTAACCCAGGAGATGGATTTAAAAAAAGAAGTCCCTGAAGACAATTCTCCAACATTTGTTCAGCTTGACATGCACGATCTGGCAGTGTACTTCTACAACCGTATTAAAGTTTTATTTCTCTCCCCTTTTTTAAATCTACAGGCTATCAAAGCTATTGGACACCATTATGACAACACAGTGTTTCAGCTAATAAAGCCATAGATCAAAACAGACTTGCTTAGAACAGGAGGGAAAAAGATAAAAACGTTAATCAAACGGCTCCTTCCCCCCATCTCCCCTCCCCCAAACAAATGAGCACTGTTTATGAGCTAAAAACTTATCACTGAATCCTACATTATTGCTTAGTCACATGAAGGTTATCCATTACCTAACATTATACACAAAGGCTATCTAAACTTTGCACAAGAAAACAGGGGATGAGGAAAGTGGTAAAATTGATTAAAGTTTTATATGGCTTTGAATTTCAGACAGTCATTGGTGCAGGGTTAAAATGGAAGCCACCTAAGGTGTTTATGAGGAAATTTTAACAAGGTTTCATAACTGTTAACGTAGCTCACCGCTAAGTTTTTCCTGTGTGGTAGAATTTAGGGTTACTTTGCAGCTGCAAAAATCTGTGGCCACAGAAGAGACGGTTACACAAACTTCAGAGAGCAAGGAGGTTCCTCCAGGGAGGACGTGCTGTAGCCTACCATGAGCTAGTCTTTGCAGCTTGGAAGCTCTGTCAGTATACAATCAGTCACTGTCAACAGACAATTTACATGCTGGTCTAGAATCACTGGATTTTGCTACAAATACCTAACTCTGGTAAATTTTTCTCTGCTAAGTAAGCAGTGACAATCATCCCCAACTTAGACGTGAGAGTACACTACCACAGTGCTTTCATTCAGCTTGTTTTGAAAGAGCTAGGCTTGCTCTACCACTGAACGCCCCTGCAAAAATTGTATGAACTTCCTTTATTATTAAGTTATTGAGTCTGAAAAGTCAGAAGTGCAAGACTATTTAAATAACTGAAGGGTTGCACGTTTTAAAGCAAGATTTTAATCTGAAGGTAAAACAAAAACAACAATAACAACAACAAAACAAAACACAAAAAAGACCCCAAACCAAATAAACCTTACAAGTGGTATTTCAGGCTGTATTTTCAATTGATCTGCCCTTGGGGCAGTTTCTGAGCAAGAGGGAATGCTGCTTACTGCTTTGTATTACCTTAGGAAAAAAAAAAATCCTGATCTGCAAGTCATCTGTCCTAGTTCCTGCAAAACAGAATGGAATTTTGGGAAGGAAACACCATGAAATTCCTACAAAGATCACTCAGTGAGATGCTGTTTAGCATTTATTTTTTAAAAACCTAAGATTTCAAGTACATTTTATTTCAAATTTCAGCCAATGAAACATACTCTCTAAGGTTAGGAAAAGATGTGTATTTTCAAGGGTATGGTTTCTGCAGAGCAGCTACAGAAAATATGTCAGTTTGCTACCAACAAACAAGTAAAACCTCAAGGTTTTAGAGGCATCAGACTTAAAAGGCTGCAGAATTACTATTCAAAACTAGGAACATTATTTTCCCTGAAGCTAAATTCCCAGCAGTCACAAGACTGCAGCAGTTGCAGACACGATTTATGACATCCTCCGAATGACCTCTCAAAGCTAAAGACTGATTAAGTGTAAGACACGGAAGGTAGCTCCTATCTGCCCGGATCACATGATGCAGAGTCACAGCACCGTGAGCATTTGCTACTGAGCTAACAAAACTGCTCCTCGGCTTTCTGCGGCATGCAGCGCCGCACTGCCATTATATAACAGAAGCACAATGACATACAGAATATAGCAAGTCCTAACCTGATCTGAATCGCTCCTTTCTTCACCTGCAGCTGTTCTTTGCAGCACCAGTTCACAGGTGTATCTATAATTTTCTAGGACAAGAACTGTCATTTGACTTCAGCAGCGCTGTCAGTACCAAAGCAAGACAACAGCAGCATCTGAGATTAGAAGTAGCTTGTAAGGAAAAGAAACAACTTGAGCTATTCAGCACATGAATGATCCTATTTTCTCTACTTCTCTCAGAAACAATCAGGCTTGTTCTACAGTTGTCAAAAGCTTTACTGTATTTATCCAGTGCTGCATATAAAATATTCCCGTGGCACATGTATGCATTTATGTAAGGGCGATTCCAGCGTACTGAGAAAAAAACTGTCGTCTCACCCTTAGGAGCTGAAGTAAGTACGAGGTGACATTATAGCTAGGTTGGCCAAGAGTGATTTGTGATGGCTCCGTCGCAGGAAGTACTGTCTGGCAGATTTAGGCCTGGCTCAAGGGCAAGTCTGCAGAGAAACACCCACCAAAATACCCTTCTCCCCAAAGGTTCATTAAAAAGAGACAGTCCCATTCACAACAAACCAGAGAAAAGCTTAAAAGATGAAAGGACGTGATGTCCGATGTCCCAAAGTTGTATGCTCCTCGGTAGGATACAAACACGTTGACTCAAATCAATCATAGCAAGAAAATTTAGCATGATCTGTTGAGCATCTCCAAACTGCACCATGAAAATGAGCTGTCGTAGCTGCTTTACAAACCCATGCTTCCCTTTCTCTTACATGAAGAGTAAGGTAATGAACAATGCTGGTATCTAAGCCGCCGACACCGCTAAGCGTCCAAGATTGTATCTTACCAAGACAAATGGGGCCAGTTTGCAGCTCTGAGAACTGTTCCAGACATTTGAGGCCCTTTCTCTCAGTTACATTGTGTTCCCATTTCAGGAGCTTTCTTCACAGCCACACCATTAGAGATACACAACTTACTTTTTTTTCCTGGTAGCAAAGGGTTGACAGTTTGTGGGTGTGGAGGAAAGATTAGAGACTGCGGCCTCTGAAAATGCTCCAGCTCCGCACTATCACAGACTGACCCAATTCATCCACTGACTGAGGCCCAAATAGGGTCACAGAAGCACGTCCCACCTCCTTTAGGAGGTAGGTCCACTCTGCAGCTTGAGTGTGGCTTTACTCGGTGACATTTGTCACTACTACTCTTTAAAATGAACACCTTCTCCCCAGCAAACCCTAACTGTAATAGGCTGTTTTTGCAGTGCCGGTTTTCCATGGGACACCAAAAACTGTTGAAAGAGGTTTGGTATAGTTGGAAGGAAATACAGCTTTCCTGAATGCAAGGGACAAGAGCTAGAGTCGTCTGTTCTTCTTGGTAGTCTGGTTTGAATGACTAACTACTCACGGCCTACACTGGTGAAAAATCAGTGGAAGTTCCCTCCTTGCTGAAACATTAAACAATTCCTAAAGGGAGGAAGGGCAAACTAGTCAATATACTTTAATCAAGTTCTTCAAACACAGTTTCCCTCCCTGAAATTCTGACAATGATTTGCAAGACAAACTATGAGAAGTCTGAGTTGACGTAGTACCAATTCACAGAGTAACAGCTGTGCAAATGTCTGAGATTAAACTGTTATTTACAATAGTAATGCCCCTCTACTGGCACATTAAACAAAATCTCCACGTTCAACAGATGTTCATCAGTTCACATTATTTTTAAGAAACACATTAGAAAACAGTTTTAAAGCATTAGGGAAACCAAATGAACCTCCTATATAATCTGGAGGGTTTTCATGGCTACAGAAGATCAAAATAGGAGGAAATGTCACTATTTTATCTGCAGGCCCAGGCTAAGTGTCTGTTTACATGTTAAATTATCCTGCAGAGTATGCTCTCTTCCCCTGTCACACAGCACCCCTGAGGACAGAGTGCAGAACCACCTAGGGCAGAGCAAGAAGCTAGAATCTCTTGGTCGAGAATCTTGTTAAACTCCAAAATGGGAGAACTGAAAATTTCTAAGGAGAATTCTGTATCTCATATGAAGTGGAATGAAAGAACTGTTTTGCCTTGGTATTATTTTGTACTGCTTTGCTGAAAGTCTAGTCCTATTAAAGGATGAGGACAAGGAGGTAGGCTTAAGCTTTTCCTGGCAGACTGGCAAGATGCCCTTTTGCAAGGTCTTTTAGGGTATGGTCTCAGGAATCCTGGCAGAGACATGAACTTGAGATTAATAATTCTCTTCATTTTCTTCAGACTTAAGTTTTGAGTGCCTCAGACAAGACAGGTGATGGCATCAGCTCTGCTGAGTAAAACACCACCCTCCCCCCTTTTCATGCACAGAAGTGACCAAGGAAATAAGTCACTGCAGTAGGGAGAACTAGCAGAATCACAGATCTCAGTGGTCCAGATGCCAGGCTGTGGTGCGCTTCCCTTCCACTGAGCAATATAAACTAAGTTCTGACAAAAGTAGCTTGACCCAAAGATTTCGAAACAGCCACAAATCAACAAAGCTTACAACTTGTGCTGGAGAAAGCAGGTCAGTCCCATTCACAAAGCATGTTTCAAAAATATTTTTGTTTAGTCATTTAGGTCCTTTATGCATCAAAACGAATACGCTGCAGTTGTCATTTAGATTTTGAGAACGTCTACAGCAGGATCATTTCTCAGACAGATGCCATTTCATGATTCTGAAACTTGCACGCAGGCCTCAGTTTCACCAAACACACAGTACGACCACTTCTCTTTTTGAACTGATTTAGAATTAACAGAGTATTTATACCCTCGTGACAAAACCCTGATTTGCTTCCTTGCTAATCTAAATCAGAGCACTGCTGGAGCTTGAGCACTGCTGTGGTTCAAGTCACCTTGAGTTCGGTTAGTCGGCACCAAAATATTTGGCTGGCTGTGCCTGGTACTGGATTCAAACACCCTTAAAGACAAAGTATGTTGCTGAACAAGAAAAGCACGTCCAGTTTCACTGTTGTCTTTCCTCCAGTACACCTACCTTCATTTTCAATGTTCTGTCTGTAACAGTTTTGCCACGTACTAATCTTCCACTCAAAACAGAGCTGAAAAAACTTTAAAAGTAAAACCATACATGTAGTCAATGCTGTATATGATGTTTGATCCCCTGTTCTTTTTTGGTGTGAGGGCTCAAAATTTCACTTAGTGTAATTAAAAAAAATTTGCAAAGCGGTTACCTTGAGGAAGGAAAAATCCTCTAGCAGCTCACATACTGGCTGCAAGATATAATATTATCTCTCTGAAATTAGACTAGCAAACGTTTTTCTCCAGGAAACGAACCTCGGTAAGTATGTTGGCCGCTAACCAGACCCACTGCTGTATTTGAATTAAAGGCAGGGAGGCCTGAGTGAAAGCAGCCCCGATGTCAAAGCAGAACTACCCCTGAGCGCGCAGCTTCCAGGAGGCCCGTTCAGAAAGTTTCCAGCAGGACGACGCTCCGACGCGAAGTGCTGACTTGCTGAAACCCAAAATATTCCGCAGGAATGTGCTACTTCAATCAAAACTTTTGAGAGAGGAGAGGCCGGCTCACCGAGCCAGCCAAGCAGTGCAGTGAGCCGACTGCCTCTCCCCTGCTCCACGGGGTCACTGGCTTCCCCAGCTGGCTGGCCGCCAGGCTGCTGAGCCCTGCTGTCAGAGAGGCCCTTTAACAATAATAATAAAGTCTTACAAAGTGTTCCGAGAGGCAAACAAAGGCATTTCGAGAAGACAAACAGAATTACTTCAGACACAACCAGCTGCAAGGTTTCTTCAAAAGGAACTGGTGGTATTAGTTGCAAGCCCTCTAGAACTACTTTACCTTAAGTCCCAAGCAGCCCTCCTGCCTGTGTCTTCTCAGGTCTTATTAAACATCTTCCAATGAAAAAATGCATCAATACTGAAAAAACACAAACTGAACAATAATTGCTTTCGAAGCCTAATGTTCGCCAGGTAAGCCTGATCTTCTGCTGTTCAGCAGTTGGTATTTATGTAGACCAACCCAACAGCAAAGAGGCCAGGGCAAGTTGCTTCCAAAGCACCAGGCCTTGCTCAAGAGAAGGGCTCTGCCTGGCCAAAACACACCGTGGCTCTGTGAGCAGCATCTTTGGGTGAGTTGGCCCCCGGTGGGCCCTGTGTGCCACTCACCATTGCAAATTGGAAAGACCTGGTGACAGGGGCCTCACGGAACACGCTGAAGATGATGAATGAAATTGGCATGGCTGTAGAATAATTTAACAGTGTTTTTTTTAAAAAAAAAAAAGAAAAAAAAAAAACAGGTCAACTACCAGGAAACCCACTTTCTCCTTAAAACTCGTTTTCAGCAACCTGTGGCTAGCAAGTGCACAGGACCTATTCGGGCTTCTTGGCAGCTCAGCAAGTAATGGTATGAAGGGTGTCCTTAATGGCTAAAAAAAGCAAGACTGTGTAAGACACTAACAGTAAACACCACAATGTTTTTGCACAATCCAGTTCATTTAAACATCTTTTGTATCAAGATGACTATATACTGGTTCATGGCTGAGCACCACAAGTCATTCAAGAGATACTTGGAACAAAGTTCCATAGAAAAAAGAAAGAGCTCTTTTTACAGGCCCAACTGAGTAAGCAATGAGATCTCTGTTGGAGGCAAATCACATGATTTTAAAAAGAATAAGGCTAATAAAACGTACTGATTTATTTCTATGAAAATCAGCACAACTTGCAGCAAAAAACTGGGACAAGTTTGTGACCAGTCCCTTTCAGAAAACATGTGTAAATCAGGCAGCTGCCACAGACTGCAGTTCACTGGCCCTTCCTTCTGCCCAAACGCAATGCACAAATGTAGTTCAGAAAGCAGTTAGACATTGCCTGTGAGGACTTCTGTAAACAAACAAACAAAACTTTCTAATCACAACTCAACAGTCTTACACCATTCTTCTGGGGAAGACTGTATGCCTTAGACTCACATTGAAAAGAAAGAATGCTCGTTTTCTCCGAATCACACAATATGTACAATTTGCTCCCTCACTTTTCCTAGAAAGAGCTAATCTTCAAACACTTACAGTATCACAAGTAAACATATCCAAAAGAGAATTCGATATATGCACATTTCAGTCCAACCACCTAACATCTCACCGCTTGCAAGTCTAAGGTTCCCTTCAACTACTTGCAACATAAATGTAGAGAGAAAAAGCAGGTAAAACAAGATCACGAGTTCAAGAGGTATCAAGAGTTGATAGCAGCATCTTTTTTTTTTTTTCTTCCTCTAAAGCAATACTTGAGATGCTCTTCTTATAACTTACTGATCTTCTCATCCTAGCAAACAGCAAAAATACAGAAAAATGTATTCATCTAGACATCCGTGTGCAATTCTGGGCCTCTAATTACAGCAGCATTTAGTCAAGTTATCGATCAGCTAGTTAATCCTCTTTCATTAGCCTCATTAAATGTATCACAATCATACTACAATGTAACTACTAAGTGGTACGCAACTCTGAAGCCTTTCTTTGTGCTGCAGTACCTTAAGTAACCAACTATATATTCTAATTTAAGATTTAGTCCCCAACTCCAGGAGCTAACCAACTGCAGTCAAAAGGATTAATGCACACTTCTATTAAGGTTTTATGAGAATGAGACCATAATTCTAGGTAAGTGTGTCTCTCAAACCAATTTCTGCAATTTAGTAGTTTTCTCCTTTCAAGCTTATATAACCACTTCCTAGAACGAGCATCCGAGGCTCTGTATGCTGTAGACACGCTCCTAATTTGACAAATTACTTGATTCAGGTAATACCTTATATTGCATTGTCCACAACTGCTTTTGTCGTGTTGAGAATTATTAAGAGAGTGGCTTCATGGGCCACACAGAAGTTTTTATTTGTGCTCATTTACAGGGAAGTTTTGTTTTTTTTTTGCTTAAGAGACTGTGCAAAAGTAATGAGATGGCCCAAAAGAGCTCCATTTAACAACACCAGCTGGGAGAGACAATGCAGGGAAAAAAAGTCTGAATATGGCCCTGCCGTGATACAAATGAACATCACAAACACCACTGAGAGGTTATGTTATGTGACTGCTGTTTCCTTGAAAAAAAAGTAAGTCAGCTGAATGTGCTCGTACACACATATAGGAAGCAGCAGGAGCAAAGGACCTCAGTATGTCAGCTTGTAATTTGTGCACATCCCATCAGCTGGATTACAGCCAGAGCTTGCTCTCTGCCAGCTTGCCACCTTCTGCTCCACCCAAACTGATCCCAAGTGCTTTACTTCTCCCTGAATGGGCTGACTAACCCGCTTCTCTCTCACGCTCAACAGCTCTCAGTACACAGAACCCTAAAAAAACTACCTTGGAAACTGCTCAGTACTAATTTAGAAGACAAAAATAAAACAAAAATACCAGAATAAAAAGAAACAAAAACCCTCTGCTAGATAAACCTTCTCAAATAGATGATGCAACACCAAGATAAAAAAATATTTATTTTACCTGAGTACTGTGCTTTGAAATGGATTTCACAACTGCAAGTATCTGATTTCAAATTATTTTCGCAATTAATGCTGTTCCTGTAATCCTGATGCCTTATTGCTATCCAGACAAAGAGTAAGATGGGCCCTACCATCCTTCAAGACTTCTTCCAAAACAAAATTCAGCATAGAATACCATAACAGAAGGGAGACAGGAGGGGGTCAAACAGTCTGTAACACTATCAGTTATTTAGACATTAACTTAAGTTGGAAGGACCTCTGGAGGTCTTCTGGTCCAGCCCCTCATTCAAAACTGGACCAACTTAGACTAAGTTGCTCAGGGCCTTGCCCAGTCACTTTCTGATGAGGTTGCACAGCCTCTCTGGGCACTTGCTACTATGTTGGACCATCCTCATTATGAGGACTTTCTACCTTACATTGCATCTGAATTATCCTTGCTGCAACTTGTGACCATTGCCTCTCAACTTTTTGCTGTGCACCTACAAAATGAGTTTGACTCCCTCTCCATTTCCTTCTAACCATGTTCTGCTTCACATAGAGCTGAGTATTAGCCTAAGTCACAGCGATAATAAGGTTTGACCCCCCAAGTGGCAAAAGTTCTCTTTGTCTTGCATCATAGGCTGCTTACAAAGAGAGCTTAGTGGTATGGGAACACAGAGCTACCACAGGTGATTCATTTGACATTGGGAAAAGTATAACTAAACCCACAAAAACAGAAGGTTTAAAGACTAGTCCTTATGCAGATCATGTAAGCAATAGGCAGTTCCTCAGCTCCTTCAAGAAAGGGTCACTTTTTGGATTAAGTTCTAAGTACATGGTGCATCAATAACAATTCTTAGTAATGTCCCCAGTAGGAGACTTGAATGATCTTTCTGATCACTTAACGCCATAGATGAGAGGTTGTTAAGCTACACATATCTCAGTTGGACACTAACCAGACAAGGACTAGCATATGACTGTGATCAAAGCCAGAATAAAACATACTCAGATAAGGGTAATTTTACATTTGTAGTACGAGTCAACAGCATAAATTGTATTGGCATACAACGTTAAAAAAAGGATCAAGTTCTTAGAAATTATTTTGAAAAAAAAAATTACTACAAGCCAAAAAAAACCCACACCACTTCTGAGTCCATTGGATTAGTTACCTGAATATCTTACTAAACAAATAATTAGTATCACTCTAATGTTTAAAATGACAAAATTATCAGCTTACTTCTTTCTTACCATTGTAGGTTATCCTTGGTTTTGTCAAACACATCACAAGATGTAAATCCATTTCATCAGAAGATACAAATTTTGAACATACAGGGCACTTGAATCCTATGAAAAACAAAAACATGTAAGCATGAGTACACTAGACCATGTAGCAAAAATTCACATTTAAGCCAAAACACTATTCTCCACACATTCAAAGCAATAAATAAATAAATAAATAAATAAATAAATAAATAAATAAATAAATATCTGGCAGCTTTTCACTTTTGACCTGACTTTTCTTACATGAATGTAATTCTCTTGATTTCAAAAGACCTCAGAATGCACCATTGTTTCTGCAGATGGATCTGTTGCCAAGTGTCAACATGTCACCACCTCTGGAACGTAAAGTTTCACAACAACTTCAAGAGCAGTTTAAGACAGGAGAAAGAGGATAACATGACTCTACCAAAACAGAAATTAGAAATGTACAGAGAATGTAATCATTAAAATCTGAACCTGGCCAGCAGCTCTGAATTAACAGCATCACTTTTCCCATGAATAGCACTGAAAATTTAACAAAGGATCTCAGTTTTACATCTCATTCATCAAGCTGGAGCATCCTTCACCAGTCTGGTGCACCAGGAAAACATTAACTCAGGGGTGTCGCCTCACCTACTGAATCACTAATATTTCCTGTAGTGCCGAATTTGTTTGACTTCTCTCATCCTAGCCAAGCATGACCTTGTTTAGCTTGTGAGGTCACAGCCTGAGGCAATGCGGGGTAAAGAATAATTAAGACAGTCTGGATTGTGATGCAACTGCATAATAGTCCATGACAAAACTACTTAATACTTTAATTTATGTTATTACCACGTCTTCCAGTTAAGAGGACAAGATTGGTTGGACAAGTTTTAAGATCCACAGAAAAGTCTGAGTAGTAGACTGATTTTGATCTGCTGAGTAATTAACGTGCAAGTGAGACACAAAAAGCCACCCAACAAGGATCTTGATTTAGAAGAGCTGTTAAGAAGTATGCCTACAGGACAACACAGGGCAAAAATATCTACATAAAAATATTCAAAATCTGTGCTCAATGCCAACTTCTTTGTTGGCATTGTAGGAGAGTAATGACACAAGCGTGTGTAAGTGGACATTTCATCTCCAGTATCCACATCCCAACCTGCTCCCATAGTCTCTATTTTGTTGCCCCTTGCTTTTGTACTTCCAGCCTTGGGAGCCCACGATGAACTGAGCCAGTCAAGGATATCGAGTGACTCAATGCTGCGCTTTCAAGTTACTGATGCCTGAGAATTTTGATCTTTTCTGGTAATTATTATCCAGACGTAGATCAAGCAACCAACCCGAAGCATTAGCACTTGAAGAAATGCACTGAATTTATCAAGGCAACAGTTGTTGGTTTTTTGTTTTTTTTTTTGGTGCAGCTAATAGGAAGCAAGTCAAACCAGACAACTGGGGAACCAGACACACATGGGGAACTCGGAGCAGCAACTGAACGTGTATACTGGAAACCACTTCCTGAGATAAAGTACAGCTCTGATTCTTCCCATTTTAGCTACAACTGCTTCATATTTGCTTGTTCTTGTTTCAGTGTTGCACTTTAAATATTGCTCCTCTCTCCTTTTTTGTTACCCCTCCCCAAACCCACATATTTACAAGTAACAGTTACACCCACAGGTTAATAAGCACAAAACAACCAAACATTTATTTTGAAGAACAGGTTGGGAGGATTAAATTACTTGGAGAAGGCTCTGTCAATGACCCTTCAGCCACTGCGTAATCTCTTTCCCCCAGGCTGCATCTCAACATGACTAAAATCTAAATTAGTATCTTAGTCCTCCAAACACCCCAAACCACCCGAAGCCGTTTCGTTATGGTTTTCTTTAAAAACTGACCTAGGGGTAAGTTGTCTCTCAGCCATTATCAGCCAAATGCAGCTGATTACTCTTAAGTCTAGTCACAGTCAAAAAACTACTAATACCCATGCCTTATTTTCATTTATATGCTCCTACCAGGCACAACTGACAAAGTATTCTGATGTAAAAAGGCACATAACTTCCTTATATGCTGCAGACCATGCCAGAAGGGAGTGTTTGCATTACAGCAAGTTAGCAATTATGTTCATGGCTAGTTGAGCACTGGGACAGTCATTAACAAGTTGCCTCTGCTTTCTGGACAGAGCTCTTCAAGCTATTCCCCAGGGTCACCAACACGTCTAATTGGGAGTGACAGGGAAAACCTCCACTAGTTCTTTATGACCACTTCTAAAGCTAACAGTGGTATTAAAAAGGTACCTATCCCAGGAACGCAGGGAGAGAAGACCTGAATCCAAATAAAACAGTAGGGATAAATTGTGTATATGGTAGTAATAATAGCAGCAGCCCTCATCAGTGCAAGCAACAAAAGGCTTTTCCTTAAAACCATGCCCAAGGATAGACAGCTGTGAAAAATCTTTATTGGCTATCCCACTGGAGTACTCAGCTGAATGTGCTTATACTACCATGTGCCTGCCCTTAAGTCTTGTGAACAGCCCACATTTACCAACACAGTATCTTGTGACTTATCCAATGTCAAGGAGGAGCTGAAGGTAACAGGTAAGCAGAAGATGACTGCTATAGTTGTATTCAACATGAAGAACAATACCCCACTTACACTAACACTTAACTAAGACTTACGGACCAATTTAGCAGCCAGTGGTAAAGGTTTCTCTGTGGAAAAAGATGTTTTTTCCACTGACCAGCATCAGCTGAGTGCCAGAGACCAGCATTACAGCAGAAAAAGTGCCTTGAACTCTCTACACCTGAAACATTTTTCAAAGGCAAGTGAAATCCCACTTCTCATTCCTTCCCAGTGTTGTGCTGCAATAACCAGCTCCTGGATTTAGCCATCTTCCTCAACAGATGCACAGTGCATGTTTTGTGTGAAGGATGTTAACATTTCCAACTCTTTTAGCAACCCTAAGGAACAAATTATTCTGAATGTAGACACTACTTTTAAGTGTATTTTAAAAGATAAGTGAACTTCCAACACTGTCAATAATTTGGTGTTTTCCTTACCTCAAATCAGAAGGCAATAGTTTCATGACCCAGTTTACAATTAAGCGCTCTGTAAGAACAAAGACTCTATTGTACCACTGTCCAGTAGGCTAACAACGTCTATAGCCCATGTTTGTTTTTACCACCAGTTTCAAGGAACAATTCTGATAAACTTTAAGAAAGTTCCACATGACTTCAACAATCAGCAAAAGGTCAAAAATAACTTGTTCTTGACTTGTTTCTCTGGGTTTCGCGGATAAACACTGTATTCACAGACATTTGGATGACAAAGTAGAAGCAGTCATCGGATGAGGTGGCATCAGGTTAAGTGTCCTGTAAAAACTTGCAAATGCTATCTACAAAAAGATAGCGCAACAGATGACCTATAGTTCTCGACAAAAATGCAACTCTCATGAAGTTGCCAGTTTCTCAGCATCCCTTATCCTCTTCCAAGATAAGCAACTATCACCTTTGTATTAGGGTCACCACACAGTTACAAGGCTGTCCTTCCTTCTCACATTGCAGAGAGGACATTGCCTATGACAAAAAAAAAAACTTGTCAGGGGATGAGCCACCTCTCATCCCAATCTCAATCACCTCTTGATCCCAACCTGTAGAGAAGGAAAGAACTGAGCACCAGAACTGAGCAAGCACATACATCTAGCTGACTTCTGCAAGTGCAGGCTTAAGAGACACCAGAGGCAAATTCTTTCAGACTCCATCATCTAGTTTCACAATCCTGAGTACAATACCGAAAGTAACATATTACTTAAACCAAACCCACAATCCTGGAAAGAAGTGCAGTTACAAGAAAAGAGACAGAACAAAAACAGAAAGTTACAGCAGAGCAGCTAGAAAATTCCAATATTGCACAGAAAGTCTGAAATAACTAGAACCTGCATAAGGAGCAGGAATTGAGTATTCAGAAGGGAATTCACTCTCTCATTCTCTCTTGAATGTGTCACTTTGTTCAGACTGCCATCTTTTGCAAAAGAGCCTACAGTTATCTAAGAAATCCTATTGCTTCCCACATCCACGAACAGAATTTGCAACTTTAATCTCTGGTAGGCTTGGAAGCCATCCACAGGGACAGGCTGGTCAGTGGCCACTCACGTTATCCGTACCAACTTCAACCCTTTACTGATATTTTATTATGGTTGCCTTTCTTTACAGACTACTTAGCAAACAAACAAAATCTCAAATCCACCCAACAAATAATACAAACTCCTGGACCTCTACAATTTTTTGCAAAAATATTTTGGTATTCATTGTGGAATACCTTTGGGGTGGTCCTTTTGGTCAACGTCAATGTCCGTAGTATTAATGACAAGAACATCGCCAAAACCAAACTAAAAGTATAATGAAACTAACTGTCCTTTAGAAATAAATATTGAATGCAATCAAGTTTTTGTATGCTTGTGTTTTCAATTAAGATGGATAAATCCATGTCAGTTTACATTTAAGCAAGTTGTAAGCAAAGGGAAAGCTTTACATACACACACTTTTCCAAAATGTATTTGGGAATTAAGAAGCCTGACAAACGTTACTTGCATACTTCTTCAGCATTCAGAGAAATAAGTATAGACAATCTGGAAGCACAGCATCCAGTAAATATGACGGTATGCAAGGTGGTATGCAAGAATATTGTCACAAATAATGCCCGCATAATGATACTAAAACAGACCTATCAAACAAAATGCCCTTCCCCAATAAACAGGAAAGGCCTTACAGAGAAACATGGTTAGAAAGGATGTCAAGAGGTAACTGAGTTCATCCCACAGGGCAACTGGGTAAATGTACTTAGAGGATTTAATCTGCTCTTAAAAATCAACTAGTGAAAGACTTTACAACTATCCCAGCCAACCTGCAATGCTGATCAGCCACTCCTAGAGAGAAAATCTTCCCTTCTCTCTGATTTGGCAGCTTTCACTTACAAAAAAAGGTTTATTACTTCTTACATGGCAAACAGTTGGTAACTGTCCCTTGTGTAAAAAAAAGCATGCTCACACTAGAAAACGCACCCTTCGTCTTCTTCCATTACCCTGAACAAAACCATTTACTCTAATCTTTCCTTACAGGCTCTGGTATCTAAAACTTTTATTCCTATAGTTGTCTTCTGGACTCTGTCCAACATTTAAATACTGGATTGCCAAAAATTGGGCAGAGCTTTCAGGCCAAACCTCCGGAAGTCCTAAGCAGAAATGCACGGTTACCTGTTGTATTGTTGTCTTACACCACGCGTTGAGAGATGGATATATCCTTTATAGGTGTACACATGCTCACCCTGTATAAAAAGCCACCAGACTGCTGTCCCATTCCACTCACAGCCACCCCTACACCCTCAGCAGATGTTACTCGCCACGTCCCATTTTGCAGTGCTGCATTTCATTTCTCCTCATGTTTAGCACTTCTCATTTGCCCTTTTTAATCAATTTTGAACATTTTTCTAATATGTCAAAACTAATGGTGAGTGCCAGTTTCACTTCCAGATCTTACAAGTCTGGCACTAGGTTCCATTTTTAAAGTGTCTCCCAAGAGGATTAAAAATGAACCCAACACAGACCACTGCGATACTCCACTTGACCTGCTCTCTTTGAACAGAGACAGGATTTTTCTAAACTATTTCTGCATTCACCTACTTTTTTAAAAAAATCTAGACTATATTCTCTAAGTCTGCTGATGCGAATATCAAACAAATAGCATCAACGTTTTATGTTTATATACAATGCATCTGCTTCTTTCACTTCTTTCTTTTATATTCAACTCCGTAAAGTATTATGAAGTAAGACTGTAAGAACAGCAGAAAAATAGATGGAAAGAATTCAGATTCTTGCTCAAGTAACAGTCCTGGTCAAGTCAAATTTTTGTCACACTCTTCTTCTGTAATCTAATTTGTAACGCTTAAAGAAAAAAAAAAAAAAAGAGCTCCAGTCAAGACCACATGTCAGAGTTATTTGGCCACAGAATTCCCTCTTCTCTTCTCCTCAGACAGCTGAAATGGAAAGACAGAATGAGTAATTCCTTAAACAAAAACTATGAAGCTTTGTACATGAAAGCACATTGCTTTAACAAAGCTAACATCTTACCTTTACCCTTACCATCAAAGGGAATAAGATCAATTCACACTAATTTAAGAACAAAGAATTGGTATTTTTTAACCATCTTTAAGAAGTCAGAAGTTTTATAAAATAAAGAGAAGGAGAAAGAAAAATTGTTACCAGTTCCCAAGGAACCCTCTAAATGAGAATTTCTAAATGCTGTAGCTCCCAATACAAGTGGCTACTTGGAGAAAGTTTGTCATTTTATGTAGAGACTTTTTTTTTTTTTTTTTTTTTTTTAATGGGAGAAAAGATACATCTAGTTATTTGGCTTTCATCCTTCCTTACACTGTCAGTGGCCTAAGCCGAGAGAACCCAGCACCATCTGGAAAGACCTCTGGAGATGAAAAGAAATAAAGATGTACCTCTCTCAATTTGAGAGAGAATAGGAAATCAGATACTAACAAAGACAACAATACAAAAATACCAAACTCTGTCATTTGATAAAACTTGACCAGATTAAGCACAAATAGTTTCTTCTTCTCAGCACTTGATTGTGCGCTCCTAAACTATAGTGGTTTCTTCATCCCTTTTGTGCCATAAAACTGAAATAAATATGCTTGTGAATTCCTTGATGAGAACAAGGGATCTCCTCTTATATATTTTTTTTTTTAAATTTAAAGCTCACACAGCACTCACAGAAAAGAGAAGAATAAATGAAATGAAGAAAAAAAACACAAGACTGAAATTTATTCCAGTTAAGGATAAACTCACAGCAGACCGTGGAATAATTTGAGAAGATGTGTTTGGATAATACTTCCTTCACCTCCTAAGCAAAAGCTGAAGAAAGACAATCTCACCACGTAACTTCTTTAACTCCCTTCATCTTGTTAACTGGGTGAGATCTTCAATAGCAATCACTGAAAAATAATGCACTGCAGAACGAAGAGCAGGAATTGAACAATACATTTTCTTATTCACGAGTAAAGCCTTTATCAACTGCACGACTTCAGGTGTCCAATACCAATGTAAAACACATGATAATGATTATAGGCGAGAGCTGTGCATTTTTAGAAACCGAAGAGCAATAAATACATCCATGAAAGTAGAGGCTGGGGGGAAAGCCCCGTGCTAAAATACCTTGCAAACCAGAAGATAAGATTGTAGGTGGGAAAGACTTGTGGAAAGGGTGATTTTGTCTCAATACAAAAATAAGAACAGCTGTTACTAGAGTAACAGCTTTTTGGGAGCGATATTTTAGATCAAAACTAGCACCAAGCACAAGCAGAAAAGACCTTCTTAGCTCCACTTGTGGGAAGGGGGTGTGTGGTTGGGTGTTATCCTCCCAGCCCACCATCTGTAGGGATGTGTAGTCAACGTAGGCTACAGACTGCTCAAACCTCCTTCATCTCAACTCCTTCTGAGTCTATGCATTTTCAAATTTACAAGTATAGTAACAAGACAAATTTTTAAATGAGCATAAACTTGTGTTGGAAGTTGCTTTCAGTAGCTTTAAAGGTAAGAATAAGCCTTAGCTGTCTTGTACAAAAAAAGACTCCACATGGACTCTAGATCCAAGTGATTTTTAAAAATTTAGCCTCCTGTGTATGATGAATGCTAGAAAACATAGAAATCATGCCAGAAAGCATGGTCAGTGATTCTGGGCACAAGTGTATTTAATTTGCACTTTGTAGGCAGGATTAACTTGGCAAACAAGCTTAGTTTTTCCGTTACCAAATGATGCCAAATAACTCACTGCAAGTCAGCTTGGAGGTCTGAAAGCTTCATGCAAATGAAATTACTTCTAACTCTTACTTGGTAGATACTACGTATTCCTATCATTTTTTTCCTACCTCACCTACCACAGTTTAAGATCAGAGTGTTCTTTTTTCTCACTCCTATTCTCTCCTAAAACTAGGTATTTGGGGTTTTTTGTTTGTTTTCTTCCTTCATTTTCCTACGCCCTCACTTTTCTCTCGTTCCCTGGAGCCATATTTTCCCCAAACACCCGAAAAAGAAGGTCTCTTCCCATTCATCACTTCACAATGGGAGGTGGAGAAGACAGGCAGGATAACAGTGTCCCACTGTTCTACTGAAGTGGGCTCTTCTGGAGTGATTGAGTAATTTGGCAAGACAGCTACTTATTCTTATTTAGAGGGAACCAGTTTGTTTACACCACCACCACCACCCTTCTTCACAGTGTCCATAAAGTCAGTACTTTCACAAATCCAGCAGAATTAGAGCAAATGCTTTCAACAGAAATCACATAACTTAAAGGAAGTATAGGAAGAGCTGCTCCAAGATCAGAAGAAAGAATGAAGTCCTACTTTTTGAAAATGCACAGACATAAATATCCTGTAAACTCGCACAATGCAACAAATCCGATTAAAATTACATGAAGCATGGTAGTAAGAGAGGGGAGGGTGGCTGTATCATGCTGAGAGTATATTTAATGAGAGCTAAAAGGAGAGGTGTGATGAGAAAATGGCTGAATAATGGTTGACGAGGATGACGAAACCGAACACGTGAAGACAGAGCACCTTGTCAGACGCAGAGAAGTCCTCTGAGCAAACTAGCCAAAATGCATATAAGGTCTTATGAAAAAAAAGAAATGGGAGAGACAAAGTAAACACTGCACTTGAAACGCAGCAGACGGGAACAAGGGAGCAAGCCCCAGGAGAAGGCAGCATCTTAGAAGACAGCACAGATATGGATGCTGCTTGACAGCATGCAGAAGACAAAGTCTCTTGGAGAATCTGAGAACTAGTATTCTACTACACAAACAAGGCGATAATGGAGACCTGAGAAAGCACAGCATTTACAGACAACTGGTCTGCTGTCTACAAAGTTTTTACCAAAGTAAGTGAGGGTAAAAGGAAAAAAAATATGTCCTCACTAAGGCAAAACTTTGTAAGGTCTGGTTTAGTTGAAATACTTACCAATAACCTACTTGTTCCTGCAGAAATAGAGGTAGCAGTGACAAAGAAAAAAGGGGAAAACCAATCAATGACAAAAAAGTAAGTACAAAATATTAAAGAGTACAACTGGGAGGAATATACGTAAATAAAAGTTAAATTATTATATGGGATGTTCTCAGGAGTTTCAATATTAACTTTTAAAAAGATGTCTCATTTTAACAGCACCATTAAATTATATATCAAAAGCAGTTACGGTTACATTTATCATTCAATGTAACAGAATTAAACGTAATAAAAGCTCAGTTTCAAGAGAATCAAGGATAATTGTTTCACAGCATACTTTTCTCATTTTTTTCATCCCATTTTTTAATTATACATACAAAAATTTTTTATACTAGCACAACAGCAGACTTTTCTACATTATTACTTATTTTCCCTCTTGAGCTCTCAAAATAGCAGTCCTCCACAAAAGGTGCCATTTTCTTAAATCTGCAGGGAAACTAACCTATGGATATTCATTCACTTGAAACCAGTGAAAGTCAAGCATGTTTGCTTTTGTTTTTCCAAACAGAATAAAGGCATGATTTACTAATGAGGACTGAACTTAGTAGAAAGGCCTGGGCTGAAAAAATTCATTCACCTTCAGCACAAAGGAATTTTGCTTTAAGAATAGCTTGTAAAAAGTATTGATATCTTCACTTATCATAAAGCTGCCTTCTTGGTTTTAAATGGAAAATATGTACCTTAGAATACAGACAATTATAGAAAGTAGGATATAGGTTTATAAGAAGACAGATTTTTAACACAATCATTGAAAAGAATCTTTCAAAACAGGGAGAAGACCAAGGATTAGGAAATGCCGTAATTTCAGAAAGGTGTATATTGGAATTAGATTGTTAAATCTGTCAGAACTAACATCATTTAACTGTTAAACATGAATTCTGTACAAATTTTAATAAAATGAGAGCAGGCTCTTAAGTTGGAATGATATTTCATTTAAGTTTTATAATTACTAGTTCTGTACAAGCTCTTATTTCTAAGACAGAGCCGTTTAATAATATCTGGGGAAACAGCGAAGTGAAGAAAGCATGTGAAATGACTAATAGGAGCAACAGTAGAGAAGATACGTAACTGCTTCAGGAAAAGATAGAACTGAACCCATCAACAAATAACTTCCCTAACCAGGTTTTTTCAACTGTTGTATGTAAAAGCTAAGGAAAATCAAGCTGGTGACTTGCATGCTGTAAACATGTCAATCATGACAGATCTGCCTACATTTCCAGTCTTTTACCTTCAAGAGAGTACATAACTGCAGTATTCTGCAAAATCTTACTCACTGAACATCCATGAATCGCAAGCCAACCTTAAAATCCCGTGTCACATCACTCCTACCTCAGCAACCAAGTCAGCAACGTAATTCTCGCTCTTTTCACAAGAAAGATACTGCTGTTTGAACAAACTCTTAGGAAATATTTTGTGCATTACTTGAACTGCAAGTGATCATTGCAGAGAATGCTACTGATTATTTTCTGTTTTTCTTGAGTTATAACTGCTGCATTGGTCTATCAGACAAAATCATCTGTTCAGAAATTCACTCACAGATACTTGCTTTAAACAGCTACCCTTAGAGCAGAAACATCTTGTTTACATTAACCAGATCATGCTAAGGAGATGCACATATTCATGTGTACACACACACATACACAATAGGCTGTAATTGGAACAAATTAATTCAAATGACAGATGTTTGGGCTTTTCAGCAGTTTAAATAATGACATGTTAACTAAAATGCTTTTGCTTATCCAATTATGGCTTCTATTTATTACAGTATATGCTTTCAGTGCTTTATTTATCCCTAACACTACTGAAGGTAAGAGAAGTTGCAACTAACAACTATGGCTTGGTCTTCACCATTCATACAAAATCGTGATCTATCAACTGATACATATAAGCATTATACATTAAAAAAAAGACAGTCTTGAGTTTGTTTGAATACTGAGATGACATGAAACTACAACATGTCAATAAATTATATTTTTATGTTAAAAGGTCTTTTTTTTCTATTTTAAAACAAATGAATAAAGACCAATAACGGTTAGTACTCATATTCCTGGAAAGCCCTTATAAGAGCAGGGTCATAGCGTGCCAAGTGCTGCAAGTATGTTTGTTTGCATATGCGCATTAGTTTCTCCTCTGAAGAGCCTACACACTAAAAAGAGGAGGAAAAGCAGTGGTACGAAGGGAGTGATGTCTTCCTTATACACTCCAGAAAGGCAGTAAAACTTGCCGCAGCTTACACAGTAGGCCTGGCAATTCTCGTAAGTCTCTAGGCATTACCTTACATAAAAATGCCTAGCTGCCCACAATGACATTGAGGCAAGGGTAGCAGAAAGAGTAACTCATGGCATAAATTAGCACTGCCACACCACATCAGATCACCTTCTTAACCAGAGCCTTACCTAAGGAGGTAAGACCACATTTAGATCCCTAAAACCAGAGACCATGCAGTTAGAACAAAATGCTCCAAAAAATCTGGTTTTGAAAGAAGAAAGCTCTTCAGGCCAGCAGATAGAATGGCAGAGTCTGAGTCTGCCTGCCTCAGCTTCTGGAGGCATTCAGCCCTTCACCCCACTTTTGTCTCTTGGCATCATCATCTCCTCTGCTCTTGCTGTCCCCTCCTGCCCACGGACATCACCTCGTGTGGCTCTGCACCTCCCAGGGGTACTGGGGGAAGGCTGCTGCATGCTGCTGTGGTAGCTGGGCTGCCAACAGCGCCTAAAGCAATGCAGTGATGGGTAGGGCTGAAACAGCAGCTAGTGGGCAAAGACCAGTAAGGTGAAATAAACACTTATGCTACACAGAACAAAACCAAAATGACAATAACAAAACAACCAACCAAATAAAAAAGACTGGGGGCTTCTAGCACAAAAGACAAGAGAATGAAGAAAGCACCCTAAGCGTGTGCTACAGACATACTTCAGCAGCAAAAAACTCTAAAGAAAAAATCTTCCATAATGCATGTTAAATAACCCAGTATACACTCCTTCTCAAACAACTAGGATTTCATTCTCTTCCAATTCCTGCGTTATTAAAGGGTAAGGCACTCATTAAAAATAATTTATGAATCTTGCATCACCACTTAGACATCTGATGTCTGGAGGTGAGAAACACTACTAATAACCTAATGCCAAAATGATTAGAGAGATAAATTTACTTCCATTAGAGAGATAAATTTACTTCCATTTTCTCGTTGTAGCCTTTCATTCTAGGTTGAAAAAAAAAAAAAAAAAAAAAATCAACTTCCCAAAATCTACGAAACAAACAGTTGCTTTCAGTTAAAAAAGTTGCTTTCAGTTAAAAAAGCCATCCTCCAAGCCAAAAGGAATCTGTACCCTTAAATATTTGGCTACAGACCAGGTTTTGAGAACTGTGAAGAATTAACATTATTTATAGGCATTTTTCCATTTCAGATTAGATGGCCTCCTTCAGCTAAGGGGTGCATTAGTCTCTTTGAGAGACTTCTCGTTCAGCAGACAGAAGACGTACTTTTAACATCTTATAAAACAAAAACCTCCATGATGCCCTTGATGGTTAACTATCTCATTCTTAAAGCTTGTTGCCAATTTTCCAAGAGGTGTTCTTATTCTGGGCTTTAGGAGGAGAGGTCAAAGTAACTGTTTTCCCACATGAACATCTGCCTGAATCCACTCCTTACCTGGCAGAAGCTCTCATAAGGCAATCCCACTGTACACAGGTGAGTACAGTAACAGCAACTTTGAGAAATTTCACGGCGTGGCCACCAACAAATTTAGCCAACCATCAGCCATTTATCTCTGGTAACAGACTTGTTCCAGTTCTTCCACAGTAAACTCTATCCGTGTTTAGGAGAAGGCACGTAAAGAACAGTTGGTGCCTCCAGGTTGGTTTTTGTTGTTGTTGCTGTTGTTTTATAAAGAAACTTGTTTGTTGTTTTTAATTTATTTTGCCTTTAACTAGCATTTTCAGGAACACCTACTAAAAGCTTCCACAGGAAGC
The DNA here is from genome assembly GCA_011076525.1 of Nettapus auritus. Classification (NCBI taxonomy): domain Eukaryota; kingdom Metazoa; phylum Chordata; class Aves; order Anseriformes; family Anatidae; genus Nettapus; species Nettapus auritus. Next base: position 44,131,086 of record CM021766.1, read on the forward strand.
CTAACATTCCTGTCAATCATTACAAAAGCACTGTCTCTAGCAGATGTCTTGCTGTACCTGTCCTTTACAGCAGTTGTATCAAATCAAAAATCAGTAAACCAGGAGATCTGCCAATAAAAGAAACCTACTTCAATTCTTTTCTCTTTATTTTATTTATTTTTTCCCCAAGAAGAAGCAATATTGAGTACAATTCCTGGCACTGTGTGGTAAGAATACCCTTTAAACTTGTTTCTTTGCTTTCTAGAACTGTGTAGACATTGTACCATTCATTCTATTAATCCTATAATCTACAACAGCAGTTTCTGTTTTGGAAGACATCTCCCCAGGGCAGTATGCAGGCTACAGAAGACTAACAGCTGCCTAATCTTTCAGGGAGATCCTCCAGCTCAAGGCTGAAGAGCAAGTGAATGCTAGACTTGTTCTGTTAACAAAAGGCCTTAGTCCGACATGCTGTCTGTCTGGTACTTTCCACAGAACGTGGTAGGACAGATTGAAATTCTGCTCTTGGTGTAAAACCAGTCCTTAGCTAAAAGTGTATGAATGCTGCCCAGAAAAAAACAGATGCAGTTGGAAGGGCTGTATCACACACATGGGAATATAAATATTTACACACAAGCATATGTTTTTGGGTAGAAGTCAAGTTAAGGAAGGGAGTTCACAGCACTTAACAACTATACAGTGACCTTCAGAAATAAAAATAAAAACTTCAACTCCTTCATCCAGTTTCTACGTGCAACAAAACTCGTACAAGTTGCACTATATATATCTTGAAACAGACTAATCCTGGTAGACTATCATTTAGTTACTCTAGAAATGTACAATGGCAACATTTCAAGGGTAAAAAAAAAAGTTCATTTAAGCCCTTCAGAAAAAAAAAAAAAAAAAAAAAGTCAAACGTTTCAGATATGTTTATGTCAATTCAGCACATTACTCTACCTACAACATAGGTGGGATCATAAATCCTGAAGTATGTTGTTATTGCTCTTGACCCAGCTTGGTATCTCATAAAGCTGAGGGTAGTACAATCCAGCAAAATAAAATAGCAAGCCTTTTGGAATAAATTCAAAGTACTAAAAGAACAATACAGTCTTCTAATCTATTAATATTCTGGCAAGAGCATGTACACACAAGTCTGGTCTGACTACTTAAGATCAATTTACACAAAAATTCTGATCTAAAATGTAATAATATGAAGCTACAGAGCTTTTTTTTTAATAAACAAACTGCTTGTACACAAGCAATTTATAAAAGTACCAACTATTATAACATTTATTATCAATCTCTGTTCCCTCAGGGACAGTTTTACAGAAAGAACTTGAAAAACAAAGCCAGGAAAAAAGCCTCCTATAAAACTACTAGTCTTTGTCTTGCACTGGCTAGTCTGTTAAAGCAAGTTTTAAATGTATTGAAATGTAAATGTAGATGGTGGGTTCCATATGTGTCGTTCTCTCTCCCCAGCCAAGCAAACATCAGCAGTGTTTCATTCCCTATTCAATCTTCATACATTTCTTTAGCTACTCAGGAAACAAACTGAGTTTCTTTTACCAAACCTAAGGAATCACAATACGAGGGAAATAAATTTTAGAATGTGACTTCATTAAAAACCTTGAACTCATAAATAAAATCATGCTATATATGATCCCTCCAATGAAGTTAGTTTAAGAGAAAAAAATAATAATCCCACAAGTGGAAGGCACCTCCAGCAACTGTACAACAGCTTGCCTCAGTTCCCAGACATATGGCAGAGGCCCAACCTAAATAAAGCAGAGTTAGCCATAAGCTAGAGACAACTGCTTTGGTAGCACAGCTTTTCCAGGACAATGAGGAAACTCTGATATTAGTTTTGTTTAAAGATGTTATTTCCACGTTTCATTTAGAAGTTGAAATGCATACATCCCAATGATCGAAATAGCAAAAGCAGGGTTCTTTCTTCTCCCCCTGAAATTCACTTTATTTTTTCTCATGGGAAAAGAGTGAGTAAGAAATGCACGTGGTTTCCTTATTTATTTGTTTACTAGTAAACTCGGTAAAGGTGCCAATGTTCTTACAGAAGCTAGTGGAATGGTTCAGTAATAATCCAAAAGCTCTGCAGCATAAAAAGGAAATAATATTTATTTTAGGATTCCCACCCCTAAGGAAAATCCAGCAAGACGTTTGTAAAAAGATAACAGTAAGTGGGGGGAAAAAAGCACGTATTATCTTAAATAAACTGCACCTAACAATAGGGCAAAAAACATTCAATCCACATAGCTCTCTGCAGGCAGGGTCATAAAGGGAAAGGAAAAAGGTCACTGAAGTATTTACAAACCCTGTTTTCACACATGAATCAGAGTATTACTGCGTTTTCCATCGTGGCCTTGAAAGCTATTAAGTGAAATTAAATATTTACATGTTTTGTTCTTTTCCCCCTATGCAAAAGATGGCTCTTATCTTGTTACCTCAGCACCGCCGGATGCAAAACTATCTTTTTTTTTTTTTTTCCCCACAAGTAAATATTTCAGAACCCCAGCTTGTAGGTTTTCACCTCTCATCAAGAAAAACTAATGTTATTTCAAAAGGCTAACCTTTGGCAAGCCTCCTGCTGCTCAAGCCTTCTTCCTAACCCTAATTCCCAACATATGTGGTTGGCGGTCCTCAAAACCCCTCCGGCTGCACCTGTGCTCAGCAAATGTCCACCACCGAGGTGATGGCCCCCCAGCAGCCTCCCACTGGTGGGGTCCTGATGAGCTGTCCGGGTGCGGGTGCTGAATGGACACCAGGACTGGCACCGGCCCTGTCCCGAGGCCCTCGAGGGCCCATGGCCATGGGCAAGCTCTCCATGCCAGCCCCCCACCACTAAGCACGGCCCCGCAGCAGGGAAACCGATGGCTGTAGGGACACTGAAGAACATCTTCTGCAGGCCCTTTCAGAACCAAGCCCTTTCAGTGGGTTTTACGCTTGGTCTTTAGGCAATGTTCACCGTTCAAAGAAGCGAAGACATTACTTTCCATTTGTGCAAAGGACGCCAAGACATATAGGGCCATTTACAGGGCCAACTTGCACACGCAGTCACAGCTGTACTTCTGTCTGTGTCGCGGGAAGTTCTCACAGCCCCATCAGATGCTTTGGGTTTTACAACTCAACCACAGCTTGCTCCCATATTCGTACAGGAAGAAATGGCTTGGAGTTTACCAGCTAGCACAAACAGTAATGCCACACAACTCTCTAAGCATGTTTGTTTTTAACAAATTCTGTTATCAATCAGTCCTCCTGAATCTGGCTAGGCAGACAGTGACAGAAACTGCAGCTTAAGTGTTTCAACACAGTTACTTGGTTGTTAAATGTTGTCTGCCTCATTACAACCCTGGTCCTTCTTCATCAGACACCTAGCAAATGAGAGCTTTCTACAAGCCTAGTACAAAGAAATCTAATTTTAAAATAAAAATGAGATACTGAGCCCTACCAGCTTTCAGTTGCATTTCAAGACTCTACACACAGTTTAAATTATATCTAATAACTAGAAAGAGTCAAGTATAATTACAGAGGAAAAAAGAGCCCTTGACATTTGTAATGAAGAGAACTATGTGAATAAAAATGCACCAATTTGCAACTGATGCATTCAAAATTGGGAACCGGTAGTGAAACAGTAGGAGGAATTTGCTTATTAGGAACAGTTTTCCAATGGTAACATTAATTGTCAAACTGAAACACACAAGTAATGAGGTGGTTTTCCATTAAGAAATAAGCAAAGAATAGATGATCATCATCTGCTCAGAATGGACAAAACCTAGCCGATCCTGCATTGCAGTACTGGGGAGCAACTGTTAACCTCAAGGTGTCTTCAAGTGCAATAATAATCAAAGAGACCTTCATCCACACATTATCATTACTTAAATCTATACCTGGAACCACTTTCATATAAAGTTTTAGGGAAAAAGACATTATACGTCTAACCAAAAACAATCATGAAAATTCATCTACAACACTGAGAGAAAGGCCTGTTGTTTTCCAGTACACCATGAAAAAGGAAAACGCGGTGTTTAAGTACTGAATACAACAGGAACAGACTGCAGAGCTGACAAAGTATCTTTCCTCTATTCTTATCCCTCCATGGACAAGTACTTACGGGGATATTCCTAAACCTCACTTGGAGGGTCCATTTTTTATACAGTTCATTGGCTTTCAGAGTTAGAAAGGCACCACTAAAATTAGCTTACAATTTAAAAGTTTCTAGAAAGGGACTAGAAATGTCTTAATTTCAAGGGGTGAATACTGAGATTACAAAATAGTTCCTTTCATGTAAGCAGAAGAAAGAATTCTTGTCAGTTACATATGACATTTCCTGACAAATGGGATTATGCTCTTCAAGGCAGATTTGTGAGTACGCCCAAAATTTTGCACGTGCAAGACTCACAGACTTAATTACAGCTGTCCTCACAGTGTTTTAGATGTTCAAGTATCTTACAAGCATTATGCCTAGTATATTTATCACTGACTGAAAAAAAACAAAGCTAAATATTTTAGAGAGAAAATACAACAACAGGGAAAATGCGAGAAAAACAAGGTACTGACTTGATGCTTTCCTTTCCCTCCTAATTCTGCATCAAATTTAACATGACTGAAATTGACTTAAAACTGTGTCATTATGTAAATTTGTGCATTTGGAAAGCATAAACAGAAAACTGATAGGATTAGGATTTCATATGTTGACATTTGAATTCCAAGCTTTAATGACTCATGATGTATGTACACACACGTACCCAGTTTGATCTCTGAGGAAGCAAGTTTAATCAAAATAATTTTTAATTGTGTGCGCTTCAAAATATTGCTAACAAAAAGGAAATGTTATATGGCAATTTTTAAGTTAGGGGAAATGCAAGTCAGAAAAACTGAAGATAAGGAAATACTGAAAAATTGATACCCTAAAATAAAGGATTTCATCAAAATGACCTCTCTTCTTCTTCATGTACAAGTTAAGAATTTTAGTGTATTTCCCTTCATTGTTTCTTCCCCATTAAAACTAAGGGTATAGATTAAAGATAAATAAATGTAATACCCAAGACTATGTCTTTCTATAGGGGAAAATAAAAAAAGTTCTCAACTAATACACTTTTACACATGGAAACATTTTAAAAATCTGGCTACATTAGTATTTCTGCAGATTTATTTTTTCTTCCCAACAGCACTTCCGTACTGGTGTTTAAGCTAGATGATTCATCTGCACAGAAAATTGCAATAGGGCAGAAAAAAGGAAAAAAAAGAAATAAAAAAGGGAAGGCTCTTAATAAACTATACACACATGGCTTTAGTGTGTTAAGAACCACAGTTTAAGAAATTGAAAAACAAATGTATTAGCATGCTTACAGCTGTGCATCCTGATTCCCCCTAAAAAACAGTAATATAACGAACACCACCATTCCATACAGGCATTTTCCTCCTCCTCTCTCTTGCTTACAGATTTGCTGTACTTTTACAGGATTTCCACTGAAGCTAACCTTTTCTGGGGTGTTTATGTTTTTCACTCAATTTCATTCTGAATCTTTGTGGATAGACTCAGGCCATCCATGTTTGATACAAACATTTGATGTTAACATATTTCAAAGACTGTTTGCATGCTATGGCTTTAGAATTAAGAACAGGCTACTACAGGACACAGCTGTTAAACATCTGAGAAAGTCCAAATCCATGAGGGGACAACGAAGAAAAATAAGAGACCTTAGAGATGCATCTTATAAAATTAGTACAGTTTTGCAGCACTTATTCTCAGAACATTTTACAAACATCACAATCAAATCAAGTAGAGACATTTTACTACTTGCAAGCATTTAAGAGCCTTCCTCATGTTGACAAATTATGCATCACTTTTGCTTGTCTAACCTGCAAGCTAAGGGGCGGAATATCCTTAAATTTATAACATCTCATGTGGACCAGAATACCTCCAGATTTCCCATTCCCAGATCTTTATATCAGAGCTGCAGCTGGACTAATTGCCAGTATTAAAAGGCAGCTACATTAGCTCAGCACCCTGTTTCTCAGCATAGCTAGGAAGCCAGAAGCACCATCAAACCAACAACATGGCCACGGAGCTTTTCAGACTTGAAATGCCAACAACATTCAATGCCACATGCTATGCCGTCATTCAAAACCATGCTTACACCTGCCATTTTCATTAGTTAACTAATGAACCATTGCCACAGTTGAAGAGATGGGAAAAATAAAATTATCTGTGGATAGTAAAATGCAAAAACCACCTCTCTAGTACACTTTTTGGATACTTTTGGCTACTCCTATCTTTGCTGTGGAGTGCATCAGCAAAACATCATGATAAAATATAAAATTTGATGCCAATATTTTCATCAGTATGTTAAAATTCAGTTAAAATGGAGGTCAGTATCATTAAACCAATATTAAAAAAAATCAAGGAACAACACATAAGCAAGTATTTTGCAGAGAAAGACTGCCACGTCTCTGACAGCAAACATAAGGCAAGGCATGCTGAACACTGTTCAGAGTATAATTTTTTCCAAGTGCTGAAAAGAATCTGTAGGAAAGAACTTACATAAATTCATTCTTACTGACTTTTCTAGCGCTACTAAAAGCGAGGACTGTAGCAGAGGCACTGGAAATGTTTTGTTCTGTCACTTAATAAAAAAAAAAAAAAAGTCACATACTTGATGAGTTTTATAAACAATTCAGCCAGTAGTCAGTTACCCTGACCAAAGATTAAAGATGGCCAGTTCCTTCAAGAGAGTCAATAGGGGGCAGAGTTTAAAAACTAGAACACTAGACAGACAACCACTCCAAGACCTTAGGTTTCATGACAGCATAAGCTTGCCTTATCTGTGTGGATAGGATCAATCTCAACAGTGCTGTCAGCCCAAGTGGTCTTCATAAAGCCTAGTTCCTAGTCCACTTTTCACAGATCAACAGCTTTCATAAACACATTAAACTGTTTAATGTCAAGACATGGCATAACACAAGCTTAAAACTCTTTTGAACATTTCTGAAAGCAAAATGTTCAATCATTAAACACATTTAAAAGGTTGACTGCTAGGACGACATACACCTGTGGATGAAAAGTCATAATATAGCCACCAACCACTAAAAAGCCAAAATGAGAACGCTTGCCCTCCAGCTCCAAACGTGTTGATCATTTCCTTTTGACTCCATCAGCTGAACGCAACTGCGTGCCTTACAACTGGAGAGGCAAAGCGGGGAGACAAAGGAGAGCTGAACACGTCATCTCCCGCACTTGCGCAACACAAACCCCAGTATTTGCTTTAGCCATCCTATTTCTTTGTTTGCAGCAGAACTAACCCCACATTTGCAATGAACATTTCCTCCACTCCCTTGCTGCATGCCGTCACTGGATCTTGGACTTATCGAGCACACAAAAGCCAGTTTATTTTAGCACATGGTTTATTATGCTAGCAATATAATCTGTATTTCCTCTAAACTGAAAGCTATTTCAGCATTATAGTTTCCTTCAAAAGCATTTTAAACACTTTGGCTTTTCACATCCGTGATTACAAAGAAGCCCAGTTTCACCCATCTTTGAAATGTTATCAGTTACAAAACAGACAAATTCATGGATATGAGGCATTTGGATATAAACTAATCCAAGGCTGAACTGAAGGAGAAGCACAATTAAATCTCACTGAACAGTAATTCAGCTTGGTACTTAAAAAGCCAAGCAATTCCTGTACACTTGTCATCTAGTATCTAAATGTTAGGACAGCTGAATTAAGTATTCAAAGGGAATTTCTTTGATAGCATTCAGCCTTTTTACATACATGAATTTCATGCTGTTTCCTTCGGCATGTGGATCCAGGAATCATTTCTCATCAGCCAGCAACAGCCTTATGGTTTTATTGCGATGGTGGGGTACATACTTCTCTACATGACGCATTAAAAATATAGAAGTAGTTTTACAATTGCATTTTATTATTTTGGAACTGTAATCCATTAATAAATTCATAGAGCTTTAACAAAAGGGTTAGGGTTTTTGTGTTTTTTTTGGTTTGTTTTTAAAGTCAGACAAGCAATCTGCTTGGCATACATTTAACACTAACCTGAATATCAAAAGAAAACAAGTATCTATCCACACTGATCTGGCTGCCTCTAACAACTATACCCATATGCAAATAACAGGGATCAGAAAGCTAACCCTAATCAACCACTGAGGTTGCAAAATCGCAAAGCTGAGAAATGAAAGGAAAGGCGTAATGCACAACCCTCTATTTGGACGGTTCACACCTAAACTCAGTAATACTGTCTTTCAGCACTCTTCTTCAAAATCACCTCTGAAGATGAATCATGGTCATCCACTGTAAGACACTGCAGGAGCCCTGAGTCACTTGCTGCACATGCTTCATATCCAACATCGAGAATGCAGATGTGTGATTTTTACACTCATTCTTGGCAAAGAATAGCAAAACTCCCAAGAAAACGGCCAGCAAATCCTCAAGTATGGTATCTTATGGTACTTCAGTCATCCTTGATGGTGCAATTAAGACTGAGAAGAAAGAAGACGGCCTCCTGGTGAAAGCAGTTAAATGACCAGAGCACTGCATTTTGTTACTGCCGCCAGTCTTTATGCCCTGGAGATCCTCCACCATTACCTCTGAAATTTACTGAACTGACAACACGCTGCCCTGTCTGGTAGGGCCACAGCACCTTCTGAAGCCAGGCAGGATTCCTTCCCATGCCCATACTCAGGACTCAAGTAGGAGTGATGTCGTTTCAGTCCACAAGAAGTAAAACCTCAGAAGATAGCCACCGAAATCAGGATTCAAAGGTGGCATGATTTTCAGGGCACTGTACAGTACCCTGCAGAGATTCTTGGCAGGGAGACAGTTTATTTTGTGAGTTTTCTGAAAGACTATCACTAGATTGGTCCAGTTTTCATTAAAAAAGAAAATGTTTTAAGATTCTCGAAATAGTGTCTGTGTGTTCTAGGAGCGTGCACAAAGCACATCAGGGCTGACTTCTCTTTGGCTGCACATGGAAAACTTTACCAGTTTTAAATTCCTTTCATGAAGGCCACAGCTATTAGTGTGCACTATGACACAGTTTTTATTTTAGGAGTACAGAAGAACTGCGTTTAGGTTACGCTTGGCAAAATTCAGCACAAATCCATCCTTCAATTTTGTGTCAAATTCAATATCCTAGGACAGGTGCATCTATATTTTAATGGACCACAGAGCTCTTCCCTTGTCTTGCACTGAGTCTGAATAATTTTTTAAAATGTTGGAAATGCCTTAGCTATATTTCAACTCAAGAAAATGTATATACACCTATACTTCAGGAAAAAAAAAAAAAATCCAAGAGAATCATAACTAAAGCTTCATTTGTCTCCAGAGAATAGCCATTATGCATGTTCAGGCAAAGCGCTAGCACTGACATAGCAGAGAATGTAACCATCTAGCATTGATAATGCTCCAGATGCTCAGCTAACCTCTCACATCTAACAACTCCACCTTCAATTCTTAAAACAGTAACGAAATCACAGTATAAATCAACCTGACACAGGGACTAATTATGGCAGCCCAACTAGGAAGTGTTTTGGAACACCACTAGTTTCAAAACCCATTTAGAGCTGGTGTTGCTAAATAATCGCTTCATATAAGTGACACTTGGTATGGAAAGCCAAATAAATTGTAACAGCTCATTTTTTCTTGCCATTATTCTTAGGTGAATTTATTATAAGTTACTAGAAGACATGCAAAGTGCATGCCAGATGAGAACTCTGTATTTATAGCACACTAAGTCAGTCAGCAAACAGAATCTCCTAAAAATATCCACAATGGTATGCAGCACGCCTGCTCTTTGGGGACTGCTCAGTCTGCGGTGGTCTGAATTTTAGACAGAGCACACAAGGACGAAGAAAACACCCAGGTAGGTCAATTCCTGGAGAAGTATGCGAGTAACAGAGGCGATTCGCATACAACACTATTAATTCTGTTTGGCAGGCAGTCAAACATCCCAAGCCCTACAAGACTTCCCTGCGTGCCTCCTGATCTCTCCAGGTCAATACGATGCAATTTACATGCAGGGAACAGAAGCATGCACCGAGGCTGAACGAGCCTCATTCCTACTGTGGCTTAGCCTCCCATTTTTGCAGGTGTCAGGAATCTGATGCCTATCAAATAACAGGCACCAGAGAGCCCTGGATTCACACTGAGACATCCTTGTGAAAGTCACGATGACGATCATTTACAAAGAAAGGTGGCCTTGGGAACTCAGGCATTTGGTCAGGAGATAACTAGGAAGAGCATAGAAAGCAAAAATAATTTCTTGTATGCATATGAAATGCTGTTCTGGTTTTACTCAGGTCATTTTTTTATTTTGATTTTTAAAAATAAATCATTTTCTTTTGATTTCTGAGATGCAAGCCTTTAAAGATATTCCAAAAATAAAAACCCTTAGCAATCAGAGGTTTCTCTCTCCTCCTTTTCACAGGTTCAAGGACAACATGTTCCATTACCACAGGAAACGAACACAATCTGTAGAAATGAACACAGGTCTCTCCTGAAACTAATTAAACCATTACTGAGCAGTAGAGACACTGCAGAAAAATCTTGAAAATAATATATATTTGGTTCTGCAAATAGCAGGGAGAACCTACCCAAAAACCTCGGTAATGTTGTTCCAAACCTGAAAGTTTTGAGCAAGACTAAAACAGCAAATCAAGAACATTTACATGATGAACTTTTCCGTGAACAGCTGGCAAGAACAGGAGAGAATGTACTCAAGCAGATGGGTAGGCAACGTGTTTCAAAAATAGGTTTGAATTTTTAGCAGTGACAAAAGGCTTTCTTAACAAGACAAAGAAATGACTTGGAAGGTTGTTGGAGTGGAGTCTGCAATTACTTGAGAGAACACAAGGAGAGACACACTGTCAGGATATCACGGTTGGATTAGAAGAAATTAAAGAGGAAGGCCTTGTTTGAACTGGCACTCCAAAGGCTCAGTCAGGTGTTATCGCTGTCTTGATAGCCAAAAGAAATATTTATATATGGCATTACAATTAAGCCCGTTTCCCTTTCTTCAGATCATTAACTATTTAAGTTTCTTCCCCAAATGCAGTACTGCCATTCTTATTATTTGGCTTCTTCTAACACCTTTTGTTTACCAGGCAGGAGATCTCTCATCATAGCAGAGACTTGGCTCCCTCTTCATCTGAAGGAAACCAAAACAGGTCCCAAGGGCTTCCGTAGTGCTGCTGGCAGATCCAGACAGTGCTCCTTCAGTTCTTTTAGCTCATTTGTCTGGACATGTAACATTTGAGTCTAAAACCAATCTCTGTGCTGGGGCAAGTGGTGGCAGACCTTCTGCTTCTTTTTCTTGTCCCACATCTGCTCCTTAGGAGAGTTTACTCCTCTGCTGCCCACTATATGTATGCAGGAACAACAGTGAGACCCTGAAAAGGGATCAGATTCCCCAAACCCATCTGTCAGAAGAATTCTTTTGGAACTTCTTATCATTAGATTTATCCTTGGACTGCTTTCCTAGCACAATGAATTATTATTATTTTTTTTAACCTGCACTGTAGTTAATGGGATGCTAATACATTTCCAAAACCCTTCATCTGATTGAAACATCTTCAACAGCTGCTAACAAAACTCTTCTCTTTCACTTTGGAGTCAACTCACAGGTATAACTGAAGAGAAAATGAGGCACACGTCTATCTCCCTCACAATCTGCGGTTGTTGTGAAGGTGTGTGCATCTGTACAGACATGTTTGTATTTCTCCCAACTTGCAAACCAGTCTCAATTTTAGCCTTCTTCTACAATCAGCAGAATTCAGCCAGCCTCTCATTATTATCGCTCTCATTTCCCAAAGTGGACAAACATGGATGTGATTGCGTTTCACTGCTGCAGCCAAGTGAAGAGAAAGAAATCAAAACAGCCTCTTAGTTTTCACTGTACTGCATCTTGGAAGACCTATGAACGGCAACAGCAAAACTATCTGAAAATGCACATGGGATTTTTTAATGTGTTTACAACTGCAAACAGCAGTGTTACCATATCTCTTAAAAAAGAGAGAGTTTGTAGGGAAAAGCAGTAACTTTTATTAGACTAAAACCTTACAGTCTTTCCTCATTCTGAATGGTTGGGAAGTAATTTAGAGAAGTATGTCTTGTACTGAATATTTGCTGGCCTTCCTCAAACATTAAAAAACGGTGAAAATGCAACAGCAAGTGTCACTGCTTCTGAAATGCTACACACACACAAATGGAGGAGGATATCCCCAATAGTCTCATAGCAAAGCATGCTTCCCCACACTTTTTCCAAGTTAGGGGGGCAAAGACATCAGAGCTACAACTTTGGCTGGCAAAACAGGAACGGCACTGAAATCTGAAGTGTTTAAGAGTTTCACTCTTGTGGTTTCGCAAAGCAACAGTACTTGCATGATACTGGGAGAGAAGGGCGAGGAAGTGATCAGAAGATATTTGATTCCCCCAAAAAAGGTGTGAGAAAGATGAAAGGAACCTTCTTCCATAGCAAGGAGAATTCATTCATTGCCTCCACTGGCTATTGTTGCAGTCAAACACTGCTATAAAACACAAGATTCTACCCATGCAGCATTACATATATTCAGTGGCTGGCAACAAATCCTGCACTGTAAGGTACTTCATGAAATAGCCTGATCATTATTTGGCTTGAGAAGAATGTAACAAACTTCTATCCCCTAATAAAGTTGTAAGGAAGCAATCTGATGTCTGAATTACTACTCCAAGTCTAGAAGCAGGCTTGAAAGATGTCAACAGTTGTATCTGACAACACTATTCAAAATCTGTCTGTATATACATCATATAAAATCGTATATGATTGTATGTAATACATTATGAGATTTTGTATAAGACTTCTCTGCTCAATCAACTTTAATGAAGCACTGATGTGTAAAATTTTAAAAACACGGTACGTAACATTTCTGCTATCTACAGTTGGATTCTTACATATTTGTTTCTAAGAGAAATCACAAATAAGTATGTCTTTATTCTTGCTTTCTCTCAATGGCCTCAAGAAGCAATTTAAATTTGAACACTGTAAGTGTGTTTCTAGCAGATGATTTCACCACCAATTCTCCCTGTTGTGACCACCCAGAAATAGGATCACAAACATAAAGGGGGCTCTAAGGAGCTGTCAACATTTCAAGTGACAGAAGTAACACACCAGCGGTTACTCAAAACAAATAAAATTCTGAAAGATGGTCCAGTTTGAGCCAATCGTGGCACGTATCGTTGACAAAAAGAGGCCACATTACAACTACAGCAGTAGCTTTGCTGTAGTAGTGAGAGTCTCTGAAGAAATATTGACTAGAAACAGAGTGGAAAAATGAAATTAACTGTGGATCCCAAGGCCAACTCTTTTACAGGCTGTTCTTACAGAAGCATATTTACTTTGGGGCAGGGAGAGAGGGGAAGTCCCATCCATGGAGGACCAGAGCAGGAAGCTACTGGTCACAACTCTGCAGTTATCACTCTAAAGGAAGCTGGAACTTGGCACCATGTCCCAAGATAGTGCTTGGACATCACGCGCAGCTCTGGCCCCTACATCTGAGAGCACCATAAAGTCTTAGGAAACTTCGCCCTCGCTCTGTTTGCTGCCCTCAGCCTCCCCCAGGAGTGCTCGTCACACTTTTAGCTACGTTACACGGGTTTCTTTAGTTTTTATTCTGTGGGACCAAGGCCTCAATTTGTCAGCGAACTGAACTCTGAGTTAACACGTAAGATGCATGGCCCTATTTCCTCCATTACACTTTGATCTAAGGAACACAAGCCTGAGGCCTGCCAGGACCACGAGGCCCTCAGAGCCAGGAGAGGCTGCCCTAACTATGACTAGATAGACTACTACGAGTAGGTAGACTCCTACCAAAGGAACAGAGCTAACTTGTCGTACTTTCCCATGCATTAACGTACCACATCATAATACCTTCTTGATTCTAATACATTAATTGTACTGTATTAATAAGCACAGTATAGGCTTAAGTGTGCTACATTACAGAATTAATATTTATACATTACTTCTGTATGCAAAGCTGCTCAGTAAAAGTGACAACAGAATGTAATTCACTAATGGCAAATTAATTACAGTAATCTAACTAATGTAACGCCCACGCATCACTGATTGATGAAGCCAAGCAGTATGCCTAAAAACACAAAGAGCCCAAGATTCAGTTCAACTTATTAAAGTTACTCTTGCTCTTCTTTAATTTCAATAGAATTGCTGTGCTAATTCTCAAAATTAATTGAGGCAGTTTTCAAGACAAAAAGGAACAATTCCGTCAATTTGCAAGTTACAACACAAGGGAGGGAACTTCAAGCATGCATTTAATACACAAGTTAAATGCCAGATACCACACCTAGACAAGCTTGAGCTAGTTACCATCAGGACAAAAACAAACCTTCAAGTTATTTTTCACAATGCTGAAGCTACCAATTTATGATCTTCAGTGGGGCTACGCATTCCAAGCACTAGTTGTTATGAGGAATCAAGAAGACACAAAGCATGCAACTAGATCAGGATGCCTACACTCAATGTGATGTGGAGTCATATCACTGATATCACAGAATAAAAAAGAAAAAAAAAAAAAAAAGTGAAAAAAAAGTGTTTCCTGTGAGGCTTTTTTCCACAAGTATTACAGTACTATGATTAAACAGCTACTCATCCTGATAGGAAATAGTAAGATTTTTAGAACACAAAAAATAGATGATTTATGATCATCTCATGACAACCAAAGGACAGTGCATTTTAACACTTGCTACCCAAAACCCCGACATATGGCATTCCTTATTTATTAGTGAGTAGATGAAGAGCGTGCGCCTCTCCTGGTGCTTTTCCTGCACCAGCAGAAGCAACAAGCTCTGCATCATCTCAGCCCGTATCCTCTTTAATATTCCAATTTCAGAGATCTGTGAAAGACAAAATATGCTGTAGTACAGCAATTAATACATTATGACCTGTCACAGAAAAGCATAATCAAGGTTAGAGTTACCCTGAAGAGACCCTCCTGCTTCTGATCAGTCTCCTAGATTGCTGCTCCTTGTCAGTGCACTCACATTTAATCCAGTCCCTCCTTGCAGCAAGTCGGGTTGTGAGACAACGGTTAAGCAGGGAGAAGAAATTAAGTTTTCCCTCTGAGCAACAACTGCCTACATGTTTTAATGATTCCCTTGTGCTTAGTACGAACCACACAAGTCAGCGATAGGGCATCCTTTCATCACTGAAAGAAACGCATGTACCTTCTTCCCGCAAGCTACTGCGATGGTATAGAGAGTACCCCTGCAACAAAGCACTAGTATTCGGCAGCTTGGTAGTATGGGAACAGTTGTTTTCTCTCTTAAGGGCAAATACTCCTTTATTATGATAGGGCTTGACAGCTCTCTGTTGTGTCCAACCAGTGCACTGGGAGGAGACAGTTTCAGACCTCGGCAGTAACAGCTCTGATGTCCCCAGGTCAGCACACCAGCCATGGATGCTGGCAGGCACGTGACGGCAGCCCTGCGCTCTCCGCAAGGCTCGGACCGAAGGCACTCCTGCCTCGGCTACCAACAGGTCGCGTTACAGAGAAGAAAACACAGTCGGTATTCACAAATCAATTAGCTGGAACACAACAATGGGGGAATTTCATATCAACCCCCCACCTTCCAAAATTAAAGCATTTTTTTGGAAGCTGATTGGTATTTAGACAGGTTATAACACGTTATCTTATCTGATATGCATTAGATTTATGGAAAGAGTGAATCCATTAAAAAAAGGTCACCTTGTACCTCAATGTTTGACTTGTATGAACAATGACCTTTAAATAAGCAATACCGAACGCAGTCAGCAACTTCCGTGCAGGTTTTTAACTTCAAGGTAAAGAACCCAGGTGGCCACACGCAAGCCTTCCACCAGCTCTATTCATCTAGATATCCCAGGAAAGACAGAAAGACCACTACAACTCGCTCTGGGTTTAGTGTGAGTCTTTAGAGGGCCTCTGCTTCTCGGTGAATTCGGGGTGGCTTCGCCTCCTGCCTCGACACCACGCGGTCCTGTCTCTGCAGGCTGCTCTTCGGAGCCGTGGACAGCTCTGTGCCCAGCCGCTCTCCTCTTTTAGGGGGCGAAATAAATACAGAAACTTTCTGAACTTCTGTTTGCCCTCGCCTTCCTCGGGGCCGAGAACTCCGAAAGAGGAGCGGGCAGGCACTAACCGGTGCCTGGAGAGCGTTTGGGGCCGGTTTGAGAATAAACGGCGGAGGCACATGATCCAATTAAACTCCAATTATGTAAGTAGCAGCCAAGAGTATTTACACAGGCACCGATTAAAGCCCCGAGCCGCCCAGCCCCGCGTCCCCCCGCACCGCGCCCTTACCTCCGAACAGGTGCGGCGAGAGGTGCGCGGGCAGCGAGCCGATGACGAGCCGGGGCCCCCCGGAGCCACCCCCGGAGCCTCCACCGGAGCCTCCTCCGCCACCGCCGCCACCCCCGGGGGCCCGCTCCCGGCCGCCCTCCTCCGGGGTGCTGCTGACCGAGTCCTGCGAGCCGTAGGGGCCGCTGCTGTGGGGGATGCTGAAGGCGGACTGCGCGGCGCGGGCCCCCGCGGCGGTGGCGGCGCCTCCCAGGGACCTGCTGCGGGGCGCCGACCCCGCGGCTCCCCCCGAGGCCGCCGCCGAGCCGCCGGGAGCGGCGTGAGGAGCCGCCGCCGCCAGGTGTGCGGACCGCCCGCCGCCGCCCGCCGCCGCCCGCCCGCCGGTGCCGTTAGCGCCGCCGCCGCTGCTGGAGGAGGAGGAGGAGGGCAGGTCCCCGCCCGAGTACGCCCGGGTGCGGCCGTTGGCGGCGGTCGGGCTGCTCTGCTTCGCCCCCATGGTCCCGCCGCTGCCCTTCGCCGCCGCCTTCCCGGGGGCGCTGGGAGTCCGGCCCCGGCGGGGGCGCTGCGAGGCGCGGGGAGGGGAGAGGGCGAGCTCGGCGGCTCGCTGCGGAGAAGGGAGAGCCGCCCGCCGCGATCCGGCTCAGCGGGCGGCCCCGGCGCGGCCGCTGCTCGCGGCTCCGCGGCGCCACCATGAGCTGCTCGGCACGGCGCTGGCTCCCCCAGAGCGGCGGCACGGACCCGCCGCCGGTGCTGCCGCTGCTGCCGCCGCCGTCCCCGCCGCCTCCGCCGCCATCCTCCGCCGCCGAGCTCCGAGGGGGGCACCGGCGGCAGCAACGCCGGCCCCGAGGCCGCCCGCCCAGCGCCGTGTGCCTGTGGCGAGGGAGGCGGGACGGGGCGGGCACGGCGGCGCAGCCGCTCCTCCGCCGGGTGTCGCCATGCTGGGGGCGGCACCGGGCGGCGGGACGGGCACGGGGACGGAGCCCGGGGGCCGGCTCCGCACGCCGGGACTCTGCTCCCCCCGGCAGCCGCCGCCTGACGCACCCCGAAGCCCCCCCAAGGGGTCGCGGCCGGCTGAGGAGAAGTCTCGTTGTTATCCCTAAAAGCTGTGCCCGGGCAGGGACCGACCCCGGGTGCTGGCCCTGTGAATTGTTCCCCTGGGGATAACAGGTTCCGTTTGCTCACCACGGAACAATTCGAGGCAAAATATTGCTTTGTTCTTCACCGGTGCGTGATGCTGGATGTCGCGTGCCTTGAATGTGTACCAACGTGATTCCTGCCATCAGCCATCCGGGGTGAACTGCTGGGTTTTATGGGTTGCTGCCTGCTGTCAGGTGCTACACACCACCCCGGGACTGGCCCTGCAGTCTCGGTAGCGTTTGCAGCTCCATTCACACCAATAACACCATGGCACGGCACCCATGGTATTTTACAATTTACACAGTAATAGAGATCAGCACCTTAATTCATACACATAGCGTTACTCTGGAGCATCTGAGACTGCTTGCTCTCAGACGTGAATAGGCGCAGAGGCCTCCCTTTTCACCCTCCTTTCCCCATCTCCATTACAGCTGCGTGCAGCTGGACCTGGCGCTTAGGGACATGGTTTAGTGGATGACATTGCTAGTAGGGTGATGGTTGGACCAGATGTTCTTGGAGGCCTTTTCCAACCTTAATGATTTTATGTTTCTAGGATTATTTATTTATTTATTTATTTAGACTTCAGTGAAGCTCCCAGTTCAGTTTGCAAGAGGTACCACCGCATGGGATGGCGGAGGTTATCAACATTAACTACTCCTTCCCACACTGGTTTCCTGAATGGCTGAGCCGCTTTGTCGGTAATCCGAACCCTGTTTAGAGGATCCTGCTGTAAACTGTTGCTGGTTTCAGTATGAGGCAGTGATTCTACAGCTGTCTCATGAACAGCTTGTTCATGAGGCTGGGCAGACAGCTGGGGTGGATAATGTGCTGTCCCATGCTATGCCATCCCTGCTTGAGAATGATGAGCTGCACTCTCTAGTAGCAGGGGGAGATACCCCAAGGTAGACCAAGCATGGACACTTTCTACTTCCATTTCCTAAAGAAAAAAAAAAAAAAAAAGAAAGTGTGATCGTACTATCTACTACACCACTAGCTCCTTTTGAAACCCTTGGACATCTTGAGCCAAATCTCTCAGAGATGCCAATGGTATTGGAAGCAAGCAGTCATTCAGAAGCTACCTTCTGCATGACAGAGGTCCTATTGATGTTTCCACAGAAGGAAAAGCTACAATAGGAGTTGTTGCTTGATCCCAAGAATCCAGATGGGCAAAGGATGTTGCCGACATGACTGATGATTTCTGCCACTCACAGAATGCCCATTGCATGTTCAGCTCTATTGCAGAAGGTTTAGAGGACACTGAGCTTTATGGAGTTCTTAAAATTCCCACTAGTGAGTAGTAGTGAAACTGGCTGGTAGGATAAACAGCATTTTGAAAATACTGCATTGCTACACAGTACCACAGTAATTTCCTTACAGTGATTCTAAGAGTTGAGCAGGTATTAAATAGAGATTTTATTTGGCTATGACTAACCTTTTATTCAGTTTAGAATTAAATAGTAAAGCCTATGGGGGAAAAAAAGCCCTCAAGACATCCAAAGAGTTATTCAGTGTTACAGTCAGCAAATTACCTTTAACAGCACAGAATATTTCACAGAAGAGAAGTCAGCTGCAGAAAGCAAAGTCACAACAGGACAGCCCTGTCTCCTTCTCAGAGAGCAGGGATATTCCCTCTCAGATGTGATTTTCTTTCTTTTCTTCCTGTGGCTTCCATACATTTTGGGCATTTAAATATCATATTTGCAGATCTCTCACTATCAAGTGTGAATCTAAACAGGACACATAGCTCAGAGAATGCCTACATCTTCAGAAAAGTGATGTGGTATGCTTCTGAGCCAGCTTTCCCCCCTCCATCCTTCCTGGTCCCTCTTGTAAATGATTGAATAGAATTTCTTCTACCTATGGAAATTTGTTCTCTGTAACCAATAGTACAGTTAGGTTTTCAAACTAGTGTTTCTTCTAACAAATGACTCTACAAGCACCAAGTCTTGTAGAGGCAAGTACCTGGCACTGTAGCTTCCACCCATTTGTTCATTAATATGCTCCAGAAGTAGTTTGCATAAAATTTTCAATTTCCTACCCAGCACAGAAAATAATCATTGGCAAGAGGAAACAGAGCAAAGAGAAAGCATAACATATTGCTGCTGACCAAATTTCCATAGATCTCTGGGACTCAGCGGAAAGTACATAGTTGTATGAAAATTAACTTCCAGAGGCCTACGTGGATGAATGCTGTTATTATTCCTGTAGAAACATATCTAGGGAATCTTATTTGTAATTAAATAGGCATGAAATAGGCACTAGCCTTCTTGTTCCTTGTCCAGGATACTGGAAGAATTACTGGTTTAGACAGGCAAATACACTTGCTGTTCTTTGTTGTAAGCTATATACCTTCATTTTAGTTCTGGTTGCAGTACCGTGTCTATCAGCAAGTGAAAATAAGCTTGTTTCTTCACCAGTTTCCTTAAAAATACCAAGTGTGCCCTAAAAACACAAAATTGTCTATAAGTTCATAACATTGCACATCTTGGAGACTGTGTGGTGATAAATGGGACAGGATCTAAATTTTGGTTAACATTGAGCTGTACTGATGGATCATCCTCCCTCTCACTTCTTAGCCACTTCTTTGGTGGCTCTTACAGGGTGACTACAACGTTTGAAGCAAGGTTTTGTCTGGCAAAAGCGTCTGACTCTGGTCTGAAAAAGTCAGCTGGAAGTTCAAATTCTGTTCAGGGTTAATCAGGTAGTCCTTCTTGAAGGACAGTGGCTGAAAAAACAATAGCAAGCACTCATAACATAGAGTTTAATTTTCTAGTAACTAAGATGGGCTCCTAGTAGGGCATGGGGAAACTAGATTTTCTGTTCAGATACTGAACTAGGGGTGCATGCTATGATTGGAAATATTGGTGAGGCTTTTACATTACTGTATATTTCAGGTGTTTAAAATAAATCACACTGCACAACACCTCTCCACAGATACTTAAAGCAGTGTTCAGTTGCCCACACAGAAAGCAAAACAGAACCGTTTCATTCCTCTAAAATACCTTTTTTTTATTTTATTTTTTTTATTTATTTATTTATTTTTTTTTTAAATACACGTGCCTTGCATCTGCAGGTCATTTAAGCCATCCGGCTGACCAAACTGTTCTCAGGTATGTTCACATCTCTAAGCTAAAGGAAAAAGGCCCCGTATTATCCCTGACAGTACAACTACAAATTAGTATACATAAACCTAATATACATAAACCTGTTGTAGGCATTTTTTTATGATGCATTTTGATACCAGTGTATCTCCAGCTGGTAGCTGGTATCCTGAGATATGTGGCAGACCTTACTATTCAATATCTTAGATTTTTATTTGCACTGAATAACACTTTGTTCATGTTGGTTTTAATCCTGCAAAGATTTATGCATATGCTTACACTGGTGCAATAAAAACAGTCCTGCACTATGCTGTCTTCGGTCTTCACAAAATAATAATAACAAAAAAATGAGCAGCTCTGAAAGTCTTTCCAGGTTTGGGTCCTAAAATTATGCTGGAAATGTGTGGTTACTTACGGTTTTCATATGAGGAGGTTTATCCTTGTTTTATAAAGATTCTGTTTAGAACCTTCTGCCTTTTGTTTGAAGTTTATGCTTTTCTGAAGCTTCTGTCACACTGCAAACAATATGCTGTATTTTGTACACTGGAGTCACCCATGTGGAAAGATAATGTTCACAAAAAAAAAATATAACCTAATCTTAAAATAAATTAACATTTTTCCTTGACTTAGAGATTGACCATTTTGTACAGGAAGAAATATGTGGAAATAATTTACTTGAAGAAATGGCAATTTGTGCTGTGCTTTCCACTACATCTGCTATGAAGTAGTACAATAAGAAATACACTTTAGTCTAACAGTTCTAATGGGCAAGTGTATTCACCATAATAATTTCTAAGCGGTTCTACATTCAGAGTTGGATTGTTGTAGCCAGTGAGTACCACAGTACTCACCAAGGCCAAATGCCATTCACATGAATTTGTCATTTGAGTGCATAATCAGGCAGTTGCTGGTTTTCTAATAGACTGCTTTAGTTCTACTTGTTAGTTTTTTTGTTTGTTTGTTTTTGTTACCGTCTTTGCATGCAATATCCCATTGTATATACTTCCTGACCTTTCATGTATCTAGAGCCCCCCCAGTGCTATATTTCTTCAAAAACTACAGCACAGACCTCTTTTGTTGCGTGTTCAAGGAACAACTGAAGAAAAATAGTGGCTTAGACCATGCCCATGCCTACACTAAAGGCATTTGCACCAATTCATAAATGAAGTGACATCAATCTGTGTTTATTTGGGCGAGGCGTTAATACACAGATCTGTGGGTATGGGAGTACGGGGGTGGATTAGTTGACCTATAAAGGTCCCATCCAGCTGATTTTTCTGTTTCTGTGATTTCTAAGAAGAGGGGGTGGAGGACAAACTAACAGATGGGAAGTATGTTTACTCTCTCTTGTTTTCAGATCTCGTATATCAGTGCCCAGCGATGCCAGCTGCATGTGGATTTGGGGGGGAGGAGTGTTGATGGCTTCAGCCCTCTTTATTTCTGCAGAGGGAAATAATACGAGTCTTTCAAAGTTTATTCCTGAATGACATTGTTTTGTCTTGCAGTTCAGAGTGCTAAACCATGAATCCCTTCTGCACCTAGAGAGGCATTTGTCTTTACAAAAAGCTCTATCTGAACAATTCATGATGGCTAATAAAGAAAGCACTTCGAGTCCTGACACACTGAATATTATACAGGTAAATCAGTCTTCAGAAGCTGATTGCAGACAAGTTCTTTCACAGGATACATCTTTCATTAACAGTACTAATTGCTTGAATTCGAGACATCTACTGAAAGAGATGAGTAAAAGGAAAACAGAGTTACAGAAACAATAACAAAATGACATATGTAGGAATGACAGCAGGTGGTAGAGCCATGTGACATTAGATTTGCCAAGTACAATTTGTATTCTCTCAGGTTTTGTATTTTCTGCCAAATATTACCTTAAATTCTCAGAATCCAGGGGAAAAAATACTTTTGTCTTCATTTTTGCACGGTATGTGGTAATGTTTTCAATTGATAGTTTTAAGTATTGTTCTTTTAATATCTTATATCCTCCTACTTAGAGTCTGCTACTGATAAGCCTAATAACAAGAAACAAAAACATGCCAGGTAGCTACTCAAAGGGCTTTTAAGCACAGTTGCTTGGGCAGTCATGCTTGTGCTGCTGTGAATTCTTGCAACAAGTCAAAGGGACAGTAATGATTTCTAAGTATAATAAAAGCAAGGTGCACTAACTAGTATATGTATCAAGGTAATACTTCATTAATGAGTGGACAATTAAGAACATAAAAGCATGTAACTGGATTTTTCCGAAGGTCGTACTGACTCAGGAGGAATGTCAGAGAGCTCCACGTCCCATTATCTGCCAGAAGCGTTTTGTGCCTAAGCTTCTGTGCATCATGCCTGGTGTAAACCAGGCACGAGGGCGGTGTAAAAGGCTCCATCTGTTGTGCTGGCTCTGATCCACTTGGCAGAAGACAGAACCCATGAAAGTAAGAGATGAGAAAAGGGAATTGTGAACCCACTTCCTCCTCTACCCACTCTATCTGTCCGTGGTATGTTCTCTAGGAGCAGGAGGAGCAGTATCCTTGCTCTTGATTGCTTAAAAAAATAATAAATTATGGGAGATGGGGGTACTTCATGCATCTTGCTCAGCCCTTCGGTAACATGACAGGGGCTATTCATGATTTTGATTTGCAGGTTTACGTTTTTTAAAGAAACAAAATGTTTTCTAAAGAGTGAAAGAAAACAAGAGTCATTTTACCAGTTTGGGAACCCAGCATACACTTCCTGCTTGGTTGCTCTGCTCCTAGCTGGTTTCATTTCTGTATTGAGAAAATGCCAGGCAAATAATAAATCAGGTTCAAGTTAGAACAGTGCTTGTAACAGTTTGTTGTAGCAAAACATTTCTAGATGATGAAATGTTCTAGACAATGGCACTGCATGGACTCAGTCTCAGGAGAAGGTTCTTATTGGGATGAGTACTGCTAGTTACAGGATTAGCCACTTGTGTAGAGTACCTGTACTCCCTTAGCAGGGTCACAATTTATCAAGATAATTCAGAACCTTTTCTTTGTCCCCATTACTTCCTAAGCAAAGCTTTTCCTCCAGAGTCATGGTAGCTCCTCTTTAACTCACACGTGACATGATCACAAAATGAAGAGGGCCCCTTTACAGCCATACGAACCCATACCAAGGGCATTGGCTCTACACATTTCTTGTGAAGGTCAAACAGGAAAGGAGAGACCTGTTTGGTTGGAAGCACATCACGAGGCTGGGGAGAGACTCAGTTTCATTCTGAATAGCAATTCTTCCTATCTTGTGAATGGAAAAAAATGCAGAGCAACCTGGTATCGTATGTCCACACTGACATCTAGTGCTGAAAAAACTGCACTAGCCAGTGGGGAAATAGGCAAAAAGGTGTTGGACTGGAATGAAGATATTAAAAATATAGCAAGCATCCCTCCTGCTTTATGAAAGTGACTCTCAGTGGGTGGCCCTCCCAGTGGGAAGGAGGTATCATGGCTCCATGAACCTGGGAGCTGTGGAGGCACCCCTTGAAGAAGCATCCCTTGGAGAAGCCCACAGCCAGATGTTCCATGTGGCAAACCCTTGGTGCTCCTGCAAACCTTTCTTCAGGACATGAGGAATCATGAGTCCATTTTGCAGCCACTGGCACTGTGGGACTTAGCAGAGCAGTGCTGCCAACGACCTAGTAATCTTGATTTTTTCAGATGAAGCCTTCACAGGTATAAAATGGTCTTACTTTCCAATCCAAGAAGAGAATTAAATTCCCTGGTAAATCAGAAAGTGTATCTCCCTCTCTAAGCTTTTTCTAGAGAAAGGGATCATTTGCTTAACAGTGGCTTTTAGTCGTTAATGTTCTCTTACCTTCCATTTCAATACAAAACATTCTCGTTGCTTTCTTACATGCATACAAAATTGCCCTTGGTAATATTTTGCTATGCCTTTAAGGGCAGGCAGAGACTGAAAAAAAAAATATTTGTGATTTTTCATTGTGATTTCTATCTTCCATGGGGAGGTAAAAAGCAATAATAATGTACAGAATAATGAGTATTTTTCAATGTCAGCTGCCAGCATACCTCTTTTCCTGTCACCAGGGAAATTGTGAGATTAAAACCAAGTGCTCTGTGTGCTTCAGAAGTGATATATGCATGTCAGCGTTGGATAAATTATCAAAGGAGAAGAGCAAAAAGGACAGATCCAAAACCGCTGAGATCAATGGACTTTTTTTTTTTTTTTTTTTTTTTTTTTTTGTCCCCCATTGAACCCAATGAGCTTTGGATCAGGTCCCAGGGGAATGTCAGAGCTCTGCCAGCCCCACTGAGACACTGCCGTCCAAACGCCGGCGTGCTGCTTGGCAAGCCACAGCAGCAAGGTTCAGCAGCGGCTGGCAGATGTATGCTCCACAGAGGGAAACCTCATAAACTGAATTTCACAGTGGGACCCAGCACAGTGCGCTTCTTGTTTCTCTGTGTGGAGGTGAAGTGGGTCCTGACCTACCACGCCCTGCTGCTCATGATGACATCCTTGTCCTCCAGAAGCCCTGTCCTGGGCTCTATGGCACACTGGCAAGCTATCTCCTGTTTTTAGTGCCACCTGAGAATACCTATTACCTCCTCCTCCCTCATGGCACAGCAATCATCAAATGGCAGGATTTAACCCTGACTGCTTTGTGAGTGTGCAAGCCTCGGTAAGAAATACAGTTTTCATCCTGTTAGTAGTACCCTTCCCACCCTTAGAGTCAGAAAGACCAGGTATTAAGGTGCATTTTCTTCTTTTAATTTTGCAGTTATTTATTTTTTCTTGAATGATAATCACAAAGAAATAAGTATATTGCAACATCTAGGCTGCATTTTTTCCCATCTCTTGTAAGCAACAACCATATGCAGATTTTAAAAAACATTTCAGATTCTCGTGTCTGGGATGGACAGATTGGGATGAGCAGGGAGGATTGGCAGGCCCAATTAGACAATGAGTAGCATAAGTAGCTGTCAAAAATAAGGATAGAGCAAGAGAAGGCATGTGGCATCTCTCACTAGATAAGCTGTAATGATTGGCATGCTCAGTCAGAAACGTTCTTTTTCTCATTTAATGGGGGCTTAGAGTACTCTATAAACAAATTGTCTCACAGCTGAGACCATGCAAATCAAGCATTAAAAAAGTAGGGTAAGAGTCCGATGTCAGTTTAAATTCCATTAATATCAGTGGAATCAGGCCAAATTTATACACCCAAATTTATAGGGTGCAAAACTTGGCCCGTATTTATTATTGGAAGCAAAAGCATGCAAAACTACATCATATGTTGAGCATCTTCTTGTAACAAAAAGTAAAACCAGAGGGAGAGGGAGAAGAAGGTGGAGAAGGAGAAAAGGAAGGGGATGGAGAAGAAGGAAAAGAAGGAGAAGGAGAAGGAAAGAGAGAAAGGGAAGGGGAAAAGGTAAGGGAAAAGGAAAGGGAAAGGGAAAGAAAAAAGAATGTAGAAACTTAAAAAAAATCTCTGATGAAATTTAAAAACATGCACACAAAAATAGATCTATAGTAATAACACTGAATTAAAACACTTCAACAGTATTGTCATCATATCATGTCTTGTCCATCCTTCCCCTCCAACTTTCAGGATGGCCAAAAGGACATTAACAGGTTAAAGGTGACCAGGTTGCAGATTATATTTGGCGCAGCAATGAAACATCCAGAATAAGTATATTCAGCTGCCATTAGTTCCTACATTTTGGGGAACGTTGCAGCATATAACAAAAGCAATGCCTTTTTCGGTACGAGACCAGGCAATAATGAATATAATCCCAAATAGGAGCACTGACCTGCTTTGGGCTACTAGTATGAAATCTGAATTATGTTTTGGGGAGCAGTGAATTAGGCTGAATGGCAATAATTTGGTGTAGTGTAATTAATATCAAATTCATTACAGGCCTGGTTCACCAGCATGAGCACTGGCTGCCACTCAGGGAGGCCTGTGGGACCACCGCCGAGGCACAGTGCCCGTGCCTGGCCTCTTATTTACTCAGTGGCTCAGGGCTCTTACAAATCCCCCAGCTGGGGTGCAGGAACAGCTCTTGTAGAGTCGGTGCTCTTGTAGGCTGTTTTACAAACAGTTGCTACCCGTGAGCAGGGAGTGACAGGATTTTGGCAGCGTATGGCCTCCTGTGGTAGCAGCTTAAGCCGAGGTGGCTGACACAGCCACCAGCCCTGCCGGGTCATGCTGACCTTGTCCTAGAGGCTGGCACCCTTGCCTGGAGCTGCCAAAGGGATATGGAAAGCTCAAAAAACATGACTGAAGCAAAGAGGAGTCTGGTCATGATCAGTGGCCCTGCAGGAGCTGCTGCCTGTCCCATAACCTGTTCCCCTGGGAGACAGACTGAAGCGGAGAGCCGTGAGCAGCCCTGCTTTCATCCAGTGCCGCCTGTGTGCTCGCATCCTGTTCTTCAGATTTGGCTACAAACAGCTCCCAGCTCCAGCTGGCTGTCCTCAGAGACAAAGGAAAATGTAAATGCAGGAGGGCAGTTATGGAGAGCAGTGCTTTAGTCTGCGGTAGTGAAGAAAAATAATGCTTTAGAAAATTAACAAATCAAGACAAAAAAACCTTGAATGGAAGAACCTTGTGGGTTTTGTTGTTGTTGTTGTTTTGTTTTCTTTCTTCTTTTCCTTCTTCTTTTCTTTCTTTCTTTCTTTCTTTCTTTCTTTCTTTCTTTCTTTCTTTCTTTCTTTCTTTCTTTCTTTCTTTCTTTCTTTTTCTTTCCTTTGGCAACTTCCTCCTTATATTTTGAATAATTTTCCTTTCTTTTATCTGAAAACAACTTTTCCAGAATCCTTTCAAGCTTCATATTTCAATTAAAATTGCACTTTATTGTCTGATAGTTTTCTCTATCCAACAAAATCCCTGTTTGGTTGTCATAAAAGGTAACTCACCTGAACTGAAGTGCCTCTGCTACTAGCACTCACACAGTGTCTTTGATTCAGGTTCCTATTTGCAAAGGAGATTGAAGGAAAGATCTTAATGCACTTCTGTTTTTATAAAGGCTTTATGCAAAGGTAATTGAAAAAGTAAAACCTAATAAGGATGCTAAAAACTAAAAATAAAAAAAAAAAAAAAAATGTGTTGTTGAATCCAAAACTATTCACATCAAGAATTCTTTCCCAGTGGAAGAAACTGGAAAGAGGGTGCAGTGCTTGGAGAGAAGAAACATAGATCACAAAGAAGCTTGTCCTTGATTTTCAGCTATCTGGTTTGATTGTTTGGGCAACTTATAAGTCACTTTGTTTCTTGTTGATTCAGTTCCTCCCTTTCTACCTCCTACCTCTTTATCATCTTGTCAGGTTAAAACACATTATGAATTGTAAGAAGCTCAAAGGGCAAGTTAAAAGAACCTTAATAAGCATGGAAAGTCAATACATTTTATACTGGATCCCGATGATAAAAAGAGCTTTGGAAATACCGAACTCTTACAGAAGTTATCCAAACAAATACCATTTACACACAAAAAAAACACACACACACAAAAGTTACTGATGTGAGGCTGCTAAGCAGAACCTTGAAACCCACAGCGTGCAATAAGCATTTCTGCAAAAATACCCCATAGTTCACATACAGCAGGGTATATCTTTAAAAAATGAGTCCCAAAAATACTTTATTACGTAGAGATTATAGTGGCTAAAGAAGCCACTTTTGAGTTCACCTGGGAATTTATAGGTATGACCTATACTTGAGTACAATAGATAAATATTTTGTCAATCAGCAGCTGACATAAAGTAAATATGTTTGACTGCTACTGCTGCTGTCACAATTAATCACAGGATCTCAGGAATCAGATCCTACAGCACCTACTGTTTTTCATTAACATCACTGCGCGGTGCATATTAGGGCTTTCTCAGGTAGGGAATTAATTCTTATTAAAATGTCTTGCAGGCATCAAAACTGAGTAATGAGACAGGAATAAGCTGGGAGCCCAGAGGCAAACGGGGGGCTTTTGTATAGAACAGCTTCTTAAAAATCAATTGAGGGACACTCACAAGAAAGGAGAAGTATGCGAAATGGAAACATCTTTGCCTGCTGCCAGAATAGAGCCTTTCACCCTATTTTTAAGAGATGGCTGAAATATTGTTAAGGTTGATCAATCCCAAAGGCAGACAGCAAAGAATTTTTTTTTCTCTCTCTCTCTCTCTCTCTTTGTTAACTGAGGTGATTGCCAGCTTAGAGTGTTGGTGGAAGTTTAATTATCAGCCCTGTTGTTTTCATTATAAACTGCTCTTCCTTGGGGTTTTCTTATTTCTGTACTTAAGGCCTTTCTATGCATGGTTTGATCATGGAAGCAGCAGAACTAGATTGATGGAGAAACAGATTTAGTCAGACTGGTGCTGAAATTGTGTTTAAAAAAGCCTGGGATACCTCTTCACCTCCTTTGTAACACACATGCTAAAAATCCTGCCAGTATATTTACCAGAGTCCAACATAACTGGAAGCACACCAATAGTCTTTGCAGAAAAAAAAAAACTAATTGAGACACCTTTCTAGGAGGCATATGATTAATCCAGAATCTGTTAATGAGGCTCCAGCCTAGCACATGTCCAACGGGCAGGTCAATTGGTCAACGTTTGCTGAATTATATTCCAAATTTTGGTTATTACAAAACATACAAAATCTTTTCCCCATCCTCTTCTTCCAGATCTGGGATATACCAACCTCCCAGTTCTACTGGTTAATAAAGGTCTGAAAGGACAGCTGTTGTTGCGAGGCTTAGATGTGTTTTACATACCAGCAAATTGATATATCTCAGAGGTGAGAACCTGAAAACACAGAAAACAGACTTTGGTAAACAACACTGCTTTATACCAATTTTTGAAGAAAATTGGAGATTTTTGTAGCCATAAATCAAAGAGGGTTGAGAAGGAGTGGTTAGCTGTTCTTCTCTGCAGCAGGCAGCATTTCTGAAGTCCTTGTCATCAACGTATCTGTTAGCTACCTCTTCAGGCATTTAGAGGGTTGCAGTACATATTTTGGAAGGTATAATTATACAGCAGTAAACCCAACATGTTATGTGGCCATTTGTGTAGGCAGACATTGCATAATGCTTACAGAAAAATTCCCCATGGTGGCAAGAAATGAGTGGGAACTTACTAACCAAGTTTTACAAGGCCAAAGACAGTCACTCTTCGTGTTTGCCCCTCAGGATGTGTCTTCCCTGCCCAAGCAGGCACAGTCACACTGTGGAGCTGCATCCTGGTGTCACCATCCATCTCCATCCCAGCCCCTTCCCCACAAGAGAGCAGTGACGAATGAAGGTAGAAGAATTTGGGCTGTTTTTTTGTAGAGCTTTTAACCATATATATATATATTTATATCCCACAAACTTCACCGTTATACTAATGCAATCTGCTCTGTGATCCCTTTCCAATAAACCAAAGGCCCATAACTAGGAGGGCCCACCACTCTAAGTGGTTAATCCTGCAAAATAGCTCTCCATAGTTTACCACTAGGACTGTAGCTAGCACAAGGATTTCAGGTTATAACCCAACCCACTCCAGCATGAAGGAATTGCTCAGATCTCCAAATTTGTGGACAAAGAAGAGATTTGGGCACAGCACCCAGCTAAGAGCATAAGCAAATCCTCAGGGAAGGTCGGCTTGTGAGTCACAGGTAGGCAGACAAATGGGGGGTCATCTTCAGTCCCCTGTTGTAATCTGTCTTCTTGTCACAACCGAGCTGCTTGCTGATATCCTACCCTGCAAATACATCTGCCATGCCCCAGGCATTGTCCCGATCTCGGGCAAAATCTATAAATCATTTGCAGATACTGAATGAATCCATTTTAGTGTACGGGGATATGCGTTATCCAGCCTGTCCAGTATGAATTTTAACTGGTGTGTAAGCAACTTTCAATCATTGTTCTGCGTGGTATTTACGGGTGTTTTTTAAAGATACCACCTCTGCCTGGAGCTGCATGTCTGGGGTGTTCCGTCATTTTATGGTAATGCACCCGAACCGGGGGGGGCCTTTCTACCAGCTTCCTACCCAGTCCTGCTCCCTTGGGTGGCCGGGTAAGCCCACAGCCCCTGGGGAGCAGAGGGAGAATGAGGACAAAGAGACCCTCGGTACCTATTCAGGGAGAAATCTGCATCTGAAAGTGCCTGCTGGAGATGGGCAAGGAGCCAAGCAGCAGGGAGAAGGGCCAAGCTATAGAATATAAACGAGGGCACACTGTTATATTTTTCCATCTTTAAGTCAGTGTTATCTGTAAAAAAAAAAATAGGAAAAGAAAGAAAGGAAACAAACACATGGAACTGCTTCATTTGGCAGCAAGACAGAGTTTATATTCATATCCAAGGCAGTACAACATCCCTTCTCTCCCACAGACCTGCTGCCTCTGTGACTTTTCTCCTCCTCCCTCCTAATCCCACAGCCGTGCCCCTGTCCCACCTCTCCCGCTTTAATCCACCACAGAGCCTCCACCAGCAGATAAATAAACGGGATCTGCAATTGCCCTGGGAAGCAGCAGTCCAGGCAGTGTTTTCTGAGCATGTAGGTGACCTAAGTGCTTGTTTTCAGGGATCACTGCCTTTATGGCAGTGTAGGTTGCACTGTTGAAAAGCCATGCCTCCTCCAGGAGACCCTGGTAGCCTTCAGGTCCCTGTGTTTAGCTGAAGGTATGTCAAAACTCTCAGCTCACCTCATAAAAGAAACAGAGAAGCATCTCAGCAGCAAGCTACAACAGCAGAAAAGTTTGTCAGCATTCATTCTCACAGGGGACAAACTGCTGAAGGAGCCTGGGAAATGCGTAGAAACAGCATGCCCAGCCAGTGTCAGTGGGTGCTATGGACTAGGCCCCTGTGGTCTTCCTCCTCTGCTCCTCTTTCAGTAGCTAGACTGATAGACAGCAGCCTTTCTTATGGAAAAAATAAATAATAATAATAATAAATGATCTCAGAGTAAAAGTTCAACTGGCAAAGACAATCTTCCCCCAGCAGCCTGTAAGATATGCTTTGCTCTAAACCAGATTTTCAGCACGGTGGGAGGAAAGCTTTGGGCGCCTTGGTGCAAGTTTGATAACAGGATGTGAATCACAGGCCAGTGGACCTGGGCTGAGAATTTGGTGTCTGAATCTGAGCTTCCCCAGTGCCAGAAGCATTCCAGCTGGGGCTCTTCCAGGATTAATCTGCAAAGACTAAGAAAAAAGAAGGAGCAATGATTGACATGGTAATACAGCATCTCCCATGCAAAATGCACTCACCCCCTCCAGCATTTTCATAACCAAATACACACCTTGTTTTGCACTATAAAGATCATGGGAATGAGATGTGATAATGAGACATAACGAGATGCATGTATGAGACAAGCTGTGGACAGGCAGTGAACATAAAAAGAGAAGTGTACATGTGCTCACAGGGAGAAAGTGGCAGATAGACATTTTCTTATAATCTAGCAACAATAATCATGATAATAATTAGGTTTTGTTTTCATTTTCCATCCCCTGCTCACCTCTGTGTATGTTGAGAATTACACAATACTATAGATGTGTAAGAAAAAGGTAAACTTTCTATTCAGATTCTTATAACTACACTCTGGTAAGCTCTATCAAATATGTCTACTAAGATCCACATAAATCGTTAGACAAGTATACTTTAACTGACTTAATGCCCCTTTAGTTCTGCCTTTGTTTTCTTTATTAGCAAAGCCAAAGCTGCATGGAAAGCCTACAAGAGTGCATTTTACAGAGAATTTTGGAAAATATCAATTTGGAATTCACTGGCACACCCAGTACTGAAAACTGCTTTTACTTTATCAGGAATCAGAAGCAATGCCAGACCTGCCTCTATTTCCAACACTTGCAAAATGAATGTGAGCAAGCTTCAGATCAGAAAGGGCTTGGAGACATTTTTTGGCAAATGTTTTCTAATGATAAATAACAGGGAAAAAAAAAAAAAAAAAACTCTCTGGATAGTGCACCACCATGAAAAGAGGCAATACCTGTTTACTAAACTCTCTTCTACTTATTGACATATTGCAACTAATCAGCATGAGAGGCAAGAAGAAGCTGTAATGTCCTTGTCTTTTTGGGGAGTTTCCAGTACTAATTGCACCAGAGGAGGATTCTGGGCAGGAATTCTCCTGCTTTTCCAGTTACTGCTTAGAGGAACTCCAAGCGTGCACAAAGCATTACAAGTTTTCTGACTTTTTGCACTAATATTTCGGACTTTTGACTTTTGCAAGGCCATGGATCCACAGCAATGAGCCTTTAGCTGAAAGCCTGTTGCTAGCTGAACCAACAGTGGCAGATCCACAGAGAGATTTCCCTTGGGAGAGAACACCAAGGAAGCCCAACAGCAGCAGTGCCAAGGATGAGCGATGATCATTGCCACTGCAAGTCTTGGGTATAAATGTCCCTAAGATGTCAATGAGTGATGGCTGAGGTTGAGAAGAGTGTGAGTGTTGTAGCACAGGCTGTGTTCCCATGCTCTCATCGCATAAAAATGTTGCTGAGTGATCATCTACATTGGGTAGGGTGTCACTGCCTGTGCTGTGACACGGAGTTCTTAGGCAGGGTGTGCTGGGGGTGGGTGAAGGCAACTGAAAACAAGCACGCCACGATGACCAATGTTCATTGATTCTTCTTCTATTAATGCTCTGCCCAAGTGGAAGTTCCCTCTGTCTGAAGTAGAAATTGTTAATGTATGATGAGAGCTGCACAAACATTAAAATGTGGGCATGATTCATTTCTGTGCATGGAAGCAAACCCCTGGCATAATGGAAGCAAGTTATTCCCTCTCCCTATGGTGTCAGGGAGGTCTCTATAACTGACTTTGGGGATTTCTAGTCCATTTTCACTCCTTATTTGAAAGAAAACATATTCTTTGATCCCCATGGTGCAACCTTGCAGGAGCAGTTGTGCCGGCTGCTCACCCTCTTTGGGATGGAGAATGTGGCTGCCTTATGACACTGCAGTCACCCCCTAGGCAAATTTTTCCTCTCAGCGATCCTGCCAGATGCGATCTTTTGGCCCTTTATGCCTTAGGGTACAGGGAAATTACTGGTGGGACATAAACAATGAGGGGAATTTCACTAGCATAAACACCAGCCGGCTTACCTTTGTTACTTTTTACTCATGGCTGGATCATCTTGCAGCAGTTTCTATGACAACAGAAAAATTATTTCTTAACATAAATTAAGTTTGTCAGACTTATGCTTGTGCATAGTACTTGCTGAAGGCTAAATAAGCAAATCTGAGACCAAAAGCAGATAAACTGATCTGCTCTATAAAAATGGAGCTATCACAGCTCTGATACAGAGAAGATCCCATGCTTTCCTAGAGAAATTTGAGTATTGAATTTTGGTTCTTCTTTTATATTTTGAGAAATAGAAATACAAGAGTGAATATCATGAATTAATACAGTGATCATTTAAATGCAGAGACTTTGGGATTAATCAAGTCTGTTTCTAAGAAAAGAAGTAAAAATATTCAGTGCATAAACAACATAGGGAAAGGAAAAAATTCATACAAACTCCTCCTTATGAAATGTAAAGGAGTTTGTAACAATCACTTTCTGGACCTGTTTGATACATGGTAAACTATAATAGTTTTTGGTAACATGGTCACTCGAGTGCAAAATCTTAAGTTTACCTTTTGCTTATACATTTATTCTCATCCCTGTCCTCTGGCATCTTTTTATTAGACTCTAGAAATACAGTTATCATTTGCAGGTTGGAAGGACTATTTTGCCAACACTTCAGCCCTACTGTATGTGTTTCTTCTGTGTAATTATGAGTTTTTTATAAAGGTGCTCATTTATTTACAGAGTGATGAGTGGTAGCGTCCCATAACTATTTAATCTACAAGAATCATAACTTTCAGTTACGACAAAACCCTTTCAGAAGTTTAGTGCAATTTTGTAGCTTTTGTGGGGGTTTGTGTTGTGGGTTGCTCTTGTTAATCCAAAGCAGCTGGTTAATAGGCTGTTTTAGTTAAACTGTCTCTGATATTAGGGGCATCCTGTGCATCCTGTGGAGAGAGCAATCTCCATGCTTGGCTATGGAGGATGGGCTGTGGCATGGACCTAAGCAAGCATATTGCCTTCTGTCCATACCACAGCTCCTGCTAGTCTCCATGGGAGCTTTATACAATAAGAAAAGGCAAAATATCATCTTTTGCTGCAGCAGGTAATGTGTTATTTATTATTCTTTCACTCTGTTAGTGCTCGATTCAACAGAACTCAGTGGGAGTGATTTCTCTTCCCTCCCCATCTTCCTATCTCTGTTTCTGCTCCACTTCCTCCTTGGCATCTTTCCCCTCTCCATTCTCCTCCTTCCAGCAATTCAAAACGCAGCCTCAACTGCATATTGGCTTCATTTCTATTCCACTCCATCTGCTAAAATGTATTCATGTATTATGTATCAAATGTTGACATTTATAATGGTGTCAATAGGGTTTTGAGTCAAAACCTGAATGGAAACAAGCAGTTTGAACAGCTTACCTCTCTCACCAGTATCATTTAAGGCTGTTTTCAGACACAAGTAAGGAAACATCACATGGCTGGATCCTACTGGGATGATTTTCGGAACAGCCATGATGGATAGGTGCCTTTACTTTATTTTTTTTCTTTTTATATGGAAATGTAAATTCCAAAGAGTATGGTGAATCCATGTAGTTAACTCATAGAAAAAGTGGACCCAGTGTTTCAAGGATCATGCATCAAAGAAAACATATGCAACTGTGGTGCAGCGAAAGTGTAGGTCTTTTGAAACATCCACATGCATGACTGGAAGTGGAGCTTTGTGTGAAGGCTGCAAGTCCACAGCAAATTTAATATGATATAATGTAAGGGTGCCGTCCTCCTTTCCTTAGATGCACTCTCCCATTCTTACCTTCATTGACATTTACCTGATCTTACAATGAGCCAATTAAGGGAGAGAAACTTAGCAACTAATTTTATGGAAAAATAAGGAAGCTTTTCCTCCCAATTTTGCTCTCTGAACCAACTCACTGCAGGACTAGAAGTAACACCAATGTGAGGGAAAGCCAGAAAATCCAGCCAGCAGTGCAGTGGGGCAGGTAGTCCAGAGATAGCAACAACTGAGATCAGCTTAAAGTGTTACCAAACTGCAGCTTTTGAGATTTTGAGAATCTCAGGCATAACTTTGATGTATCCATAAAAGCACCATAAGTCTGTCAAACTTCTTTTGGAAGTATTGTGGCATTAGGAATGCTTAAATTTACAGCTCTGTTTTGGATTTCTTGTCTTCAATGTATTGCTTGCTGCTGTTTCTCCAAGTTCTTTGCTGTGCACCATACGTTAATTTTAGTAGAGGTCTCAGACATATTTTGTCAGCTCTGGATATCTTCAGAGTAAGATTAATTTCTCCCACCATACAGATTTATTTGATTTATTTTTATGGGATGCTCATAGCTGGCTATTTGGATCTGAACTACATATACACTAGAATAATTTGATTGCCAGTTTCACAGGTCTTCCAATTACAAGACACTATATTCAGATGGAGGCAAAATATGAAATAGGATCAAGGCACAGGACCAGCCAATACTTATTTTTCCCAAAGGCATATTTTTCCTATTTTACCCAGTACAAGGTTCAGCATTTGGAAGGAAGGGAACAAAGAGTATCAGAAATCCTTAGAATTTATTTTCTCTAGGTAAAAAAAATAAAAATAGCAATAAAGGAACTAGCTGAAATTCTTCTCCTTGACTAACATTATGAAGTAAGTAAGAACTACACAAGATGATAGAGTAGTAAGTAAGTGGCAGAGTCTGGAAGGAAACAGAGGTGAAAAGACGAAAAAGCAATGGTTTTCTGAAGGCTTCAGGCATTCAAAGCCCTGCATGCTGAGCTGGGTGAACTATGTCCTTTTTACTCTCTGATCTTGGTCTGCGAATGATTCATGGCATCTAGTGACCAGCTATGCCAGCTTGCCAGTCAGTTACTAGGGAGTCACCGAAATCAATCACAGCTCTTTTTGCATCACACCCTTGTTTTCACCTCATTCAATTAAACTACAAGCAAGAGAGAAGCAGGAACAAAATGGAGAAGAGTTCTCTCTGTACAAGAGCTCTCGCACTGCCACCCCTGCTTTTGTGTTTAAATGTCTCCCTTTATGCTTGGCTCTTGTAGCTCCTGATTTTTTGCAATATATCTCACTACCTCTAATAATTTCACAAGCACAGAGTGAGTCAAATGACACCCTCCAGGGGAGAAACAACTTGTCTTAAGATCAAAAGTTCTGCTTTGTTTGCTGTTAGAGGTCACCTGCCCTGCACATCACATTCACTGTTATTGAGTGTTTTTTATTTATTTCAAAGTAACTCCCTCTGCAGTGCCCTAACTTCTCTGGTCAGAGCAGCATTGTGAAGCTTTACCCTGATGCATCTGCTTCTCACCGTTCCTGTTTGCTGACCGTCAGTTTATAGACACACACCACAGCAATACATTTCTTCAGATATGTCTCAAAGAGAGAAACGTTCAGCAGCAGGTTTTGATACGTAGCACTTGTTAATATATTCTCTTCTCACTCGGCAATAGCTATAGGAAAAAGCAAACCTGCTCCTGCAGCGCTACGTGATGTGGGAGCCTTTTAAAAATTGTATGCCATTCACTGCTCTGTACGGTGGCACTCTGGGCCTGGAGAGGGAGCTGTAATTGTTTCCATCCTCTTCCCAGGGGTCAAGAGATATCGAAAAAGAGGGCAAGGTTAGGCAGGGAGCTGCAAACAATGCTGATTGAAATTGTCAGTAACTGATCTGTTTCCAAAAAGCTGCTGTATCTGAGGTGAAACATGGCATAGCCACACTGATAAAATTATCTACCTTCCTGATGGCTGCATGTTGCAGGAATAGTCTCTGGCAGAAGAGATCAGCTCTTAGGGTCCTGTCTTAGATCACCTTCCTCTCACACTGGAAACCATTAGTTGACAAGTTTTTCCTCAGTGGATATTTTATCTCTGATGAAAGCCAAGTTCTGTCTAAACTCAGTGCATGAAGAAGCCAGAACCAGGTCCTTCTTGCATTGTTCTTTCTGTCCTGTTTTTCAAGAGTTGTGCGCGGCATCCCAGGGGCCATAAAAACAAGGCCATGAAGGCCAACTAGTGCAGGCTTGTTAAAAGTTTGGAATTAGTTTGAGTGGGATGGGTACCCCATGCTTAACTGGTTGAGGTAGATGGTGTTTATATGTTAGAAATGATCCTTCATGTTCCTTAGACCACAGAGCACAAGTGAGAAGGAGGAGCTGGTTGTTGCCTATCAGAAGGGAAGAAAGGAAATCTGATGTAATTTCCCATCATAAGATAATGTCTTCTGTCACAGCAAATATTAGTTCTTAGGTACTTCCATGGACATCATTGGGACCACCTGTGGAGCAGGTTGCCATTCATTCTGCGGGTGGAAGGCTATAACCTAGCATTTTATCAACCCCAAAATCCAAAGCCTGTAAGTCCACAGTCCAAAGCCACTGTGTCTTGAAAGGGGTGGGCAGCCCTCAGTGTCCCTGAAGTCAGAGAGAATTGAGGGTGGAGAGTGAGCCCAGGAGGTTTCCTGGAGTTCTGTATCTCGGTCTTCAGGAACAACCTCCTGTAGCTACCCAGTCAAATGAGCTAATTTCATTCCATGTTAGAGCAGCACGGGCCTTGGTGGGATGGGCCAGTCTACAAGCATTGCTGGGAGGCTGCATTCTGTTTCAGTCACAAGAGTTTGACTTTGAACACATTGTTCTGGTACCTCCATGATTTTTTACAGGCTACAGTCTGATCCTGAGGTGCCATCATAGGATGAAACATGTTTGTCTTGTAACAGAGGCAAAGTCCTTTTTTTAGGAGGTGAATTCAGAAATATAGCCAGCCTACATGTGACTCACAGGAAAGAGTGTATTATTTAGTTTTCCTTTATTATTTATAACCACTGGAACCCATTAAAGCTGTGAAGCTACACAAATGTTTGCTAAGCTAGACTTGTATTCTTTTAACCCATGCTGCACCTGCAAGCACAATGCAACACTGCATAATAGAAATCCGAGGGCGATGTATGAGGGAAAAGGTAATGTGTTGAAGACATTTCAAAAGGAATCAAAGGATGTATTCAGTCATAAAGCTAATATTTGGCAAGGGAAAAGTGTAATGTCTATAGACAACACAAAAGATGTTTTCAGAGGACAGCGAATGGAGAACGATATAAGAAGGCTGTGCCAGATGGCAGCGCCAACAAATGAGAAAATAAACTGTACCACTCACAGGAATTTCACATGGCTATGTGCAGCCTAGTGGGCTGTATTCTCAGCTGGTGTAGGCTGGGAGAACTCCACCATAAAGTCAATGAGGCCAGGAAGTCCATCTGAGGACTTGGAGAAGGATGCTTCTCTATGAAGCCTATCTGTGTAAGCAGCATTTTGGTGCTTTCCACACAGTTTTCCACCCATAACACACTGTCTAAGGGCCACATGTGGCTCCCCGGGTTGCCAAACCGTTTCTAATGCCACCCCTTTCAGCATCCTTGCTGTCACGCTCCGAGCTGATTTGTGCAGAGGCACTGCAGTGTGCAGCCAACAGCACACCATGGACCGAGACAAGTTGCCTGTGCTGGGCAATGCTAACAAAGGGGAAAGAGTTGTCAATAGGCTTCAGCCTTGAAAACAGCCATCAGGGCTCGCCTGCACTCTCCAGCACACACTTGAGGCCTGGCAGCACCAGAGGTGCCTGGGCAGTCAGCACTCATAGCCAGATATTGCGCCTCATCTCCTCTGCATACCAGCTGCTTCTGTTCCTGCACTATTTCCAGAGGAGGCAGGAATGAGCAATTGTAAATCTGTGCACATTCTGGCTAATCTGCTGTCCCATTACAGTCCCATTATATCCCTAGAACTGCCCTATATCCAATGCAGTAGAGCAGTCAGATGCAGGGCACTGTGCGCATTCAAAGCCTGTGAGCAATTTCAATGGAACTGTGAAGCCTTTGACAAGAGAGAAATTGAAGGGATCTAAAAATTGTATTCTGTACCATACATAATGTATGGCCCAATATACACATACAACAGATGACTTGCAGAACAACACCACTGCAAAGCACAAAGCCATTTGTAGGGAACCAGAGGACTCCTGTGAGGTTTTGCATGTTTCTTTCACATTTTCCTTTGGCAGCATGAATTCAGGAGAAGAATATACCAGCTAATTTGCTTTTCCCTCAAAATCATTGTCCTGGATCTCTACAAGTCAGAAAACCTTCACAATCGAGGTTTAGTAGCCATGACCAGCTACATCAGACCTCCAGGTAAATGGACAGAGGGCATCTTGTGGTGGCTTGGAAAGTTCACTGTTCTCAGTCACTCTGTTATTTCTCTCAGATCGCATCTGGCATCCCTCAAGTATTTCTCTCAACTTTTTATCCACCATCAAATGCCCTTTAGCCCTGTAGACAACACCACATAAATCTGACAGTCAAATTATGGGTTAAGAGGAAGAGCCTGGAGGAAAAGATAGGAGTTGAAGTAAGTATGGCACCAAACAGCTCATCTATTCATCAGCTGGTCGCAGGTATGCCTTCTGAGATGTTTGCTGAGTGACATGTTGCCTTTGGATTTGTCACCCATTCAGAATAGCCATTCATTCCTCTTTCAGTAAATAGGGCTATTTTGGAGCCAAGTACTGGCTTTTTGTGGTGACTTCCTGAACAGTTCCATTCCTGAGCACTGAAATTCAGTAGCAAGGCATTGGGAGTTAAAGCTCTGAGCCCATTATGCATCTCCTCTCTAGATAGAAGATATCCTAATTTGTGAACAATGTAGATAGTTGCTAGTTTTTTTTGGCATGGTGGGAATCTCTCTCAGGCCCTCCTCTCTCTGGGTATAGGATCACGAATACAAAGGACCAGCTAATTTCTCAACATTTTTCTGCAACGCTCTCAGACCTTTAAGATATGAACTCAGCAGGCATCTGTTCTCCTATAAGTCACTTGTTGCTGTAGCTAGAGCACTAATGAGTTATTTTTCTGACTTGACAATGAAAAGAGACACAGGGATAACCTATAAAGCCATGGAGGTGGTTTTTATTTATTTATTTATTTATTTATTTATTTATTTATTTATTTATTTATTTCTGTGCTCTTTAGTGCAGCATAGGTGCCTATCCTGTGTGTCCACTCCATCCTGGCAATACCAGTTTGTGTTCATGCTGGAATGGTTAAAGCAGTAGAGTTTATGCATACAAACATGTCCAAATCCAGGTGAAATGAATGCCCTCCTACATGACTTAATTTTCTTAGAACTTTACCCATAATCACCAGAGGCTACATCCAGCTTGGCCACTGTAACCTCCTCTTTGGTGTCTCAGCCTCTGCTTCTCAGGCACTGCATTTTTCAGTGGTGATGGACTGCCAGAAGCTGGAAGTTCTGGATCACAGCAGTCAGAACCTGCCTCTCTTTTTTCCCTTCAAACACAAGAGATGTCAAACTTTACGTCTAGGATAGCATTTAAATTGATTTGCTGAACAGCTTTCATTTCTAATTTACACATACATTTCTTTGCCTCAGTAGCCTGAGTGGCAGGTTTTGGCCACCAAGGCACAAAAGAAGCTGGTGGGGATGGGAATGGAAAGGCTAATGTCTCACATGAGATGTCAGGAGCATGTTAGGGACAAATCCAGTTCCTCTGAGGCAGGAAAGAGATTTAATGAACAAGGGTCAGTAATTCTGCTGGAACATTGACGTGGTGAAGTGGGAATGGATGTTACCAGCGTCAGAGCCAGATTTGCAATGTATGCTTAACTGCAAGACACCCAGGCTCCATTTACCATTGGGAGAGACCCCTCACAGTGGGGAGGACTCTCAACAAATGATTTTTGCCCATTCTAAAGACTACAACCGCCCATATTATTTGCAGGTTTGATCCTTATGGCCTGATTTTCAGAGAGGGCTCTCTCCTGCAGCCTCGGTGGCTGTAAATATACTTTGGGGATTTACTCCCTGTAAATTCTTAACATTAATTGTCTTACTGATGACACAAGGGAAAAATATTACTGCTGCATATGAGAGCTGCAGGTTGGGCTCTTGAGGGTTAAGATTCTCCTGGCGAAGATGAGCTTCCCAATTTGGTCAGCCTCCAACAAATAGAAGACAAGCAGAGCATCAGCATGCAACATACAATTACATTTCTGACACATCACATCTTGCTATGCCATCTCTTCTTAAATCAGAACCAGTTTCACTCTTATAATTTAATACAGTATTATATGAAGCCATGAATAGAAGACATTTTTTTTTTTTTTTTTAATTTGACTAAAAATAGCTTTCCTTCCACAGTGAGCTCATTGCTTTGTACTTTATCTAATGGTCACTTGGCTCCCCCTTCACACATACATGTATTTTTGAAGAGGAGTCATACAAATGAGATCTCTAAATTATTCATTTACTTTGTGTTTTATTTTAGTAGTTTCCTGTTATAACAGTCCTCAGAAGACAAGCTGGCTTTTATGCAAATGCACATTTTGCAGACAGGGCACCTATTTTTGTATATACTTAAACATAGTCAAGTATATACTCCTACATTTTTCATTTGAAAAGCAGTAGCTTTAATGTTTGCAGAGGAAGAGTTTGATTTGCATACTTTTGTCACTTTTGGTTTGTGTTAATTTCTGTGACTATAAATTTTGCAAAATAATTATATGCATTCATTGATCAGGTTTAACATAAGTAAAAAATGGGCTCCATTCTTACTGAATCCTCTCCCAGGCCTGAGGCTGAGGGAAAAGCTCTACTTTTGCACTTTCCAGTACTCTAGGACAAGACAGAGGACCTTCAATTCTGTGCTATCTTCTGCTTTCCAAGGTTT
The DNA here is from genome assembly GCA_011076525.1 of Nettapus auritus. Lineage (NCBI taxonomy): Eukaryota > Metazoa > Chordata > Aves > Anseriformes > Anatidae > Nettapus > Nettapus auritus. Next base: position 44,173,453 of record CM021766.1, read on the forward strand.
TTTGTTTACTCTGGGAAGCAGACATCTGCTGGGAATGCTCTCTACAATTCCTGGTTAGCTGTCTGTCCCCTTCAGGCTCTATTTATCTCTTAAATCCCTTTATCCCCATTGCCAGTGTGTTTGCCAGGTGTGATAATGATGTTTTCAGCCACTCATTGCAGGAGAACATTGTGTTAATTAAATCAAAGGAAAGAAAGAGAAACTGGATTCTGCATTTTGGTGCCATGGAGCTGTACTTCATTAGACGTGCAAGGTTTAAGAAGCTCCGTGAAATTGTCTTCTCTGATCCGCCATTAACAAAAATCTGCACAATGCAATTCTAATTATTCAGGGTAATGGCATTCATATGGGCACAGTTTATTATTTCTCTTTGTTTTCATATCTAGCAACAGCAACACTAGGCTTAAGTAATCTATTAACCACAACTCATGGCAATTCAGTTTTTTTGTTTTTTTTTTTTTTTTTGTTTTGTTTTTAATCTTGTATAATAGGTAAGGTCGAAATGAGGTAGTCAGAAATATTTAGCATTTGTGGTAACTTTCGTTCTTTTGCAAAAGGCACAGGAAAAAAAAAAAAAAATCTGTTATAAAATAGATATTCTTAACAGGAAAAGCACACTCAGCCCCAGAAAATTTACATCTATTTCTATCAAGATCATGAGTTATGATACACTTACCTCTTGGCAATTCATCTATACTTTTCAGGGTGCTTGAGTGCCTTTCTGTATACAGTGCAATCGGGTTTCTTGCCCTATCATGGATTGTCCATTTTTATACTTTCATAATACAACAGAAAAACTGGACGTTCTGGCAGGCAAATGTTCATGATACAGTAATTTCAGTACAGGTTCTATTTCATAGTGAGCTGTATCTCTGGGACAGAGGTTCTCTGCCATCTCCGTCAAAACCCAAATTGCTCAAGGATGGTGAGAAGGGAATTCACATTCCTGGAGTTCAGTCAAATGAGGCCTGCTCATGCTGCCTCATTAGCCTGGCACTGGTGTGTGCGACCATGTGCCACCACAGCCTGTGTTTGTTCAGGAGAGCTGTGACTGATTACTGAGAATGATGTGACTGATTACTCTGAAGGCCTGAAGAGACTTGCCAGGGGATTAACACTGGAGAACAGAAAATGCTCTTGGCACGAACAACCTCATTAGAATAGATTTATTTATGGAAAGAAGACAAATTTGAAGGTGTCTTTTATATTTCAAGGAAAATCTCTTTGTGATAGGTTCTTCAAGAGCACAACACATTTAGCATATTTTCTCTGATAAGGATATTCACGATCAATGCATTAAATGTTTAGGTGGTGCCGGTAAAAATGAATAAGGATATTTGAAAAAAAAAAAAAAAAAAAAAAAAAAGAATTAAGAGTCAAAGTTAGATTACATGTATGTAAGAAGCCATGTCTGTTATCTCAAACAGCTGTAAAGTTGGTTAAAGAGATTCTGAGTTTGTCTGAAGGAGGTTAAAATTTCAACAGACTTGCAGAGGTCTGAAACATTAGAGTGACATTAAAACACCTTGATTGCACCTCATCAGTTCAATGTCACTTTTCACAAAGCATTTTCTATGTTGTCTGGAGATATCCTGAACAACCAGATTCAAATGCTACTAGCCCACAATGACTGGAAAAAGAAGAAGAAAATCAAAGAACAGTGTCCTGCATGGCTTACCAGGATAGCTAAAAAGACAATTAGCAAGTGGCACAAATTCAGACATTGATTCCTTTGTCTCCTGGTCAAAGTGGAAAGAATGGGAGGAGATGCCTTGTTATTGCTGCACCGTAGCTTGTTTTTGTACTTCTTACTTGAAAGAGGAGATCTTGATCTTCAGGATAAACCTGATCCCCAGAGAGACCAATGCAGAGGAGATAAGCCCTGAGCACTTAAAAAAATCTAAACCCTGCAAGACAATTAAGATGATGTCTAATTTCACAACATTATGATAGAGCTAGTCTGTCAGCACCACTGCTATCTATATGTAAGCACCAAACCAAGAGTCTGTTTCCATTCTGCTGAGCAACCCCTCACCACACAAATGGTCAGAAACTTCTCAAGATGTTTCAGAAATAGTCAGAAATGTCTCAGGAGCTTTACAGCTGGCTCAGCAGCCTGAAGATCCCTTGATACCAGCAGAGAGTTCGGAAGGTGCTGAAGGAGCAGGTCCACTGAGACGTTAAAATTAGGAGCACGCGCCTACTTTTTAAGGAAGACCCTACTGAAATTTAATGGAAAAGCTGTGTTTCACAGGAAGGTCCCACCTAACATTAAGAAAATGTTACAGAGTATCATGACCGAGCACTAGAAATATCAGTGTTGTAACCTTAACTCTGCCCCTTTGTCTGTCCCAGTGCCAGTCTGTCAGTGCACATTTAAAGAAACTGTCTGAAAGGAAATCCTGGAAGGCCTACAGCTTCCATTAAGACATATCTTCTGGCATTTCTCTCTGCATCTCTCAAGTCCACCCCAACCAGTCTGACCCAACCCTCTAAAGCAGTAATCTTTCTCCTCCAATACCCTCTTCCTGTGGAGTCCCAGGGAGGGCAAATTCTGCTACTGCTTTGTGAACTCCCGAGATATTCTGAGAAAGACTTTTATCAAATTTACTCTTGGCTAAGCATTACGCAGTTCGGGTAATTCCTGGAGGCTATGGGAGGTGGGAGTTAGAGAGCGGCCATGCCTCTACTCCCATGAGACTAGATCTTTTTCCTGCTCTGACAGGCAGCAGGAATGTGACACAAATGTTCTTTCGCTGTTGTGTTGTGTTTCTAAACTGGGGCCAAGAACGCTACAACTGTAAATTCATCAGCTCAAATGATGTTAACAGTGATCGCAAGAATAATTTCTGTAAGTTAAGTAAGAAATGCTTTTGCTTCAGATAACAGTAAAACAAAAAAGTTGATATTGGTTAATTGTTCATCATTTTGTCATATTTTATTTCTCTTTTATAACCAAGTTATAATTTTTGAAAAAGAAACAAAAACAAAAACAAACAAACAATAGAAAAGTAGTTCCCCTTGTCTTCGTGGTAAATGTTTTGCTATATGGCTTATGACATTTGAAAGTACTTACTGTCTGACTGAACAATAACAGCCTTAACAGAGGAACTATGCCCACTTCCTGATCAACCATTAATAACTGTAGAGTTAACCAATATCTAAGCACTAAATCATAGAACACGTGCTCTTTGACTCTTTCTAGTCTTGCGGATTATAATTTACATCTTTCCAAACTAGTAAAAAACCTTACTTCAGCAGCAAAGAGTAACGTCATGCTCACTTTTTGCACGGTTTGTGAGAAACAGAACCAGCAAATCTGTAGACTGAAGGAAAAAAAGGAAGGAAAAAATGGTTTCACGTAGGTGCCTATCTCCATCAATCAAGCTATTCAACTCCAATTAACTTTTTTTTTTTTTTTTTTTTTTTTTTTTTTTTTTTTTTTTTCCCGAGGGCACTTTAAATTGTTACAGTTCTCTCAACTTAATAAAACAAACAAGCAAAAAACACAACCTAGTCTTACTTTCTCGTTGTCACAATGAGTTAATGGTCTGCTGGCCAGAATGTGAGCAGTGATGCTAATGTTTCTGGTCAGGCATGCTCTTTGCCTTCCTCTGAAGGGGAGGGAGCAGCTCTAATGTTCATTATAGACATTCATCACAGTCACATGAGAATTGCAAGCCTTCAGACCACAATAGCAATGACCCATGATGGTCCTCCTCTTCCAGCAGCAAGTAGAACTTGAATACAACTTGCCATTGTAGGCAATCATGAGCTTGGCTACTACATTTGAAGGAGTAGCCAAAGCTATGCTCTTGGCTCCAACAGCACTGCCCTTGTGCTGATAGTGTAGCACATTTGGGACCGTTTCCAGGACCCAGGCCCGACATTGTTGGTTTCCACACAGGTCTGGACATGTGGAAGTGAAATGCTACCACTGCTGGAATGACATTTTTTTCCTGTAAGCAGACTGAGATCATCTTTCCTCATTAACTAGGTCTTTGAATTGCTAGCCAAGTTGTCATGCCATGTGATAACATGCAAACTTCAATGCCTAATCAGTTCTGATCAATAGCCAATTACTAAAATAAGGACAGTTCACACATCTTTAATCTTCTTTGCCAAAACATACCCCAAACTCATGTTCAATGCTACTTGGCTGTGTGAACGAGTGCCAGGTCATTTAGTCAACACTGATACTGATTGGCAGCTGTAGGAGAAATGCCCAGACATTCTTGTTCATTTCTTGCCACCTTGCAGGGCTCTGATGGATGACTGCAATCCAAGAGAGGACTTGTAAAACTAGAAAGAGGGAGAAATAAAAGCCAGACATGCTGGAGAGCCCATGAGACCACAGAACACGCTGTTCTGCCAGTGACTCAGAAGGAACCTCCTCCCTTAGGAGGCATAATATGTTTTTTGTTAGAGGGCAGGATTTATGATTAGGATTAATGAGAGACTTGACGGATATAAATAATAATATTGCTGTTTGGGAACTTCTGTAGTCAAGAAAACTGGTCCAAACAATCTGGCTGTGAGCGCTCGTAAAAATTTATAGCCCCTGAACTGAAGCAATATAGGACTTGGCGAGGTCGGTTTCTAAGCCTTTTGCCCATAGCAGGTGCAAAAGCTGGAACACAGGTGGGACTCGGTAGTTGCCAGGGTCAGAGGAAACAGAATTGGGTTCAAAACTGAACACCCCCAATAAACCTGAGACAGAAAAAACAAATATGGCAAATTGGTTCAAATTTGCCATAGAGAGGAGCTCAGAACACTTGCTAGTAACATCAAAAATGGTAGCTTGACCCACTACTGCCCCTCTGGTCTCTGAGGCAAAGCCTTTGTATCTGCAGTCATAGATCACCATATCAGATTTTGCTGTACAGCAAAATCCCATGTCATTTCCCTTCACTTTGTCCTGCCCTTCCACAGCTGGTGAAATTTCAACCTGTATGGATGAACAGTGATTTAGAGATCAGACCTCTGTAATCCTAGTTTCCTTCAGTGAAGGAGTCAGAAGGAACAGCACTGAAGACATTGGTATTTTGTCAGATGACCTACATGGAAGCTGGGAGTACAGCAGAGGGCATAGCTGGAGGCAGATGAGGGGAAATAGGACACAAATCTGTAGGAACTCAATACTCATTTGTTGTGCTGCTCACAGAGCAATGTGATTACCTGGTAATGAGCTTCATTGCTAGGTTCTGCCTAGTAGTGATGGAGAGAGGTAACAGCTGATTTTTTTTTTTTTAAACGACATTTCAATGGGTGTTTTTTGTTCCAAATAAGTATGACAAGTATTATTATTATTGATGGGTGTTGTCATAATGCCCATTTCCTAATGTATTGTATCTAATTTTAACCAATGCACCAACTCTTTGTGCATTCACATGAAAATACACCTCCCTGTAAGTAATGTACTGAGCTTGTAGAAGAGAATTTTAAATGTCTGAAAAAGTGGCTAACTACTTCTCTTTAAGCATCATCTTCTCTCTTCTGCCCTCCAGGCTGGCTGTACCCTCTGCCTCAAAAGCTATGGTCACAGATTCGTCTCTAAATGTCTGTGTCTAAAGTTTTCCACTTCCAGTTGTTAATTTTGACTGGCTAGCTCTACAGCATGATTTCAAAGTAACCTGAAGGTGTGATATTGGACACTAGCTGTTCTTTGCCCCTAATTAACTAGCTGTAAAAGTACTGCTCAGGAATCCCAGGGTTGTCCACTGCCACTGAATGCATGTCCCAGTGCTGCTGAAATCTTAATAATCAGGTTGTGACACTGAAGAAACTGTTGCAAGACTGTCTCCGTGTTAATGACAAGTCCATGCAGCACATACCCAGAACCCAGTCCTGGTAGCATTAGCAGGAGCTGGGTTAGGCAGCTACACAGAGTCCAGGATTAACATCCTGGGAGGAGAGCAGAGATTGCAAGAGTCAGACATGCAGTCATCTTGTTTGAGCCCTGAATCCTTCATTCATTCCAAAGACAACTCTGTAGATGACTAAACAACATGTTTGCCTCTGAAATGTGGAAATTACTGCTGATTTGAAGGAAGGGTACCAGGATCAATAAACTTGCCAACCGCTAGTTGAATGTCCTCTCAGGGAGATTGTAACACTGCCAGGGGGGATAACCCGCTTTTTAAATATTCACAACTAGGCTGAGCTCCTGGTGATGCTACAAAGATTGCCTCCTGAGTGTGCAACAGTACTCCAAGTCACTAACAAACAGGAGTTTCTGGGTGAGCTCTTCAGTGACCCTTGCAGTTTGATCACACCAGTTACAGATGAGCTATGTCACCATTTGTGACTTTCTTCTCCAGCTGGCTACTTTCTTCTCCTGGTGGCTTTCTTCTCCAGCTAGTCTACATCGATGTGAGAAAGCAATCATACACAATATTTCTCATCAAGTCACTGGTTAAGGTAGCATATCAGATGGGTGCTGAGTGGCTAGCATGTTTTTTTCTTTGTCTAAGTTCATATTTTGCATCTTGCAGCGGTCTAGCCAGCCAGGATGGAAGTCATCTCACCTGACATCAGACGTCTCCGTCGGAGCTGGCCTTTATAATCAGAGAAGAGAAGTAGGTACTTGTAAGATGTGAGTAACCTGCCCTCTTTTGGATGTCTGCTTCGGGGTGAGATGACTCATAAGTTTCACAATGACTAGAAAGGGAGTCCAACTGGCAAGCTTCTATAAAGACATTTATACTGTCATGTCTAAGGTTAGATGAGTACTTTTCTTATTAACTTGAGGTGTGTCACTGGCCCAGTCTCACCCCTGATCTGTCATTTCTAAATAAAACAATACATGTGCCCTGAGAATGACACGTCTAATTCCCACCTGTTTCCGCCTCTGTGAATACGGAGATCTGGAATGAGTTCTCTGAGGTCAGCATGGGGATGTGGCATAAAAGAGAGCACACTGCTTCACAAGTCCAGACTTGAGACTGGGTAAGAAAAGTGGGACTCCAGTGTTGATTTTTATTGCATGTAGGCAAATCCCTCGCTGCTGCTGCTGGGCTCCTAGAAAGCAGGAGCTGTAGGGACAGGGCTTGAGCTTTCAATTTAGAAGCAGAGTCAAAGCACAACATTTTGGTGGCCAAATTGCCCTTTCCCTCAATTCTTTCTCTCCTCTCCACCCTGCATAACCTGGGCTCCTTCCAAAAATCCCAGTCCTTATCTCCTGCTAATCCCACTGCAACCTTCTCAGGCCAGCTGCAGTGACAGCATCTGCTGGGGTGAACCCTTTCTGTAGCACTCACCATCTTCTGTCTTTGCCACCTACTTAACTGAGCACTATCAAACTGGAAATAGGCCAGTTTCAAATAAAGTGTTTAACATATCTTATGGAAATGCCTTCTGACCCTGTCTTTTATCTTCTTTTGTTGTGTTTATGGACTCATGTCTCACTATTTTTTAAAAAATTATGTTTCTCCTTCCTTCTTGTACTCTCAAAGAGCCATTGGGAGACCAAAGAACATGACACACCAAAGAAAGAAGCTAAGACACAACACAAATTCTGCTAGCTGTATGAAATAAATAAACTGAGTAAACAGATTTTTTTTTAATATTTTATTTTTCATAAAAATTAATAGTTAATTATGACTTCAATACATATTTCTCTAACAGAGTGATCTTCAGTGGGCAGTGTCCATTTAAATTAGATTTTTCTAATCGAATAACTAACTTCATCAACAGCCAAAATCAATGCTTTGTATTAGACACAGACCCAAACCCATTAAGGCCTTATTATTCAAGCATGCACCTCCCTTCAGCTTTTATCTCCCCTCTAGGGTTTTCATAGTAAGGCAGGCTTTTTTTTTTTTTTTTTTTTTTTTTTTTTTAATTAGCCCTTCTGCCCTGGAGTCTTCTATTTTATTTTCCAGTATCCTGGGAAGTATTTTTTTTTTTTTTTTTTGACTACTCAATACTTGAATAGAAAATTTTTCCTCTTAGTTCTTCATTATCAGTGATAATAAAGCTTCACAAAAGACATTGTGATAATGTAGAGACAGAAGAGCACAAAAGCAAGGCAGTGCTTCAAAGGGGCACCAGCTCTCATTTTATGATCTTATTTGTCTAACGCACTCATAAAGCACAAGTGAGCAATCTGTGGGGGTGCAGCTCACACGTACACATTAAGTGGCAAGAAAGCCCTTCGGTTCAGCAGAGCTGCCAGCGCTGCCTGACATCTGCATTCTTGAGCATGTGAAGTTTTACAAGTGCCACCGCTGTATTTTTATTTTTCCTTAAAGTCTTTTCATCTCGTAGAGAGAAACGACCACTTGCTTAGCTATTTCTGTGTGTAGTGAGGGAGCCAGAAGTCACTTCAGGAGCGGTACAGTTGTTGCACGAGGAGTATCCCACACACTTTGTGCCCTAGCATGTGTGCGGGTGCAGGCTGCGTAACCTGTGGCCAGCCAGCGATGGTGCATCATGGTGCCTGCCCAGGGGTATGCCTCCATGTCACAAGTACCATGAGACTGCCATTTAATCAAGGTGTATCTGATCTATAGATTGGTTCATAGAATAGTTTGGGTCGGAAGGGACCCTAGAGATCATCTAATTCTAACCCTGAGTATAATATACTATAATATACTATATATTTAATAGTATAATTAAAGAGCACATAATGCACATAATGATCAATAGGACAAGGATTAATGGCTTTAAACTAAAAGAGGGAAAATTTATATTAGATACAAGGAAGAAATCCTTTACTCAAAGGGTGGTGAGACACTGGCACAGGCTGCCCAGAGAAGCTGTGGATGCCCCATCCCTGGAGGTATTCAAGGCCAGGCTGGATGGGGCTTTGGGCAACCTGGTCTGGTGGGAGGTGTCCCTGCCCATGGCAGGGGGCTTGGAATGAGGTCATGTGTAAGGCCCCTTCCAACCCTAGCCATTCTGTGATACTGTGATTCTAATGTACGTGTATCAAATATATTTTTAATCATAGGTACAGATATTGTGTGTTGTTCTGTCCACTTGAAATATTCTATACACCTGTTCAGGAACTGTAGTTTTACTCCTGAGATAAGGGTCCTAGAGGCTCTTCAAAGCCATGGGGTGTGGAAACTAAGATCCTAAAGTTTTCAGTAAGAGGGAATTCCAGGAGTATGTGGATGGGAACTGGGCACTTTGAAAAGTTTTACTTTTTTTTTTTTTTTTTTTTTTTTTTTCCATCTAGATATCACCATGTGAAGGAAACTCAGTGCGAATTGCCAGCAAGTGGCCTGTGAGCATGTGAGGAAGCTTCAAAAATGAGTTTCAAAAGGAAGCGGTTCTTCTCCTCCTTTTAGTGGAAGAAGAGCTCTGCAACCCCAAAGTAGCCATTTAAATGTCGATGCAAATTACCTCTTTCAGTGATCATTTGGCTATACATTTCCAGCTAATGAGGTTGTCTTTCCATCTTAACCTGCATCCTCCTAAGCCACAAAAATCCCCAAAGCCTGGAGACTTCAAGGTTGTACTCAGTTTGGGGGAAAAGCAGATAAAACACAGAATACATTGAAAGTGTAATAGAATTGAAATGGCTGTCAGACAGAAAATTTTGCCTTGCTTTCTTGGTCCAATAGTGTTGTTTTCAAAGATAATTGCTTCTTAGTGTAAGCCTGTCAGAAGTGAGCCTTAGACCAGGACTGAGGGCTTTTAATTGTGTAATAATTTTCATACTGATTCTGTACTTTTTCATATTTAAATTGGGTTCCCATAGAACTCCTGATCCTGATCCTGCCAGGGTGCTCTAGACAAAAAGAGATTTAGGGCAAAGCTTAGCACATTCTTATCTTATGGCTTTGGTGACAGGCTTGCTTCAGAAGAATGGGAAGTAATTTCCAGTACAGTTGTGTTTGCTTCTCCTCCTCCCATTTCTGTGGGATCTGCGCACTCCGGGGGAGCAGGCTGGTCCCACAAGCAGATATTTGGCTTTGCAGTACTCAACACGTAATTATTTCCCTTGCAGCCCTCTGAAGGGACTCTGGGAGCAAGGTCCATGGCTGGGATGAGGAGTGTAGACTGTTTGCACTGCGCTTGAGCCTTCTATGGGGCTGTCCATGCCTGCTGCTCAGGAGAAGGCCTGCCCATCTCCTCCTTGGAAGTGAGTAGTCCATCTGGCATAGACACACATCACCTACAGGTTCGTCCCTCCAATCCCTTTCACACCATGTAGTCATCTGCGGCAAACTACTCTGCTCCTTGGCTTTCCCCCTCACTTCCTACTTGGCTCTCCACCTCTTGTAAGCAGTGCTGGAGTTGAAAGTCCAGGGAAGGAATGTTAAACAGGCATTAAACAGAACTGGGAAGGATGTGTGCTACAGGGGATTGTAACTTATGTAGTGATAAGGTTTTCCTCTGCAGAGACTGTAAGTCTAACACTGCAAGGGTTAATGTAAACCTGTTTTTTTTTTTTGTTTGTTTGTTTGTTTTTTTCCTGATTATGTTAAGAACTGGTTGATAGTTGCTGCAAAACCACTCTGTACAGATACTCACCTCTTACCCACAGCTGGGGATGCCATCTCAGCTTGTGACACGCTCCATCTTCAGGAGCAGGTATCTTTTTGTTCTCCATTTTTCCATGGATGTCAGGCTAGCAGTGGGTTTTGGCGTGCTGCCTCATCTGGATGTGTTTGTGGCAAGTACCGTAGGCCAAGCCAGGCCAGCTCCTGCTCTCCCAGCAAGCAAATATGGATCCATAGAGCAAGGTGTCCCTGTCTGCTTGCTCCTGTTCCATGCGCATGAACCCTTGGCCTGACAGCTTGTCTTCTCTTGTGAGAGCTCCCTGCCCTGGTCAAGCTAGCTGAAGGCTGCTTATTGTCAGAAATCACGCGTCTTTGCTGTCTCAGCGAGGACATGAGCATGCAGGTTTCACACAAGCATGAGCCAAGGATTTTGTGTGCTGCATGTCCTGGAACTGGCTGGCTGGGAACCTAATGAAAATGCTGCTTGGTTAAGAGCATGCCAAACGTGCCAATTTGGTATTAAAAACAAATACCTAGCTCTTATGAATGGCTTAGATTATTAGCACATCTAAAAGCACCTCAGGAAACTGGACTGCCTCGGGCCTTTAGTAGCCATCTAGTCTGTCCTCCTGCTCCAAGGCAGTATCAATTAAATGTAAACCATTTGTAACAGATGTCTGCTTTGTCTGCTCCTGGAAACCTCCAGTGACAGGGATTCAATAAGCACCCCAGGCAGTCCCATGCAGCGTCTCACAGAGCTTGGAGTTAGCAAACTTCCCCTACTTTCTGGTCTAAGCCTCGCTTGCTGCAAGTGAAGGTCACTGCTCCACAGAAATGTGGCTGAAGGCTGCAGTCCTAATTTATCTCAGTTGCCCATTTTCCTTTCTGTGTCTAAAGCAGGGAAAAGAGGCAAGGTTGCAAACAATGGGGACGCAGAGAAAAGCCTGTAGGCTAACTGTAGGGTTTCTCAGTGTCAGAGTTGCAGCCAGTTTCCAAACCATCCCTCAGAATCCCATCCCAACCAGGAGCTTTCATTGTCTGCCCCTTAGAAATCCAAAGCAAACTTCTCAAGCATTTGCATCCTTCAGAAGCCCGCTAGGTGATGAAGGCTGTACAGCATCACACTAAATCAGGACCACACTCAGAGGCACACCTGAAGTCCTCCATGGGTGGTTTTGTCCAGCCTGTGCTGGGAGCGGTGTCCAGAAGAGGGTGGCAGAAAGGGGTTGAGCATTCAGGGCTCAGAGCGTATGCTCTGAGCATAATGCTCCTTTGTTACCAATTTCTACTTATATTGAGAAAGCAAATCTTTTTTTTTTTTTTTTTTTCCTGATCTCTTCCAACATGGGCATATTCCCCATCTGTTTCTCTCTCCAAGGAGTCGTCCGGTTAGGCAAGCTGCTCTCACCGTCTCCTTGAAAGCCAAATCAGTTCCGAATGAGAAAGTCTGGGTTTGAAGAAAGCCACCTTCTTTCTTTTCACATATTTTTTTTTTTTCCCCGAGTGCCCTATTGTTTGCCAGGCTCTAACAATGCCTGCTCCCACGTGCACAGCATCCACGTCTGGGAGGAAGGCGTACCCCGGCGAGCAGCAGCGCCGGGCTGTCATCCCGGCGGCGGGGACACAAAGCAGCGGGAGGCACTGCTGTCAGGAGTGGAGGGGACGTGGAGCCCTGCAGCTGTCAGGCTCACAGTGATGCTCCCTGCTCACGCACCTCCTGCCATCCGTTCTCATCAGGGATCGAGATACTCCCCCTCCCTCTGCTTGTCGCTGGGGAGCCGCTGGGAATGCTAATGCCGTACCCTGTCATCTCTGGCAAATTGCTCCCTTGCATGAACAAGGAGCTCTGCTTTGAGCTGGATTCAGTACGGAGCTTCCCAGCACTAATTAGACAAGCTTTGGGTCGTGGTTTGGGTTTTGTCTTCCCATTTCTTTTCGTCCCTGGAAGGCCCATCTGCAGCAGCAAGCCAACTCCCAAAGCCCCAGCAGGGTAATTATTTATGAACGTGCCACAGAGACCACGTTGCACTGAAAAATGATGAAGCCAAATGCTTGCCTCCTTTACTGTGTGGCTATTGTGGCACATTGTTCTCCCTGCACACTGGGAGGATGGGACGCCACCCTTGTTAAAATAGGTAGACCACCTAATTGCTTCCTCTGGGAAAAAAGAAACAACGATGATCCCCATCCACACCCAGGTGCCAGAACTTTTGGGCAGGGCACAGGAGAGAGCACAGGCAGCCCATATTGTTCATATTCTAAAAAAGCAGCAGCAGTAGGCTTCTCTGCAGAGAGGACATGGGAAGAAGCTTGCCCACTTCATGTCTTGGAGCACTGCTACCAGTACTTTGCCCTCTGGGGGGGAGCTGAAACTTGGTGTGTCCAACCCAAACCTTTACATCCTAACACCCCAATAGCCCAGATGCACGATGTGGTGCAGTCGCTGCCTTGCTAGACATGGCATAGCATTTTGAACAAGGAGGGGGCATGGACCCAGTAATTATCTTCTGTTGTGCACTAAATGCTGACAGCAGAGGCTTCAATATGTGATGTAGAGGTGTATTGTGAATCCATCACAGTTTTGTTATATGAACAGTGAATACTGCTCCCTGGAACTATAATCTCCCCAGGTTAGGGCTTGATGCAGCTCCTGTTCTGATGGCTGCACACAGCTCCTCCTCTCTCACTAAAGTGAGAACTAACAAGGGCACTGCAGCTCTTTCTGGTCCCTTGATAAATCTGTTCCTCTACAAATATGGCTACTTGAGCTACACTCTGGGCACCCACATCCACATATGTTAGGTAAGGTATTTCCCCACTTGATTGTATTTTATTAAAATAATTTTTTTATTAAAATACAGTGAAATTTATTTGAACCTGCCTCTTGCTAGTTTCATTTATTGGCCTGTATCTCTTTTATTGGAGGAGAAAATGAAAACCTTTTGCCATTCACCTCCTTAATATCATCAAGACTTTATAGACCTTCAGTATTCCCCCATGTGTTTCCTCTTTTGCAGAGTGAAAAAGAGTCCCAGAAACATTTATCAGCATTAAGTTTTAGCTGCCGTTTTATTGCCCACTCCCTCTGCAACTCTTTGCATTTGGCTTTCACTTTACTGCAGCTGTTAACTTGAACCTCCACAGCTGAAGAATCAGAAACTTACCTCATGTACATGGCAAGTGAGAGCGTTTTCTGTTGTCAAGCCACTTCAAAGCCAGAGGCCTGGGATCTGTTTGACAGTGTCCCCAAGGAGAGCTCAACTCATAATTCTCCTCAGCAGAAGCTCCTGAGGATGTCAGAAGCAGCCAAACCCTGGCTGAGCACTGAGCATCACACCCTAAGATGGAGAGGACTTGCTCCTGGACCACATCCATGTGGCTTCTGAAGATCTCCAGGGAGGGAGATTCCTCAGACACCGCAGGCAACCTGTGCCTGTGCTCCCTCAGCTCTTTCAGCTTTGCTGTAGAGCAGGGTTATAGCCACCTGCACTGCACCATGCCACTGTAATGTGTGCAAGGCCTTAGGTTGCTACACGTCTCAGGGGACAGAGCATGATTTCTGCACTGCCACTGGCTCATGGAGCTTAAGACTTAAGTCAGGCTGGTAACAAAGGACAGCTACCCGTGTGTTCACTGCAAAAATACATTTTTTTTTACCCATAATACAGCTCTTATGTTACTAGGTTTACAGTGTCATGAGCCACCAGAGCAAAAGTAACGTGTGTTTGTGAAGGCCTATAAAAAAAACATTTATCAAAAAAAAAAAAAAAAAAAAGGAAAAAAAAAAAAAGGGGAAAAAAAAAAAGGAAAAAAAAAAAAAAAAAAGAGGCAGTGGCGCTTACGTGAGCCTCTGCTTCTCTTTGCTGCAGACATATCCTTCATGCACCCAAAAGATGGGAGAGGTGAATGGGGTAAATGCTGAGCTGTGAATTCCTGAGCCACCCAGCCTGTTACTAATTACCATTATTAAATATTGACACAGTGAGTGCACACAGAGCTCTCAGCAGAGATCTGTGCCCCTCTGTGGCAGCAGCAGCGAAAGCCAGGCAGCGGAACAGCTCCCAGAGCACTGACATTGCGAGACCAGTGTCCACCCTGGAGTTAATGTCCCCTGGGGACTGCTCACATCTGGAGCAGCTGGCACAGTTAGAGCAAGGGGTTGGCAGGGATCACAAAGCTCCTGACCCCAAACTGTTGCTTTTGGGATTGCCCTGGCTGCCACCACAAGCATTTGGCAGGGCAAGTGGGATGATGTGGACCCTGGAGAACAGGGGCAGCCTGCTGGGACCTGCTTCCCCATGGCAATGAGAGGTGGCTGCTCAGGAAGATTTAGCCCAAGAAGGAACAGCCACCAGAGTGTGGGAGGCTCTGGAGGCTGCAGCTCTTCTCCCCTTTTCGCTGTGCTGCCAGTGAGTGTGCTGGGCCACATGCCAGGGACACAGATGCACTGCTGCACAGTTCCTCCTCCCCATGTCATGGCTGCGTCCGGCGCTGATTTTGCCCATGGTCATTTTTTAATACAGCAGCTGGCTTGGCCAGGAGCGAAAAATAAAATATGATCCCCCACATTTGCAAACTGCCCAAAGCCAGCCACAGCCCTGGGCGCCTTCTCTGAGAACGAGGAGCAACATTTGCAAAGCTTTCTTGCATCCTGTCTCCACCAGCCAGCCTTCTTCACCAGACCTTCCCCTCTTTATCTCTTCAGATAACGTTGGGTAGGCACAAAAGCTAGGAATAGTCTGCACCAGGCTGGCACTCCTTCAACAGCAGAATATTCACATTTTTTTATTTGACCCTTGTCCCATGCTAAGCTTTTTCATGAACACTGCCTCTTACTTAAGTGAAGAGCAGCCACTGTTCATACCATGCAGCTCAAATGAGCCTCCATTTTGTGGGTGAGCTTCGCTGTCCTGACACCAGACAGAAAAGCGCTTTCCAGGAGAATTACTTGCTTTCAAAAGCAGATGAAAGAGGAGTTATTGTCTGAGATGACATTTTCAGGAAATCACTGGAGAAGCCAGGTTGCATACTAACACAAACTGGTACAGGGCACCGATTTCTCCTTTGCCCCACTGCAGCTTTGCCCCTGCATGCAGCAGGGTGAGGAGAGGCCAGGGGGACAACATGGGTTTTGGCTTCCCCCCAAACAGCCAGGCTGGAAGAAGAGGGGAGGGTTATATAGCAGCTCCTTTCCCCATGGGAGGTCAGAAAGTGCAAAGGTGGACAGAGGCAAGGGGTTAGGGGCAGGACATCCTGGTCAGGATTTGTTATCCAGCCTCTGTGGTAACCTGTGCTGGAGATAGCCCATGTCAGGAGTTAGCATCATCCCTTACACCCCTGGAAGATGTTCACAGTACGTCCTTATTTGGCACGGGGAGAGGAGAAGGCAGGCCACAATGTATTTATTATATATCCCAGGCATAATCAACAGGCTGTTAATTATCGGGCTGTAACATATACAGCTGCAGCTTACATGGCTTATATGGGAAACTGTTATTTAAACAAAATATCAGGGATGATATTCCTTTGGCTTGTATTTTGCCTGGATGTTAGCATGAGCCTGGTACTCTGCCAGTCATCTGAAGCCAAGCTGTGGCTGCTGGGGAGAAGTCTGGACCCCAGGACTGCTGGGGCTTTTGTGGGGACAAGGAGAGCTGGTTCTCACCATTCCCAGGCTCCAAGTGAGCTGTTCAGGCTGAGGGGCTTGTTCTAACTCAGACCTAGGTCCCACACATTTGGCCTGGATTATTTTTTTTTTTTAATCTTCCAAGAGCTGGCTGGCAGCGAGAGAAAAGCTTACTGGTGTGAGTGCTGGGGATGGAAATGTGGAAAGTTGTAGGGAAAGGCAAAGAAACACACTTTGTCCTATTTTCTCCAGGTCCTTCAGTGACCTCGAGAAAATAGACAGACACCAGTGAAGCAGGTACAGGAGACCTGACAGACCGTCACTGTAGGCAGTGATTTGGCTTGCATTTCTTTCAGCAGTGGCTCTCTCCCTTTCTATGCATTGGCCCTTAGAAACTTCCCCTGTTGTTCCATCAGCTCCTGATTTAGGGCCAAAAAGTAAACCAGTCTGGAGACCAGCCTGGGTTAGAAACAACCCAGAGTTTCTTTTCCCTAGTTCCCGTTTTCTCTCACTTTACTTCCATTTCACTTATTAAACTGCATAAAGTAGAATTTCTACCTTATCCATGCAAGTGTGTAGCCACAACTTTAATTACTGAAAGAGTAGCTTGGGTTTAAGAATAACTGATCTGAATTTTTCTGATGAAATGCACCCAGATTTCAATCTCTTCTGGAGAATCACTAAATATTTGGCAGTAACATACACTTCTACAAATCGAGTAGCTATCATCCACCTGAATTTTTTCATCCTTCTTTCAAGTCGCCTTGCTCTCCTGCTTTCCAGTATAGAAACTTTTAATGCTGAAGTTTAGCCTGTAACGCTGTTCTGTTCGTGGTTTGGCACAGGGTGTGAGCTGAGATAAATTTTGTCCCAGGCTATCTGTCACTTCAGGATCTGTCTCTAAAAAGCTAGAAGCTGGAGTTACATTAAGGCATCCATGGCACGTCCGTTCCTATAAATACATCATTTACAATGGAAACTTCTATGTATGTCAAGGGGCATGTTAGTGTTTATGGGACTCATAGAATAAAAAGAGGGAAAGTTCATTTCCTGTTTTGAAATGATTCTCAATTTTATCAACGGGAGAATTGCCCCATGGAGCTGACTAGCTGCCTGCCATTTTACACATACAGCTTTCCTATTTAGCCATTAAGCAGATTATTCTCTGCTGGATGGATGTGTCATTCCTCTTAATGTTAATGATAGTCCCACATATGCCGTGACAGAATAAATACCAAACTACGCAAACCACTCACTCACTAAAGGGAATGTGACTCCTTCAAGCAATGTAGGAATCTGACAGCAGAGTGATGGGAGCCTGAGAAGAGTAGAGGGAGCTCCTGGCAGGGATGAGCCTCAGGGATGTTGCTCTGCCAGTTTTGGCAGCAAAGCTAACCAAAGATGTTCCCACCCGTGGAAACCCTACCCCTTGCCCCTTGGGCTGCAGTCCCCTGCTCCCCACATTGAAGTGTCCCATTGGTAAATGAGCTCCTGAAACCATCAAGGGTTAAAACAGCCTTTTGAAGGTGGCACATCTGTGCCAAGTCTTTGCAGTGCCTCCATGGCTCAAGTAGGAGCATCCCTGGTGCCTGCCCTCTGGGGCACCTCTGGCAGTCACATACACGTGCTTGCAGAAAGGGCCAGGGCAGGGGACACCACAAACCCCCAGCTCCTGCAGGCAGAGGAAAATGTTTCACCAGAACATCTTTAGGAGTTTTGTGTGCAGCAGCACAGGTTGGTTAGACAGCCAAAAAGAGCAGGAACTGGCCAAAAATCAACTCTAAGTTTCACTGGTTAAACTGAAGAGGAGGCTGGGGTTTTTCTCTCTACACTTCTATGAGGCTCTTGTAACTACTGAGCTACAACAGTAAAATCAGCTTTAACCACATCCTCTCTTCTCACACAGATTTCATATCTCAGCATGTTCATCAGTAAATAAAAGCAGTGGCATACTTAATATTCTGAGCACTAGCTTGCCAAGGGGACAGACCCACTGCAGAGGAGCTGAGCTCAGTGCACTCCCAGCTGATACAAACCCAGCATGCCAGTGGTCTTCCCCAGGAACAGCCCAGCCTGAGGTGCTTCCACTCCCTGCACTCCTCCACAAAGCACGAATTTCTTCACTTTGGGAAGCAAAGAAAGCACTTCCATTCCTGAGGCAGCCCTCATGCAAGAGCGCTTCACGTGGTGCTGAAGGAATGCAATCACAGCACAGGAGGGATATTATATGAGGCTTTTGCTGCTTCCATACAGAAACAGTCAGTGGATTGTTGTTTCCTCCACATGTAGGGTTTTCCTGCAAGGGGTGAGTCAGAACTGATTCACATGGAGCCTCTAATATGGTACCAAAAAGATACAAAATTGAAAATAGCCAGGAGGGCCCACATTGCCCGTGTGGCAGGCCAAACTGGAGAGCAG
Source organism: Nettapus auritus (assembly GCA_011076525.1). Classification (NCBI taxonomy): domain Eukaryota; kingdom Metazoa; phylum Chordata; class Aves; order Anseriformes; family Anatidae; genus Nettapus; species Nettapus auritus. Next base: position 44,191,951 of record CM021766.1, read on the forward strand.
CTTACTGAGGCAGAGGTTCAAGGACACTAAAGTCTGTACGAGCCACCTGTTGGACATCCTGTCTTCAGTGGCAGTGCTCAGAAATGTGTTATCCGGTAGCCCTACCACTTCTATGATATGAAAAGCATTTTTACATGGCAACTGGGGACTTGAGGTTGTAATACCTCGAGTAATTCCCTTGCTTGTCAAAACGTTCAATACAACAGCATGTGTCAAGTCGCTGCAGGTGACCGAACTGCAGCATTTGTTACTTTTGCTTTGATTGCAATAACTCTCAGCATTGTTGTCCCACTAATTCCCAGGTCTCAGCCTGGGTGAGCACCAGGAGCTGCAGGCCTGGGCAGGTCCCACATCTATAGGCAAGGCTTGCCATACATTGTGTGAACAGCCATGCCATAGTGCCAGTGGCAGGAAATTATCTTTAATAGGAAGGAAAACATGATTTTATTGTTCAGGAAGAACAGCTGGTGGTGAAAGCACCAGCAGTGCAATAACACGCATGTTCGTGAACCATGCAAATGGATGCAGTGAGGAGATACACAAAGGTACAGGAACTTCAGCCATGGGGCTGCAGCAACACCTGTGCAGGACCAGGTGTGGAGAGGTGAGGAGGAAGAAGAGGTGCAGGAGGATGACTGCTGCTCTGAGGTATTTCCTACAGCCTCATTTGTCTGCATGTCTCTCCATCAGCGACTGCTATGTCTCCATGTCCACTTCTGGCAAAGCCTTCGTCACAAGGCCACAAAGCTTTCTTCAGTCCCTCTCAGACCAGGCTGACCCCCTTCTCCATCAGTCCTGTAACAGGATGGTGTGCCAGTCCCTCCATTTCTCCTCTTTCTCATTCCATTCCCTTTGTCTCAGGCGCACCGTCAGCTCCTGAACCACAGTTTACATGGAGATGGGGGTCTGTGACCTCCCAGGTGCCTCCACCTTGGCTCCTTCCCTCCACCTCAGGCTGCAGTCTGCGGGCCAGAGGTCAATGCAGCTGCTCCTCCAGAGCCACCCCTGTGAAGCAAGAGAAGGAACAGAAGTGTTTCATTGCTTGGTCCCAGCAGTAACAGAGAGGGCACCTTTTTCAAAAATACCCCTCTCCCTGTTTTGAGACGCTAGCTCCACCAACTCATAGGAGTTTCTGAAGCCCCTGGAGATGGTCAGTCTATCCCTACTTGCCCTCTTGAGCTCTTTTGTGTGCTGATGCACAAAACCAGGCTCATGGCACATGCCCTTGCTGATCTGCAACCTATTTCAAGGGGTGTTACATGGGTCCAGTTATCTAACTAACTGCTCACATGTGCTGGGGATGGTTCATCAAGTGCTGATGAATCCTGGCTGGTGATTGCATTACTGGTTCTGCAGGTAGTGCCTTCCCTCCCTTTTCTTTGGATGACGCAACCAAGAAACTACACATTTACAAAGCCTAAAGGAATTTATCAAGAGCCATACCGCGGTAGTTCCCAGAAGGTGCCTCCTGCTATCTGGCAGAGCTGGAAAAACACTCACCCCTGCTGTGGGACTAGAAGAAGGAAGTCCTGCTGCAGCAGGTCCTGGAGAGGCCCAGCAAACACTTCTCTATCCCATTGTACATCTCCAGCTCACCCATGAAGCTGCCTTGCACTCAGGTTCAGACATTTCATGGAGGTGAGAAAGGGCCCAGGGGTCTGCGTTTTGCAATTCATCCTTCACATAAATTATTCTGCTGTGGTCATCTACAGTGACAATACAAAGATTCAAGAGGAGAGATGTGTCCACCTCAGGCTGTACAGCTGGGGAGCCCGTTTGGAGCAGGATGACCTGCCAGCATCCTTTGTCATGAGCCTTGAGCGGCGCCCAAACTGGCAGTCTTGGCACGCACAGCTTGGTGCTGCCACTCCCCATTGCTGCTGCATGACTCACAGCCAGCTCGAAACCTTCCCCGATAAAGGCTTTGCGAAGACAAAAAGGAAGACAGCAAACAAGAAGCAATAGAACAATAAAAACCTTCACAAAGAGCCAATATAAAAATTTCCTGACTTTTATTAACCTGAAGAGACGGTGTGATGGCATAAAAGCTGGCACTGATTTTCTGTGTGAATCCTCTACGTTTCAAGCACAATACGTCCTCCCTAACAAAGCTCACAAGGCTCAGTTCTCAACAAATGCCTTTGCTGGAGCTGAGCGTACTGTCTGTAAAGAGTCAGAGAAAAATGGATCCCCGTGCTTGGAGGGTGGCCAGCAAAACAATGGGGAAAAAGGCAGCCACAGTCCTGGGCACATTGACCAGGAGAAAAACTGGGGAGAAAGAGGCCATTTTTGGTAACTGCACTCACTATTATCTAGAGTGCAGCTGGAGCTGAGGTGAGCAGTATGTAGGGTGAATGCAAGTTCACATCCACTTGAGATAATGCCACTGATTGCTGAGAAATATAGTGCCAGCACCAAAACCATGTGTGCAAGGACAGTGTCCTGCAGGAGAATATAGAGCTGATGTCTGGTCTCCCCTCCAAGGCTGCTGGCTGCAAGGCCAAGTGTTCCCAAGGGCTGGTTGAGGGTTTGGTCTGGGGTTTGGCCAGATTTCTGGCACACACAAGATTGGGACTCATCACTCATGGTCTCCTTAGTGCCCTGTAACCTATATGCCTTGTGCCAAAACTGTGTGCCTCTCCTGGTACCATGGAAAGGTGACTGGGATAAGGTAGGACACGTGTTTGTGACTGGGGTGTCAGCCTCATGTTGGCAATGAATGTGGCACCCTCTGGCTCCCTTCCATGGCCACTTCAACCCAAAGCCACCCAACCACACAGCTCAGAGACCTCACCGTGTGTATGTGAGGGGACTAAGTCAGGCAGGGTTTTAATCTGCAGGGGCACCAGTTTACCAAGCACTGATCTTTAAGCATTAGCTTAAGCTTTTTGCTCACACCCTTTGGTGGATGAGGCTTGTTTTTAAAGCACATTTCTCTCCTATGCTGAGGTGATGATATCCTAATGAACAGCGAGGGGGCTTTTATTGCTCTCTGTGTAAACACCAGTGAAACACTTTGGCTCAATGCTTTTTTGAGGTGTGTAAGAGCAAGCTCTACTACCTTCCTGGGTGCCTTGCGTGAAGCATCAGCCCTGCTCATGGTACGAGACAGGTCTTCTCCTCAGAGGTGGACAGGGTACGCTCCAGCTGCAGTCCCAGGCAGAATGGGGGGCACCAGCTCCCACTGTGCAACTTTTACAACACCAGCACCCATCTTCAGGCTGCTCCAGCCTCCTCCGTGTTTTCTCCATGACAAGCTGTCAGGCCATCCATCTCCAAAGCAGGGCTTTCCATCTCAGGTGCCGACCTCTTCTCCAGCAAGAATTGAGGTCACAGGAAAGCAAAAGCAGAGTCTTGCAGGCTAGCAGCGAAGTTGTTTTTATCATCCCTTCAACGCTCGAGTCGATTGAAAATTTAGGCTCTGCTGACCTCTAGGGGACTGCCATAAAACCCCAAAGCATAAAGCCCTGAAAGCTGGTCGTATACTACAGCACTTTCACACGCTCTGTCAAGGAGCCCTGTGGTGGGTTTAACAGCGCTGACATCCATTTCTGGGCACTTCAGCACTGCTACAGGCTGTAAATAAAACCTGGCCCAAACACCCCCTCTTCCACCATACCATTACAGCTGCAGTATATTGAGAAAAGTGTACAAGCAAGGTAAGGTCTTTACAGAGAGAGATTACCTGCTAGCAGACTGCCCCACATCATTTCTACTTTTATTTCAGCTTGAATAAGCACCTGGGAGCTTCCATGTTTGTTTGCTTTCTCCCCCCACTGCATTAGTTTGGGTAATAAAAGGTACTATAGTATTTTCTACAAATCTTGCCTCAGTTTTATCTGCACAACGACAGCACTACTCAGTGAAAAGCACAGATGCATACACCTAGGCATTGGAAATGAAGTTAAATGTACTCATATTGCCTTTCATCACTCACTAAGCAAGTGGTGGGAGCATGAATCTTTTTGCAGGGAAGAAGGAACATGAAGATTTGGAGAAAGAAAGCTTTGATTCTGATGTGCCCCTTAAAACAGCACATGGACCTGCTAAGGAGGGGTGTAACCCTGCATTTCCCAGCCAATTCTGCTCGGTGACAGCTCTGTGGGAGACACTGTATTAAGCAGGAGCTCACAGAGTACAGACCTCCAGTGGCTCTGTTTTCCTTGTTACAAAGCCAAAATCCATCAAAGCCCTTTGACAGCCTGATTTCTCGAACTGGGGAATGAGTGATGTAACTCTGAAGAGGTGGAGTGTGGACAGTCCTGGACTGTGGCACGGAGCAGAGTGCCCCCAGTTGCAGCCACCACCTTCTGTGGGCCTCCCCAGCCCCAGAGCAGGGCAGCTGGGGCCTATGTGAGCAGAGATGAGCTGTCCAAACTGCTTAAGCTCACTTGAACTTCTGAAGCAAGGAGAACTCCATCCAGCAGACCTGAGCGGGCAGTGAGCTCCACATAGCTGAAGACAAGCTGGGTCCATCACCTCTTCCACGAGAGCAGCTCTATCTGCAAGAGGGCAGTAGCCAAAGCCCAATTGCTGCAGTGGCTTCCACTGTACCCAGATGTTCCTCAAAAGGTCATGGAGCTTGTGCTGCTGGGACCATTTACCAACAGAAGGGGTTTAGTCCAGGCAGATCCTGTCTGAAGAAAATTATTGAGATTTTTCTCACACACCCCATCAGGAATGATTTCAGAGCTGCCACTGAGGGCTCCAGATGCATCACAGGGCACATTGCTGCCATGGTCCTCCTACAGAGTTCTCATGCTGTGGAAAGTGCCAAAAAAAAAAAAAAGAATTGTGAGGTGCTAAGTTAAAGAATGTGCTCTTCCACAGCTTGGAAATTGTTCTTCAACCCACCAACAGAGGCTCATGACAAAAGGCAACGACTGGCAGTGTTCCTTCAAGTAAATCAGAGTGAAGAGATGTCACAGTGACAATTAAAAGTGTGCTGTTTAAGTAAAAGAGACAAATGAATTGAACAGAACCACCAATTTTCATTTCAACATTGTTACATGTCTCTTAATTAGAACAGATGTCTCCCTAATCTGTGCAAAACAGAAACAGGACCTGGGAGGTCTGAAATACTTGCTTATCCACAAATATTACCACTAATTCCTGTGTTCCAACAGCAAATCCACTGCCGCAGACTGCAGTAAATGGAAAGACCTGGCAGTTCTGGATCCTGCCCTGCAAAGCAAGAATTACTCTGCTGCACCCAAATCTCAGATGGAATAATTTCCTTTTCCTTACACCTGCAAACACCAGGTTTATCCCACCCTGCTGACACTGCTTGAGAAACACAAGCCTCTCGTTCCCTTCACCACAGACATTTTAGCTACACTTCATCCTGCCAGAACACCTGTTCAATTGATTTTTCTCACAGAGAAAAGACTCCATCAGTCATCAGCATTTGGTAAGCTCTTTAATGGCAAGCCTATGGTGTAACTACACTGTTGGATTTGGTGCCTCGGTGGTGGGAGCGGAAGGAGGAACAGAAAAATATGCAGGGCTCCACTGGAGGCTTACACCTTTTAAAGCATTGAACAAAATGGCAACATCCTTTGGCAACCTGTTTCACAGCTTTGTAGTCCCAAAGAGGCAGAGATCTTCCAGCCAGAAAACAAATGGTGGAAAGCACACAAAGGGCAGTCTTTGCCTGGAGTGGCACAACACCATTTCTGGTTGACGTGCTGAGTGCTGACTGATCCCAGCATCAGTAAAGGAAAACTTGACAATAGAAAAAATAGTATTGACTGAAATCCAGAGCTGATGTTTCCAGCCCCTGAAAACACAAGCAGACATCCTGTACACACAGTGCTACTACAGATCTTTGCCCACATAAGCAGCAGCAGGTCAGCACAGAAAGGGAATTTCAAAGTTCAGTGTATTTTACATGAAATCAGAGAGCTTTGCTGTTGTTGGTAGTTAACTTGGTCAAAAAAGGTTTTTTTTTCTTCAGACAAATGAATCCCCTCTTTGTTGATCTGTGCTTTTCTGACCAGGCTCGTACAGACTGAGCAGTGTTACGTGGCTCTGTGGAAAATGGGCTTTGTAACAACACGGATGCACCTTTAGGTATTTCCTTCCATAAAACAACCTAGCAATGAGAAAAAAAGCCTAACCTAGAGCCTGTAAATGATCACTCGGCACACTGAAGGGGTGACTGTAGGTAAGAGAACAGGTCTCCCTCCATACCAGAAGGTAAGGAAGAGGTTTCCTTCCACATCACATACCAACCATGCAACCAAGTCTCGCTCAGCACACCTTACGTGTGGCACAACGCTGAAACTCAGCAGCTGATGTGGTTGGGTCGCTGATGCAGAACTAACTCTGCCTGTTCCCATCCCAAGTGGCATTTCCACAAGCACGCACCTTCCAAAGGCAGGCACTGTGCAGAGGGAAACGGCCCATGGCAGGAGGTGGGGCTGGAGAAGCCCAGTCGGGTTCAGGCCATCGTGCTCAGGGGTGCATTATTCCTTGCATCTCTGTGAGGAGACATTTTGCCAATGTTTTCTCTTAAATTGGCTGCCTGCATCATGAGCAAGTCCTTCTAAGAGTTTTTTTTACTGTGTGTTTTATGAAGCAGCTTCCTGCTCCCTGCCTGTTGCTCCCACCTACCCACATGGTATCATAAATAATAATGCTAAGGAAGAGAGGAGGAGGCCTTTCAGTTTGCTTGTTCTCCACCCCTTCCTCCATCACCATCCCTATGCATTCATCAGGCAGGATGCTAACAGAAAAACACCACTTGCAATGTCCACAGCAGCTTTCTTACACACTGCAGAGGTTCAAATAGCGGATACTTGGTAGGGTGGTCAGGGCGGTCTCAGAAATCCCGGCACATCCCTGAAAGGGCACTTTTCCACGCTTTCCCCTGCTACCCAGGGCAGCTGTCACATCTCGGAGGTCCGTTCTTCCCCCTGGCATCCCTGGAGTTTCTGAGTCCCCAGGCTGCACTGTGCCGGCCATGCTCAGTGTACCTCTTCTCACCCACAGATCTAAAAGTGACGTATTCACTGGTGGGCAAAAAATACAGCCCCTTTTACAAGGGGCTGCCCTGCCAGTGGGACTTTCAAAGAAGCTCCTCTGCTCCCACTGAATCTCACGGAGGCCCAGCTGCTGAGATGTGCCCGAAGCTCAGAGCAAGGCAGTGGCAGAGCTGCCCACATTTTCTCACCAAGCGCCCAGACGCATGAGCATTCATGCATGCGTTCACAAACCCAGTATCTCAGTCTGGCAGCCCAGCCAGGCGTCATGCTGCCCCTGGTTAATTATCAAAAGGCTACTAACCTCAAAATATGTGGGCAGTAAGGAAAAAATAAAATACAAATAAAATATATAAATACTTTGTGATACAATGAAGCCAGTTCCGCATCTCCTGCATCGTTTGGTTAAGTATGGAACAAGTAACATGATAATACAGAAATGTATTTGGTCAAAGTAGGCAATCAATATTTTTTGATAAAATACATTCTATATTAATGCTCATTCACATTTAATACACACATCAGTTACGTTTTCTATGTATAAAATTCCAGTTTATTGTTAGTGCTGCCTGGTAGTGCTTCAGTTTGGCAGTGGGGGTCCATGCATTCGGCTCCCAGCAGCATGACAGGGAACACAAGCATGCAGCTCTCTGCAGGGCTGAGCCTTGTGCACCCTCTGGAGTTTTGTTTCAACAAAATCTTGCTGGCTGCAGTGGGGATTTTGCAGGGCTGGGAGCTGCAGAAGGGTCCCCAGCTACCATGCACTTGCATTCTGGTGCAGAGGTCGCTCCAACAGCATATGGCATTCCAACAAAAAAAAAGTGAGTTAGTGAATGCAGAAAATAACGTATCTACATAATTTACAGCTTTATGTTTGCATACAACCATATTAATGCTCAACCGCTCATTAACAATTCAATCGATAGCTTGTGCTACTGTAAATTATTTCTTGCTTGGCATTGCAGCAGAGGAAAGACGGCTCCATTTGCTTCCATTTGCACGAGCCACAGCCAGAGGACTGGATGCTACAAAGAGAAAGCTTCTCCCCAAGCAAGGTTCTTTTTAAGGTTATGGCATCTTTTTGAGATGGAGAGGAACAGAAACTTAGGGACTTAAAGCAGGGATGGAAACCACTGTTCTTGCACTTTATTTCCATACGCAAAAAGCCTATTGCTGCTGTACAGTGCTATACAATGAACTGCCACAGTTCTCACGTCACTAGTCCATGGAAAACGTGTTGCGACTATCATGTTTATGCCTGCATGCCAAAAGAATGTACAAAGTTTCATTAAGCTCTGTTTCTCTTCCACTTTTTGTTTTTAATATTTTTAAGCTTTGACTTTTAAAGCATTGCAGACGCTTTCTGTGTGTAAACAAGTACTGCACACCATCCTGGGGCTATGGAAGGTTTTTGCCCCATCTTGGAAAAATCAAGTGCTATGCATCTCTCAGCCCATCATCAGAAATGTAAACCCCCAAGAAAACTTACTCTCTTAAGTAACTTTGAAAAAAAAAAAAAAAAGTCTAAAAAGTCTATGGCAAGGAGATGTTGCTACCAACAGGGTTCTCAAAATGGCGTGAGTTGTTTCTGGGAGTTGTCCAAGCATTTGCTCTTCACGCAATTTTTGTTTTTTTATAAAGCTAATTCTGTATAAAAGGGCTTTTGAACTGTGTGGCCTTCATTTCGCCATTAAAAAATTGAAAAAAAAAAAAAGGAATTAATTTAGAAACATTTTGATCTATTATGGAAAATAGCTGTCTTACAACAGAATCGCTTTGCTTCTTATATTTTCAGTACAAAAGACATGTAAATAAGAGACCCTGCATCTTCACGGTCTGGCACTCGTTGGAGCCACTTAAACCCATGCAAAGTAGGTACAAAATATGAGGGGCCTTCCTGCTTGGGTAGTATTTTAGCTTCCCTCCGCAGAGGTGGAAATGCCCAGATCAGCTCAAAGGCCCAGTGTGAGGAAAAAGTCCAGCATAACGTTAAGAGCCAGATGCTGGTTTATACCCTTATGGCTTCCAAGTTAAGTTGCACTTCAATTGGCAATGCTGCAAGATTTACGTAATAATTTACCGGTGTTTTAAAAATGATGAAGCTTAGAGTTGGTTTTCATGCAGAAGTGGGATATGCAATGGCTGTTTTTAATTGATTGAATTTGTACAAAAACAGTATTTGGCTTTGGGTTACATGGTATGAGAGTACCCAGGTTCATTATGATGTGTACTATTGAGCTCTAATTACTCCCAGTAAATAATCCAATCTCTTGTAAACTCAGGTGTCAGTAAAATGACATTAACACATCTGACACAAATACTTCCTTGGATTTCCCACTTCCCATCATTTTTGTTGAGCCTTCATGTGCACTTTTGTAGTACTGACCACTATTAAACTGTTGTGTTTTTTTTTCATGAGAAACCTCTCAAAGTTTGGTGCTCTGTCTGGTAGTAGAGAGTCAAAAATCATAGCTGTTAAACTAAAAAGCAAGGTGTGGCTTACATCTACTCTCTGTACCGATTTCCCCCGAGAGGTTACGTGCAAGTACTCAGTACCCCAACGCCATGGTTCCTACATTCAAAGTACCCTACATTCGTGTCAGTGAATGTTACTCTCGAACACAAATCAAGGAGACAGTCAGCAACGAAACTACTTCTAGACTGGCAATGGCAGAATGCTACCAAGACAACTCCATAGAAACCCCACTGAAGCAGGAGCAAAATTCAGGTCGCTTCTTAGCAAAGCTCATCACAGATTATTATTATTTCTTTAAAAAGAAAAAGAAAAAAAAGAAAAGAAAAAAAAAAAGAAAACTTTTATCCTGGTAGCCAGATATCCCCATGTCATGTGCTAAATCAAACAGGCTAGCGTGGGACCACCTGATCCCACCTAGTACCGAAAGATTCCCCATTTTTCAGCTTCTCTGAAAATTACTGCTGACTGACACCCATTTGTTGGTGATCGGCTTCTGGTTCCTCTTCTTCCACATCTGCGTTATATTCTTCAAATGCATCGTCATCAACATCTGGAAGCCCAAGTAGCTACAAAGAAGAGAAAACACCGTATAATAGTGAGTTACCCACTCATGCAGTTTTGCTTTAAATCTTCCCACAATACCTAGATGTCACTTCTTGGAAACCTCAACTCCTAGAATAACAGCATTACATAACAATCTCGACTCTCTTTTCTCTCCCTCATGTGATAGAGAAAGGTTTGAAAATGCATCCTCACACCAAATTAAGTGCTCAGAGACCAGAAGATAAATAAAACCAAAGCAAAGCACTTTCAAAAAGCTCTGCCTTTGTCCCTGAGGTCATATCACAATTTTTTGAGTGTTTAGACCTGGCAGTGGTTTAACTTCAGAACAAACCATGATTATAGTGTAGCAGTAGTTAAGTTGATTAAAGATTGTGTTCAGTAACCATGCATAGGCCAAAAATTAATGCAGAACTGGCTAGTGGGGAGTAGGCGGTGTCCCTAAAACCCCAAGGATCCCACCATGTTAACTGCTTTTTCTTGAACTCTTCACTCCATCACACCGGATGAAGACTTGCATACTGGGTGAAGCAATCTCCGTAACAAATACTGCGTGTCCAACTGAAAGTTGCCCAAATCCCTTTAAATTTCTGCAAATTAGATTTGGGCTTCTGAAGAACTGCCAGTTCATCTTCCTTGGACGATGTCTGGATGCCTCCATCTGATGGCTCAGATCACTGCCATGGCATTTGTTTGCCACAGGAGAAGAAGCAAATAACAGTGCTTGAATTTTCCCATCTCCTCCCAAAGGTTGCCAAGCCAACAGAAGTCAAGAAGACAGACACACCAAATAACAACCAAAATAACGTATCTGTTCTGGAGATCTCATATTAGAATCCTATCCTACCAGCTGTTAATATCCACAAGCAAAACCACATGCCAGTCATTACTGGGAATACTATTTTTTTAGCTTGCCAGGGCTGAAAGAGCAGCACAGACACATGTGTGCAACACCCTGTTTGGAGTGCAACACAGCTGCTATCTCTCAAAGGAGACAAAACCAGAAAAATCACAAGAGTGATGCTTGAACGGTGGTAATATGAAAAACACAAGGTTGTGACGAGGCAGATTTTTAGGGATCTACACTCATTTAGTCCATGATTAACATGAAAAATTATTTGGTGGACAAGTACAGAGAATTAGCTTCCAGGTCCATGTATTCTCCACCGTCACTGTGAGAAAAACGTTTTTTTAGTTGCACAGTTTCTCAGCAGCAAAATGGAAGGAGAATTTGCTGACTACATCCCTCCTTCGCATTTTAAAAATACTTACAGAGGGACCCCAGCTGAAGTGTTCTTGTCTTCTGAGCAGAACAAACAGAAAAAAATACTCCCATGCATACGTACTTTTCAAATCCTATGTTGAACTGCATAATGTGAATACAAAATGACACGGTTCATTTTCAGGATGTGGGGGCTTTCTTTCATTTTTAAGCTAAAATTAAAACACTTTTTAAAATGTAAAAGCAAGGCTTCTAGACTTCTCTCTTTTTCCCTCAGTATTATTTTCGCTCAACTGATTTGGTGTATTCAAATTAGATTTGTGTGTCGTACTGCTCCGTTTACATCAACCAGCAGAAAGAGCTTTGATCACTTCTTTTTTTTTGCCCAGCTCCACTAATAATTCCTCCCTGATTTGCAGGGAAATGAGCCACAGGATTGAGAGGCCCATTTTCATTTTATGGGATGCGAGAAGCCTTTTATGTGCAAAACTAGCACAGAAAAAAAAATCTACAACATACACCGCAAGAGCCAAAAAGGCTCTCAAGCCTACAGGTCTCTGTTTTTCACACAGCTCCTTTACTTTCACTCTCAGGACACCCAGCTCTCCTCTCCTGGGCATGGTGAACATCAGGATCAAAGCCAACACCCACCTCAGGTAAGTTTTACAGAGAGTAGGATAGATGGGGACAGGGTGGGATGCTCCTCCAAGGGAGGCACGGTTTTGCTCTCTCGTGGACATTTTGAGGTAGGATTTTCCAAGACACCTGGGACCTCTGCCATCCTTCACTACCCTTAAACACTTACTGGTCTCTGCACTGCAGTGGCAAATCAGCCAAGATCTTGACCCCAAGGAGGAAGGATCAGGTGCAGAGAGCTCTACAAACATTTGGGTCAAAACAGGAGGAGGTAAGATAAAAGTTGGGGACAAAATAAGATGATGAAGGTGTGAGCTGACCCCAGACCAACTCTCATGTCTATTTCTAGTCCGTATCTACTTTATACACTAAAGTATCATCTCTGTGGCAGACTGGAAGGGTGTTTAATGGAAAGAAAAGAGAGAGCTGATCCATTAACCAAATAGGCAAAGGGAACAACTGGCAGGTGGGGACGTGGGGAGAAGGACAACAGGAGGGTGGTGAGGAGGGAAGAAGGACAACAACCAGCAGCTGCGCAGCATGAACTACATCTCCTTACTCCTGCTGGCCAAACTACCCATTTGCTAGGTATGTTTTGGAAGTAAAGGGGAGGCCAATGGGACATATATGAATCCAATGAACTTGGGGTAAATGGCTTTTACACTGCAGACTCCCCACTTTCAACACAGGCTTTTAGACCAGAGGTAAGCCCAGCGCAGGAATCCTGCTCAGTTTTATGACTCACTTTCTGGTTCTCTGCAAACTCTTAAGGTTAGTACCATTTCCCTCAGGCTTTTTTTATTTTTATGCCTTTCTTAACTCTTTCAAAGTGCCCTGATACAAATAACCTAGTACTTTTAAAGTCACAGACTTGTGAAACCGGTGTGGCAATGCCTCCTACCAAAAGCTGACATATAAACACACTGAAAAATAAACCAAGTACAAGACAGAGCTTCAGCAGCTGATGAGATACCATACGAGAGGTGATATGCTGTCATATCTCGGTGTGACAGGATTTGTCTCCAAGCAGATATGCTTAGAAGCATGGACACCTCTTCCTGCTTCCAGGCACTGACATGGCACCGCTGAGACAAGAGCATTGGAGGAGCTGGGATGCTCTGAGGAAAACAGTGTTATTTCTTCAAGGGGCACCAAAAGCCATTAAAGGAGATAGATTGGATGGAAGATGGGGAGTGTTCACCAGAGCCAGGTTCAAAAGCTTGCTGGGCTGTGCATCCGGGTGAGGGGCAGCCTCAAAATCATTGCTTGTGTTTACACCTGCAGTGTCTGGCAGTTTTGGACACCCCCCCCCCCCGTAAACAGATGACAAGGCAAATGAAACACCTTGGTGGAAACCAAGGTTTCCTCTGCTGCCTCCAGCAAAAAAACAGCTCAACCTTGTCTAGAGCTGGGTTTAGAGGCGCAGTTTAGCTGTCATGGGTAAACCAATGCTTTTTAAAAGTCTTGTCTAGACTCTTCTCTCACAGTGGGCTTTGTTTGGATAGTGGGGAAGAAATGTCCTGCAAATGCACTGTTACCTTCATGCTCACAGCAAGGTTATTTCATTAACAAAACAAGTCTAGCACAGAAAGGACAGTGCAAAGGAGTTCTAAGGAAATAATTTCCCAATATTGATGAAGAGTGATTTTGTTCTGATAAAGGCATGATGGCGTAAAATAAGTTTCCATATATCTACTGTACTACTCTTCACTTTTTAAAATCTATCCTACCACGTGTGTGCTGTTTTTAATAATTACAATACAGGAAAAATGTCAATACATTTCTCATTAGACTCGTCAACACACAACTATACGTTGAATGATAAAACCAGCTTCGTTACAACCAGTGCAAACCCCTCGGTACTAAGTCAAAGGAGAATCACATAAGCCACCTTTGTGGTACCTCTAAGAGAAAATGAGGAGGGACTTGCAGTCTACAGGTGGGCTCCGATAATAAAGGATACTGTTCTTGAGCAGCCAAAAGCACAATGAAATTCAACAGATTGGAAGCTAAACTAGAAAAATTATAAATAAAGTTATAAATAAAAGAGTTTTCCAGAAGAGTGTAACTAATGATTTGAAGAAAACCTGCCCAATAGTGTTGTACCCTTTAAGTCATCTGAGGCCTTCACATCCAGACTGGATGTCTTTGGTAAAGATATGTTCCAGCTCAACCACAGCTTGTGTGCTTGGTTATAGGAATCATCGGGTGAAATCTGACATGTTAACGAAGCGCCCAGATTGAATTAGCATAATGGTTCCCCTGGCTTTGAACCTTTTTATCCTGAAGTAGCTTAACTTGGTTTGACTGAAGCCAATTTCTCAGCAATGTAAGCTACATTGAAATAAATGCAGTTTAAAATGAAGTAAGTGATCTGCAGCAATTTAATTAAGTTTTTTTGAAGTCCTCTTTACTTAGACCAGTGGAAGTTTCTCCTCAAAGACATAGCTTTTCTGAGTGGGAGAAAACAGCCTCAAAGATCCATGAGCCGAATATTGTTCTAGGAAGCATATTTATATTTTTGTATGTTTTCACAATTACAAGCAGCTGTTCTGAAGGATCAGATTTCCAGACTTTTCTAAGAAAAGTGTGCATCTGTTCTATTTATTTCCAGTCTCTCAGAGGATTTTTTAAAATTATGCTCTTTCATGTTGACCAGCTGCGGCTTTCCACGGCAACGCAAGGGTGCAACGTGGGGAGGCCAGTGTTTTCGTATCACCACTCCCTTTCGCTCCAAATACTTGGGATAAATTTTCAGCCTTCATGATTAGTCAGCCAGAAAAACAGAGGAGGGGAAGCTGTCTGCATGTTCACTTAAATTTTTGGTCAGCTTTGCCACAGACATCAAGGGAGATGCAGGGAAGAAGCACGGGCCTAGCGATTAAGCTCTGCTCTCCTCTGCACCAGCCTGTCCATCCAGCCTGGGTTATGTCAAAATCAGTGAGTTACCAGCAGTCAAGCTTCAGTTATTGTATTTGTTGCATTTACTGTAATTATTGCATTTTCATAGTCCTTTCCAAAGGAGAGGCTGTGCAAGAAGAGGGTTTGGCAAACCAGATGGAGCACAACGGCCAGCCCAACAAAGTCACCTCACCCTGACAAAAAACAGGCTTCCACCCAAATCTTAGTGTTAAACAAGGACAGAGAAAGCTGAGCAGCCGCAAAATGGTGAAATACAAGAACATAAGCCCCCCTCCCCACCAAACCCAGCTTTGGCTCCGGCCTCTTCTCAAGATCCGACTAAAATGGCATTAGCAAGTATCAGGTGGCAGCCACCCCAAGAGTAAAATCTGAACCACCAGCGGGGTCCTTGCAAAATCCCCAAATTACAGCACTGTGAAATCACTCTGGTGCAAAGTCCTGACTCGTGTCCCGTGTCTGGGAGGCAGTGATGCCATCCCCATGCAGAGACTGTGTGCCACCGGCTGCAGCACCAGTTGGCTTCCCACCCCAGGCAGGCATCTCATTCTCTCGCATTCATAGCTGGAAATAAGAAGGCAGCTGGCTTCTAAGAAGCAATCTGCAAATGCCTGGTAGAGACTGATCTGTTAACACCCCTGCACGCATGGGCAACTGATTGGAGAAGTAAGGAGAAGAACCGCTTTGCCACATCCAATACTACTGTGCTGATAGTCACAGACAGCTGACAACATTTAGAAGTAAAAAAGAAGCACTTACAGGTCTGAAGGACTTGAAGACTTTTTCCAGTATTTCATGGAGCGTCTTTTTCCCACAGGAGGAGATGTAATCCTGCGCGAGCTGCAGGAAAGGTAAGCAGTCCTCACTTTCGCTCCAAACGTGCTGAAAGCCAACAGCAACACAAGAAAGAGAAGGTGTTAACAGGAACCCACACTGACCTCTCCACATGGTTTTATAAGGTGGCAGGTTGTAAACATCTGCCAAAGTACACTGGGCCCCCTTTGGTTTGGACTTGCAATGTGGGCTGTTTCAGAGGCCAAGCTTCTGAGGAGGAACTTTGATGTTACTGACACCATGAAACAGAAGGCAGGGAGGGAAATCACACACGTTTTACAAGTAGAGGTGTTTTTGTTTGATACTAGCCCTGCTCAGACCTGGAAGTCATGCTGGGATTTCTTTCCTTCTGCATCACCTGCTGCCATAAAGCCCTCAGGAAGAGCTAAAGCATCTCTTTGTCCTCCGGGTGTTGGTGCAAGTGCTATGACCCTGGAGGTGGAATTTGGTGTCTAACGCTGTTAACAATGCAGAAGAAATCAAGAAGCAAAATATAACCATGGATTGGACACAGAGCCAAGGAGAGAGATTTGGGCACCCACAACATCCGGACACTTCACACTTCCCTCCCTTCCTCTCTCGGTTTTGAGGTTTGCTCCTCCTAGACCTTGGCAGCCACAATTAAATCCATTTGGGATATTTCCTCTCATCTTGCTCTTGCTTGAGAGAGGCCATTTTCCCAGCCTCGCTCTGGGAAGCCTCTCCCCAAAATGATGCTTCTTCTACTGGTATGATGTTGTTTGAAACAGGGAGACAGTGAGCAATGGGGGAAGATAACAGATAACTCAGACAACATGGTGTTTTGCACAGAAGGGCAGCACAATTTAACATGGACTTTTAAAGACCTTCTTTTTGGAGACATGGTGCACAGGATTGTCTTAGACAGCCTGCTAAACAGAGAAGCCTAATGCTGCAGGAATGGTTAGAGACTCTTATACCTCTATTTTTGCACAGCAATTCTTTTCCCCAAAGTGCTGTGCAGCTTTTTACTGTGCTATAAACAGCAAGTTATGCTTCAACGGGGACAGGGGAGGGTTACCCTGAAGCTTAACTAACATTCAGAGAAAGAGCAAGAATAACAGACATTTCCATCCCCAACATAAGGCTTGTGCATTGCCTGCCTGCTCAGCGGTGAACACCTGCCAGGGATGCAGTTTCACATCTGGCTAAAGGAAACACTACTTAATACCACCTAAGCTGTGTCTTTAAGACAAAAACTGTCACTGATGCGCTACTCACCTCACTTAACCTGCATTTTCTTTGCTGCTTGTTGCATTTGCAAGCATAACCATAGCAAAATGTTTTGCTCAGAAAAAGCTCTGTCTTACTGAGTAGGTCCAGCTCTTTCCATGTACCCAGAGTAATCTCTTACCAGTCTGGTAATAAAAATGGGTTCTTTACAGCCTTGCCAACTCTGAAAGACACATACCACAAGTCTCATGGTATTTCATGCCATCTTACAGCCGTGGGCCTTGTGATCCTATAAATATACAACCAAATCTCGGCTTCTCTTTAAAAAAATAAATAAATCTGGCTTCATGATTTTTATGGCCTAAAAAGGCAGAAGGTACATCAAATGGACTCAGATGAACCCTCTTTAAAATACCAGATGAACTCTCTTCAGAATCGCAGTGTTATAAGAACAGCCTCAAGATTTTGGAGGTCTGGCCCATGATCTCTTAATAAGCAGGGTTAGCAATAACCTTTTTATTACTTCTAATCCTTGTGCCAAACTTAAGGGCTGGATGCTACGGATTGGCAATTTATGACTCATGCTAATCCTGCTTTAATTGTTTATATGTATGAAATGACCATGAGTGTTAACATCCTGATTCTTGTTTAAATTGTGGCCTCTTTCGACTATCAGAGCTATACTCAGGGGCTTCCCTACAAATGAAAATCAGGCCCTGCCCATTTATAATTAATAGCTTGTTTCCCAGGGAAAGTTAACCCCATGTTATCCTACCAGGGTTTTACAAAGTCTCTTTTTTACATCGCACCACATTTCAGATTCCAGTGTGAATTGGCCAGCAGTAGCACGGGATGAGATGATCCAGCAGAAGGGGAAAACCAGAGTAATTCGATCACTTAGCCTCTGAAGAGACTTACGCATCACATCATAAGGCAAGAAGCAAGAAAGGCTTCCACCAATTTGCACGCCAGCAGAAGATTTAAAACTTTGGCTGTGGCAACAAGCATGTGATGAAAGGTCTCAAACATCATTAGTGAGGGCATCTCCTTTGGGAATGGCTTGACCACATCTCTGACCCCAAGGGAACACCTCACCCATGATAACGACCAGCATTATAACACCTATAAATTCAGCTGCATCTTCAGATCGCTGTGGACTTTCAGTGCTGCCCTGAGGCAGCTGCAAAAGGAATTTTGGCTTCTCGAAATCAAACAAGGAAAACAATTTGAGGATTCAGCTCCTGCTTAGAAAGCCAGAGCAGGCAGTGAGACGGCACGTACGGAGATGCTTTTCCTGGAAAAACCCTGGCGCCTGAGAACCTCTTTGCAGCAGGCTGCTGGCACTCTGGTGGACCACAGCACTCATCCGTGGCTATGCAATTAAAAAAAAACAAAACAAACAAAAAAAAAACAAACAACAACAACAACAAAACATATTAACCTCATCACTAGAGTATGTGTTTTTCAAGCTTGCCCAGTTTTGCTCACGGTTGCTTTGTGTCACTACAAAAGCCCATGCAGCCACCAGCATCCACCTTGGCTGACTCAGGGTTGGGCTGAGTTACTCTGTTCAGCATCCGTGCACAGCACGGAGCTGAGGCTATCCACGGGGCTGCACCTCGAGGGGCTTGTTTCCCCTTGTGTCTTTGGATGATTTGGTGATGCTGGGTGACAGAGCCACTTGCTGGACCGCCTTGTTCTAGCCTGTGGAACGTGTCAACACAGCTTTATTTATTATTATTATTATTTATTATTATTTATTATTATTATTTTTCTAATGGGAAGTATTCAGATTCACTACCTCTGTTATAAAATATTTTGCAGGAAATCTTGCAACAAGGTGGCATAGTATTTTTATTTGCCTTATTGGTTACTCTGAATACCAGCAATAACAAGGTGACAAAACAAATGACAGACTGTAAGGAGTAGCACCTCAACCCTCACTGTCTATGGTTACACAAATCCAATTAATCCTTTGGGATTATGAATCTCCATGAACCTCAGGATCTAACCTATACATAATTCAGCTATCCAAAATGCTGATTCAAAGAGTTTTAGTGTGCAGGTGGTGCTGAAAATGGCAGTAGGCATCTAGATAGGTCTTCAACATGTTAAAAGACCTGGCCCAAAGACACCTTCTCAGGAAATTAATATTATATGATTGTTGTGATCTGGAATCTCTGGTATTATACAAAATTCAGTTTTTATCTCCCAGATTACTTCTTGGCAACCTTTCTCGGTCTTTCTCCTCCTCCCTTTTAAACTCACCATGCTCATGATTTCCTCCTTATGAGGGAGTTATCATGGACTACTCTGGCACCTCCTACATAGTTTTTTTAAGTCACATTATTATGAAATAGGACATAAAGAAAGAGAACAAGGGTACCAGGCACCAGATGCTTATTAAATGTGAAGCTCCTTTATAAGACTTACAGGGTGCAAAAAGACCATAAAGTGTACCACTGTGAATTCTAGTTACATTTCCGTTTACCTTCACTCTCCTCCATGTTACCAGGGCCACACAACAAGGCTCAAGTGCAAAGGAGAATCGGTCCCTTGGCTTGCATTAAGTCTCCTTAAAATAAACTTTAGCCTGTAATTGCGTGTAGAAAGTAAACTTATCTTCTAAGGAAATAAAAGAAAAAAAAAAAAGAAAAAGAAAAAGAAAATGACTGCATAAAACAAGACAGCCAAGCTGGGAGCATAAATGAAGCTTCACAGTGCACTAGGAGCAGAAAAGATTATGCTGGTGAACCAGTTCATTAGTGGTTCTTAATTGCATTAGAGACACCATCAACAGGAAAAGAATTAAGAACGACACCTACCTATCTTCAAAGTCTTATCACTAGAAAAAAGTGCCTCAAATAACAATGCCCCAAAGGACAGAAGTTGGCCCTTCTACTCAGTTTTATTACTGGTGGCTTTGGGTGGGGAGTCCTTGCCACAGCAACCCTGGAATGAAAATATTTGCCAAAAAAAAAAGGGAAAACATGATTGCAAACCCACAGAAATTGGCCTGTGATGGAAACATGGGAGCAGAGTCTGAAACTACTCAAGCTTTTGTTGTTTTTTCTTTTTTTTTTTTAAGCTGACTAGGTTTTGTTTTGCGAGGGTTATCTCGATTACTGAGCAGTATAGAACGAAA
Source organism: Nettapus auritus (assembly GCA_011076525.1). NCBI lineage: Eukaryota > Metazoa > Chordata > Aves > Anseriformes > Anatidae > Nettapus > Nettapus auritus. The sequence continues at coordinate 44,211,918 of CM021766.1, forward strand.
CAAGACATGTCTAAGAAAAATAATGAGCTTGCTTTGCCATTTCTGACACCATTAGCATCCAACAACAACTTCAGCCTCATCCTACAGCTGGCTTCACACGCATCCCTGCCCTAGGGTCCAGCAGGCACGGCCCTGTATGGGCAGGGGCATCTCTAGAAGGGAACAAGCGGGGGCTTGGTGCAGGGATGCGGGTACTGGGCTGTCCCCTATGCCCCGAGGTGTCCCCCGGCACATCCAGGCATGTGGCTGAAGGTCTTGCGTATCCCTGTGCAGATGTGTAAGCCAGCTGCGGATCCCTTCCTTCATAACTCAGCCCGACACAACAAACGAACATCCCACTCGCTGGGATTTGCAGTCTAGGGGTCGTCCCTTTGCCACTCTTTGTTCCCATTAGCCCAGCTGTCAAATCGCCCTCCGCTCACCTGCCATGAAGGGAATTACAAGGCACATTTCGAGCAGGTCCAGGGATGGAAGTTGTTGCAGGAAGGGTGCAAGCCACGACACCCCAGCCATCGCTGATGAAGAAAAGCCTCCACCAGCGCTTCGCCAGCACTCTGTTCCTGCAGCCCCCATGACGGGGGGCCACTTCTGGGCTCGCTGCCCTCCTGCTGCCCACGGGGGTAATGGGAGAGACCCCCCCCCCTTGTTTCCTTCTACACAAACTTGCTGCTCAACTCCACCAGGAGCCCGGCGGGGAGGGCACCGCCACCTGCCCGCTCCCCCCTGCCACAGCGGGGGGCTGCCGGCCGGGTCCCCTCCTTCTTGGCCCTGTGTGGAGCTGCGGGGGGGGGGGAGAGCCCTGCTGTCATCCCGACTCCATTTTATCCCTGCCCATTCTCCATTTGCCGTGACAGCCCTGCAAGCCCCCAGCCCCCGGGGGGAGGCCGGGGGGAGGCAGCAGGAGCGGCGAGGCGGGGAGCATCGCGCCCTCCTCCCCCCGGCCTCACCGGGCCGGGTGATGGGGGGCAGTGGAAAAGGGGGGGTCCGAGGATGGGGAGGGGGTGTCCATCGCGGGCCCCTGCCCGCGGGGCCGCCCCGCACCGGCCGCGGACTCCATTTTGCGGCTCTCCCTGCGCGCAGGGGAGGCTCCGGGCCCCGCAGCCTCCGGGGCCGCCCCCAGCCCCCCCGGGGCCCCGTCCCGAAGCCGGCAGGACTTCCAGCGGGGGGATCCCCGCGCCCTCCCCGGCGATACACCCCCCCCCCCCCGCCGCCCCCCGCTCCCCCAGCACCCTCCCCACGCCCCCGCGGGTCACTCACGAAATTGTCGCCGCAGGCGGCCTCCGGGCAGAGGACGTAGAAGGAGACCCCGGGCTCGGCGTAGAAGTCCATGCGCCGCTCCGTCTCCTCGGCGGCGATGAGCTGGAAGGGCGTGCGGGCGCACCACCGCTCCGCAGCCTCCGCCAGCGCCTCGAAAGCCATCGCCGGCGATCCGAGAGCCGCGGAGCAGATCCGCGGAGCAGATCCGCGCCCCCGCCCCGCGCCCCCGCCCCCGCCGCGCCCCCGCCCCGGCCGAGGGGACCGGGGTGGCCCCCGGAGGCAGCGAGCAGCTGGGGGTTGGGGGGCACTCCCAAAAAACAGCCCTGGTTGGAGAAGGAGGACGCCCGGAAAGCCGCTTCCTCGCTCTTCTTTTTTTTCCTTTCTGCCTTTCCAGATTTTTTTTTTTTTCCTTTCCCTTTCTGTGTTTTAAAGAGAAAGCCAGTGGAGCGGTCCCCCCGTGCGCCCAGCAGATCTGCGCTCCTGGCTGCGAGTTGCTGGGAAGCCACCCGAGCGCGACACGCCGTCCGTCCCGTGACGTGGGGAAGCCTTGGTGGCTTGGCGATGAGCTTGGGTTCCCCTCGCCAACCCGTAGCCGGTCCCGGGTGGCTGTCTGCACGTCTGGCAAGGCGCACGAGATGCGAGAGCCGAGCTGCGTGTTGGAGAGCGGCCTTCGGTTTGCATCGCAGCCCACTTCTCTGCGAGGAAGAACGAGTCCCCGCAGCATGGGGTGGGCTTTTGGCTCGGGGAGGGGTGACCTGGCAGCATGGAGCCCAGACCTGGCAGCAGGTAGATGTGTCTGCACCAGTGAAGGCAACACCACCTTCTAAATACTGCCCAACGGCTGCTGCTTGTCCCTGGAGAGGTGTTGAACTGCTTTACACAGTGGGTACCCAACACCAAGTCAACAGGGTTGGTGTCACGCACCACACGCATCAGTTAGGTGACAACTAAATCACACAACCACTGCAAAATCAACTGATGAGGCTGAGAGGGGCAGCAAAATCCGTCACCAGCACTTTTGTGAGGATGCTCTGGGGCACTACAGATGTCACTCCATGGGTAGAAGGTGCCAAGTGCTTCTCGCCTGCCTGGAGCTGTGCTCCGGGCCTCTAAAGTACAGTGAAAACGCCAAATCTTCCCAAACTCCTGGCCTGGGTGTCTGCTTGCCTGCAACCTGTGGGTAGGGTGCCAGCACCACAGCCCTCATTTTGGGACCCCCCCAACTTGCAGAGGACATGGGGTGTGAACGGTGCTTGGCCTTGCCCCTGCGCGGTGTTAGCACCTGCGATTTACACACATTTTCAAAGCCCCGCATGAACATCTTTTTAGCCCTTTAAGTGCCACTTTGAAGGATGTATTGTGCGTTATCTCCCTTCTGTGGGGTAGGGAAGCTGGCAGGTTTTGAATGAGGCTTTAAGTATCTTATTGCAGGAGACGCTGCAGAAGCCATTGTCACGTCTGGCAGCATAGCCACTCAAATCCAGCGGCCTTGCTTATTTATTTATGTACGTGTGACAGTTCTCGCTGCCCTTCCCACCTGTACCCCAGCAGCAGGCTGTACAAATAATGATGCTGGCGATGCTAGGAGGAGGACTGCAAAGGTGCCAGGCTGCAGCGAAGTGGCAAAAGTCTGGTGGAAAGTATTTCCCCCCACACTACAGGGACGCATGGCCACTTCCACCTCCCTCCAGGATGCAGTAGCCCCAGGGCTTTCCATCACCCCGAGCCAGGCCAGGGCAATGCTGCGAGGTCATCCTAAAAGGATGCTGCTCACCAGTAACTATCTCCTTCTGGAAACATCATTTCACCCTTCAACTATGTGTGGAGAGTATTAGGAAGAAAGAGTATGGGACTGCTATAGCCATGCCAGTTGGATCAGAAATACAAATACTTGCATTTTACGGGTGAATACTGGTAATACACAGGTTTGGTGTGTCTCTATAACACTGAGCCACACCTCTCCCCTCTACGACAGCTCTAATCTGACAAATTTAGCCCGTGGACTGGCCACTCTTTCAATTTTTTTTTTTTAATTCCTTCCCTCAGTTTATTTTTTTTTTTTTTTTTCTTTTTTTTCCCTCCTGAAGAGCTCTCTTTGGTCTGCTTTTGGTGAACTGCCAAGTAATTCACTTTAATTCGCTTGACCAGCTCTAAGAACCCGATTGTCCTCCTGTGGCCCTCATTATGCACCCTTCTGCTGATCTAAATGCAGAAAGGGCAGTAGGGCGAGCTCCAATAAATTATTAGAGATGGGACCCGTAATTGCTGTGCTGTGTCAGATCGTTCTCGTACATCTTTACGCTGCCTCTGCAGATTGGTCTCTTAAGGAAAGACTGCTACCCTTGCTCCAAAAGAGAAAATCCCCTTGGAAAAAAAATTTGGTATGGGAGGCTGGTCCCATTATGGCTTATGGCCAACCCCTCACAGACCTTGTTCACACCACGGAACTTGAAAAGCAAAAAGTTCCTTACTGTTGCTGCTACAAGCTCATTCTCAACATGCTTTTCCTATGTCCAGAGTCTCATCCACCATCACAAACATGTTTGCATCAAGTCTGTAAGAGCATTAAATGTCTTACTGCAGCAATGCTATGGATATTCCAGGAGCTCAAGCTGGGTATTGCTCAACAGATTTCTTTTTAACTGGTTAGCATCTAGCAGCGACAGCCAACATCAAGGTAAGAAGTGAAAAATCCCTGGCTGGTGTCTTGCGGATTGTTTCCCACCTGACTTCCCTGCTCCTGAGGACGCCCAGCTTTCCAGAGCATCTTGACAGGGGTATGTGATTTTCTTTCCTTATCCCATTGCCATGGTAAATGGAGTTCAGGAAAGAGCAAGAAAACTGTGAAGAGTGATCCGAGCCAAGAAGCCATTGTGGAGGGAAGGTGAATTAGAAATGCATGGATTCCCAAATAAGTTTTAAACTACCCAAAAATGTTAGTTAAAAAGCTGTATGGAATAAAGATCCTGCTGCTCCCATGAGTCCTGACATCCTCCATTTGAAGTCAGTGGTGAACTTCTTATTGCTTTGGCAGTAAGAAATCAACATGTAAATAGTGAAGAAGGTCTGAACACTTGCTAGTTAGCAGCTCTCCCCAGTGGTATTGTCTTTTCCAGGACAAGAACTTAAATTAAAAAAAAATCATAAAACAACCCACAAATCTGTCCTCGTCCAAGCCCCTGATTTTCAGGAATAGAAAGATTGTGTGCTAAATGTAAGGGAGATTGCAATGTGATGCATTGTTATCTTCCTGGCCCTGCAGGCAGGCAGTTTTCAAGGCTCTGCTGCCCTTGACATCCAGACCAGCAGCACCATGGTAAAAAATGCCAGCTGATTTTAAAGGCATTCGTTATCCTTGAAACTTTCCGAAGCAGAGGCTTCATGCATTTAATGCTCATGACAATATGACTGTCATCTCAAATATGAACATGACAGTAGGAACAAAATGCTGAGTTTTGTTTCAGGCTGAGGGTCAGCAGGCAGCCAGCTGGATGTGGCCAGAGATCTGTCCCAGCCCGGAGGCAGGGATGGGAGAAACCAGGCAGAGAGTCCTGGACAGCCTCGGCCCTTGAATCTTGTCTTGTTCTCTCTTACTGTTGGACCTGTGTGGCTATGTGTAGGTCGTGTGGCCAGGCAAGCCAAACAGGGGTATATTATCATTGCTTTGTTAAGAGCTGGAAGATGATTTTGCAAAGACCTGAATGTCATAAGACACCGTAACCTCCTCAGGCAAACAAATAGGATTTCTTGTCCATTTGCTGTCCTTTATGATATTGAAAGGGCACAGAGATGCACACTGTCCCTGTTTTTCAGATGAATTGCTCCACTAGTATAAAATATATTCTCATAATAGTCCCAAATTAGTTGATTGCATGAAGTGCCAGAATACTTAATGCTCTGCTATTTTAAGCATATGGAAATTGATTCAACACTTATCATCTATTTAGAGATGTAAATTTATTGAAAAAGATGCCACTTCTTCCTAAGCTTCAGGCAAGCTCCAACGCTTAGCTTTCTGGGCACAAGCAGGTTTTTACGAGGACTTGTGATTTTAACTACAGAGATTTATTTTCCTTCTAAAGGCTGGCAGAGGAAAACTGGCTGCATTGTCTACAGAGGAAAAAAAAACAAAAAAAAACGATACCGATATGAGCACTGGTGTGAACTGACACAGATCCAGCAGGATCTGGCACGTCATACCCCGAGGGTCTCCTCCCAAGCACAGATGCTGGCCCAGACCTTGGCCAAACTTAGGTTGCTGTTGCTCTGCTAGCAGGGCCACAGTGATGCTAGAAATAACATCGGGGACATGGTCACTTTCTTTAGGGAAAGAACAATGGAAAATTGAGCACCAGCAACAACTGCCATTAAATTTGGCCAGGTGAAGACAGGGCACCCCATGGAAAAGGGAGTTGTGTCCCCCCACAACATAGCCTCAGCTGCTAGAAGCAAAAACCATCCATCATTTATCTGCAACTGAAAGCTCTTCCCTGAAGGTCAGACAGGTTTGGTAACTTAACTCTGTTTGGGAACCTTCCTGTGTGGGCCAGCCCTCTGCTGATGTCAAGGGCACGAGGCTGGCATTGGGATGAGAAAACCTACAGCCTGGTGCTAGCTCTGCCTTTTGATTTCTCACAGTCACTTCATGTCTTAACTGTCAGATGGAGATTTATTTGTGTGTACTATGTAGGAACACTGTTCATGCCTTAACATTTGTGAAAATATGAGCTTCTCAGCTCGTTGATGGTGTGCTATTATTCAGCATGATTCATGTATTAATGCCATAGCTATAAAGCTTAATGTTATGCTCCTGGGATTAAGCAGCATTTCTTAATGTGCTCCTTATCCCTGGTATTTTTGCAGAGAAGCTGGAATGGGGCCAGTTCACAGAGGGTGCCTACACATCAGTGTTCAGCTCAGGTCAGCAGAGCACTTACCCAGTGAATGCCACAGTCATCCCCACTTACTGTGCTTTGGTTTGTATCACGGAAAGGGCACACAAAGTGGATTCCTCTCAGGTGAAAGGCACATGGTGTGAGCAGTGCAAACTCAGCACCCTTCTGCGTTATGGTTCCACTCCCGGGCAGTGCTTCTTGCTAACATAGGCACAGCTATAGCATATTTACTGCACCTCAAAATCTCTTGTGGTATCTGGGAAGTGAGTGGACTGGGTGGATTAACCAACCACCAAACCTGGTATCTTGACTGGCTAATGTTTAATTAGGGGCTTTATTTTGTTGTTGACACCAGTTTATATATGATCCTGCCTCCAGCCTGAGTAGCAGGTCAGGCTGAAACTGTATTTTGTCTTAAGGCAAGGAAGAGCACCAGTTCCTGCTGGGGGAAAAGATACTGATTGAACTTGACACTCAGAACCGTCCCTTCCAAAATCCAGCTCTATGGTAACCCTTGTTTACTGCACAGATTAATTCATTCAGATTTATGCAGGAGACAAAGATGCTTTACCTATATGCTTACAAAATTTTGGCCACCTTTGTTAGGCGTGATGAGTGCCCAGGTCTTGTACAGCCAGAGCCTGACAGAAGCCAGGGTACACTTTGTGTTCCTAGCAGACCATGACAATCCCCAGACTGACCCAAACATGCTGCTCATGATGGTATTTGGTAGCTGTTTTCCTGAGCATATGCTCAGTTGTTTTTGTTAATGATTATAAAGTGCACTGGTAGGAAAATGCTAAGGAAGTATCGGAGCTGTGGAGGAAAAAGACAAGCCCCAAGTTACAAAGGGGCGATGGCAGAGTTTAGAGGCTGGCTGGGGTTGTACAGAAGTGGACTTTATATTATATGTGCAGAGTGCAGGGAAAGCTTTCCTTCAGCCCAGGTCCTGGCACAACTGTGCCTCAAAGGTTTTCACATAGAGACCTACAACAAAGCTAGCTGGTCTGGAAAGAAATTCAGGTAAAAACTTTCATGCAAGATTCATGCATGAGTCAACATTATATTTAGTACATTACTACACTCCATCCTTAAGAAAGTCCTGATATTACAGTTCAGGAGAATTAAAATCATAGAGGAAGTGATGAAAACCCAAAAAGACATCCAAATTAGTTTTCTGAATGGAAATGCTCAAGAGACACGGAGTGACATGGTCAAGAGTGCCCAGATGAATTGGTAGCCCATGTTTCTCAGAGTGTCAATCTGCTCCTAACCTGCTGTTTCCAAACGGTACCCAGGCTTTGTTCATGAGGCCACAAGGCCAGAAGATACAGGCTCTCGAGTACTCATCTCAAAGCTGCTATGAAGTGATATGATCCACTTCATGACGGCAGACTGAAACGGCCAATTGCAAGCGTGTTTGTTCTGTGTTGTCAACACCCTCTTGACACCATCTCATTAGAAGCTGGACATGGTTACTTTTCAAAAAATATTACTCAGCTGTGGCTTAGAAACCCATTTCATCTGTTATTTGTAAACTTGTAAGTCCAGTTAGAGCAAATGGATGTACAGCCTTATTATACAAAAGAAAATCTGAACATTTCCCCCCCTCCCGGATTAAAATTAGAAGGGTGAATCTTTTTTTTTAAAAAAAATAAATAAATCTTTTGTTATATTTAAGGAAACTTCAGCCATTGCCCTTGGTGCTTATGGCACAACACTGCACAAATTTTCAGTCAGTTTAGCAGTACTTCAGTCAGAGACCCTATGTGCAAAAAGTTCAGTCCATCAGGGGCATTTTGTCATATGACATTGGGAGATGCACCAGAATTTACAGATTCTATGGGATTTCAAGTCAAATGAATGTGATTCCTTCCAAGATATCCCATAATTTGTCTCCATCTAGTCAGGGCTGTTTTTAAAACACATTTTTCAACTGTGATCCAGCAGCACACAGAAAAAAAATAAAATATATCAGCCTCATTCCAGCCCCTGCCTCCACCCACAGCTGGCCAAAATGTGCGGGAGAGGAGGGCACACAAATCCCCCTGGCAGAGCTAAATGAAGTTCAGCAGCAGCAAATGCCACACCTCCTTAGCAGGATATTTTTAATGACTTTCTCCAAACTTCACTTCTCCCAGGCACAGCACAGTATTAGTAATGAGTTTTATTTACAACAGTGATGCTTGGTTAGAGAGCACTCTGAATATAAACAACAACAGCCTGAGGTATTTCCCCCTCACACCTTGCCACTTTTTTGTTGGTTGTCCAGCATAACACTGCTTAATCCTCATAAAGGCAAAGCCAACAATGGGGAGGAAGATGGGTTCGTTCATGAGGTCTTGGTCAGATAGAATAAATTTAGAGCAAGGGTAAATACAGCTAATGCATTGGTAACACTTCAATATCCACCCCTTTTCCTGTAAAATTCCTGCTGGGCTTTGGCTGCAGAAATCATACATGTGCTAGAAATAATGGAATTACAAAACCAGGAAAGGGAGTGTAAGCAGCTGGAATAGGAAGAAATAGCTAAACAGATGCCTTCCCATTTTTATGCCCACCCTTCTCACATAAACCAGAGCTAGGATTCAGTCAGCTTATCTTCTGAGAACAGGATTTGGGTGTACAATGTGCACTGACATTCAGCTACTTTACATTTATATGCCTGTCCCTCTGGTTCCCCCACATCTTAGCTTCTGTTTTTAAGACAACACCACTTTCATTTTTCCTTTCCTATTTATGCATTTGTGTGTGTAAAAAAAACGTAAATAACCAGGTAGATTTAATGTTAATTATTCATCATTACCAGCTGAACATGAGAGCCTCAAAGTTGCTAGCACAAGCCTTCATCCCATCAAGATGGCAACTCAGCAGCTGTGTTATCCATGCAAACTCCATGACTCAGCTGCTAGCAGGAAATGCATAACACACTGAACAATGAAGCACAAGCAATTACTGAAAATAAGTGTTCTCCATTACAAGTAATTCCAGGCTATATTTCTCTTAGCTTCCAAATTAAAAATAAAATAAAATAAAATAAAAGCACACATGGATTGTTGAACTTCATTTTTATTCAAATAAATTAACTTTGAAGGAGGGAAAAAAAAAAAAAGATTATAAAGCTTTGCAGAGCAAACTAATTTTATACATAACTATAAACAGAGACATGGCCTGTCTGTGATAAAGCAAATTGTGCAAATCAACCTGGCAAAATATCTTCAGAATAGGTGTATCACTCATTAGTGAAAGCCTAGAGCTATTCCGAGCCACGCTCAACAGAACTGACCTTCTCCCATCATGCTGCCTCCTCAACAAAATTGGCACAGCTGTGACTTGTGACAGCAGGGGGATACTCTGGTGGAAGAACCAAGGGTGATGCTGCATGCTCTTGCAAACTCATAGCTCTCAGATCGGGCCTGGGACACATTTTACCAGGAGGTGCTGGTGCATGGGGTTCAGCTGCAGGACTGCAGCCGTGCCTGCTGGGCCAGGAGGCTCAGCCCATGGGGGGAGAAGGGCAGGTGGAAGTCTTTCTGCCTATGACTCAGGCTTCAAACATGAGGTTGGATGCTGGTGCGATCATATTTTAGGGCATCTGAGACGGATGAGATGAGTGAAATTGTCCCCTTGTAAGCCCAAATTTTATATTAAAAAAAATAATAACTATATTGTAAATTATGACAATCTAATTGAACCACTTTAAGTCATTATTGACTATTAATACAGAAGCAATTGTAATTATGGTAGAAATTGTAAGCAGTCTGTGTTTGCTGGTGGAGCTTTAAGGCAAGTGAAACCACTTGCACTGGATGAAGTCACTGAACAGAAGAAAGCATCAAAAACTGAAGCTGTCCTGAACCACTAACCTCACCGCAGCCAGCAGGCAGCTTGCCCTTGGATATGAAATATTTATTTAGTTTCAGTTCATTCTGATAATTGCATTCCACATGCACTGTTTATTCCCATTTCAACTAATTGGCATATAAAAAGTGTTCCTACTTTGTGTGTAAAAAAAAAAAAAAAAAAAAAGCCTAAGGTGGTTAAGATCTGCTAGTGCTAAAATCCTGCAGGAGTAGATGGTACCAGAAACTCAGGAATACTTTGTTTCATTGAGAGGTTTTATCAAAATATATTATAGTCAACTTATTTCTCCAGCACATTAAAAATACTGCCAGTCAACTAATTAAAAGAATTCCAAATAACTGCTTTTCTGCAATTTATTTCAATTCCCATTTCCATCTGAATAGAACTTGCTGCAAACCACGAACAACAAATAAGTAACATTTACAATTTCTCAGCATACAAACCACCAAACTTCAGGAGCCCCCAGTCAAAACTTCAGGCTGGCAATAGCTTTACCACATACTCACGTTTGTTAAGAAAAACATAATGGAGAGGCAGCCAGACTTTGTGACTCTACAAGTTGTCTACTGGTATCCACATGGCTGACCTTCACCACACACCACGTACCTGTGAGAAGGGCAGAGATCCCAGAAAGCTTCTCAGGGAGGAGATGTCAAGAGCCACTTATGCCACAGTGGAGGCGATGGGCTGGTCACACACAGGGACGGGCTTGCTTACGCCCATGAAGAGGCTGCAGGACACCACGTTACTCACCAGCCCCATGCCAGAGCCTGGGTAATCAACACGTGGCTGAAGAGCTCACAAACCACAGGTTGGCCACTCCTGACACAGTGCCTCTCCAGGCAGCACGAAGGATGGCCAGATGTCCTTTAGAAGTGATATGCAATCTCATGAAAATTGGTTCATTTGGTCACCAACAGACATGGAAGGGAAGAAATCTTTTAGGGGGGGGATAGCAGGGAAACATGACCTCAATACAAACAAGGCAGAAACCTACTGTGTGAACAAAGCTTGCCCACTTGCTGATTTAAACCATAATTCAAGTGGTGATTTGAATCAACGTAGCCTGGTGTTGTCTTATCCTCTTAATAATATTCTGTGTATTTTATTTACACATAATTAGTAAACTTCCTATGACATGTCCTGGCATTCAGAATGCATGTGAAGCCAGTGAAGGAAGCAATGAAGATGTTACACTGCTGCTTTTTCATTTAAGCACAAGTAATAACGTCATCAGAACTCAGCAATAAGCTTCAGTAATGGGGAAATGGTAGCAGAAATGCCTCCCTGCTCATTCAAATCTTAAGCTGGGGAGTCAGGAGCAGTAGTAGCATTAATTAGACTGCCAGCTATCATGCACATCTCCTGCACCACAGTGTAAAATCCCAGAGTGGTATAAGCTTGTTAGAGCACAGCACTTTTACTCTCAGAGAAGGAATGGGGGGAAAAAAACAACACAACAACAAAAACACAAAAGAGATCAATTGTGGCTTTACATCAAGTATATTTCATAATTGTATGTTAAAATATGTACCCACATCATAAAACACTTTAAAAAAAGAAGTATTTTTAAATGTATGTACAATAATGCAAAAATATGCCTAAATATGTATCGAATGCAAAAAAAATAAACCATTTAATAAAATCTCCCTTCCAATGTCCCCCTGCTCTTCAATACCTTAAAAAAAGGAAAGTTTCCTGTTTCTTTTCCTCATTACAGAAACAGGACTTAAAACACAAATGATCAGACGGACAAAAGCAGTGCAAAGCAGACACTTAAGAATGGAGAGGCATCCAATTCAGCTTCACGTTCCCCCGGATTGCACCACAACTGTGGTGTCACTTGGCCTATGTCACTTAATTTGGGGTTTAAAAAGTCAGCCTTGTGTTCAACCTTAAGAGGCTGCCTGTGGCACTCATTTTCCATTGGAGCAAAAAAAATAAGTTAATGATAATCCAGCTAAGCACCCTTTAAACCCCCTTAAACAGGGGTGAATTTCATCGTAGGCAAATATTTCTTGTTCTGTGTAATCCTGCCAAGCACGGAGATCACATCCAACAAACGATACGGACTAAAGTCTACCTGGACAACTGTGGTGGGAGAGAGACTTCTGCTGTTACACAGTTGCTTAGTCATCTCTTCTTTCTGCATCCTTTGGGAAACTGCAAACAAGGCTCTGGTCCTACAATTTCAGGAAGTCTGATATCTTGTATTTGTGACCTTGCAATTTCACTGGCAAACAGGCTCCTATATATTTCTGAAGATCTAGGTCTGAAGGTCTGGATTAAATGAGATGCTTCAATTGCATGAGGAAATGCTGATCTGGTTCCTGTACGGTGTGTTCAGGTGACTGAAGTAGATCCTTTATCTTACTGGAGAAACTGCCCTCAGAGTACAGCTGGCCCGTACATGAAATACAGCTCTTCTCTGAAAAAGCAATCTGAAGGGGTTTCAGTATTGCTCCCCATAAAAAAGATGGCAGGAATTGAAGCTCTGTTTAAAAAAACTGCTTATAAGGCACTGGTGCAGCAAGGTTTGTGACAAACATGGTTTTATGATTTCTCCTTTCCAACTGTTTAAAAGCATGTCCATTAAATCAATCATAAATAGCAATAAAAACACATTAGAAAAGTCCCAAATCAAATATATCAACTTAGTGTTGAAACTTAATTTATAACAGTCCCACTTCAGTGCACACTCTAGCTCCTGCATTATCATTAGTTTTTTAAATCTCACTGTTGGCTCATGCTCACCCTATATACAACCCCCTCGCCCCCCTCCCCCCTCCCTGAAGACACACTGGGCTGATTATCTTCTGAATATCTTCTACAAACAAGAAATTTTTAGATGACATGATGAAATTACACATTAAAGCTTACAGATGCTGAACAGACCGGAACGTAGTGCCATGTATTGGCTTACCTACTGTACATACCTATTTAAAGCTTTTAAAGAATAAGAATATGGACAAAATATACACTTGATTCACAAAGTAAAACAGCCCTCGACATCCGATATTTTGCAGGGTTATACATTCCTTCTACTAAAATTCCACATGTGGAACTATTCCTGTGCCAGATCCTCTTTGTAAGCAATCTGATCACTTCAAGGTAAATTAGTTCTTCCATGTATAAAACAGCAAAAGCTCAGCCTCTAGTCATCGCTGTCGCTCCCAGACTCGCTCAACTGCAAGTCATTTCCTTTGGAAAACAAAAAAACAACAAAACACAAGAAGCAGGTAGGCGTTAATTCACATTTCACTGCAATGAAACCAAAGAACAGTCACGTGTACGCTGGAAGAACACAAGAACTGAATGCAAGCGTCACCTCAGTCTAATGGAATTGCTCTCCATGCCCAAGAGCACCAAGGGCTGCATCATGGCCTGATCCAGGCCAAACAGAGCCTCCTTGGCTCCACAGCCACCGAGGCTGCTCCCTGTGGGAGGGCAGCGCTCCCCTTGCTAACAGCTGCAGGAGGAGTTCACAGCCTCCACTCGGCCAAGCTCCTGTGCATGGCTCCAGGATGAGGCACTGGGGAATTCCCTGGCTTTCTCGACCCTATTAAAATAGATTTTTGTTGCTGTTGTTGCTTTAAGGAGGATTGGGTAGCCAAGGCAAGGCCTCCACGTGTCAATAAGGTAGCAGGAATGTTAAAGCTATTGCAATTCAAGGCTGCTGGCTGAACTGAGCTGACACGGGGTGTGAAGGTAAAGGAAGGCCAAGGGCACCCCTCCAAAGTGCAGAGAGGATTGGATGTGGACCAAAACTCCAGTCTCAGAGCCCATCCTGCAGAGCGTTTGTGATTTGGTGACAAGGAGGAGGTTAGAGGGTGCAGCGATCATGTTTGCATGCTGTTAACTGAACCTAGACCCTTGAGTGCTCTCCCCTGACCCTGCTTCAAATACAGATAGATCCTTGGCAGAGCAGGTATGCAACAGCTACACCCTGGCTTTCTTAATCTCCTTTCCCCTTTGGGGAAATTTGGTTTAAGGTTACCAGTGACTTCAATACTCAAGGTCAGGCAGAAATCACTGTCTGAAAAGAAAATTAGCTACCTCAGGAGCTACCTCAACAGCTCCCAAATCCTCCTGGGGTCAAAGGCTTCTTGAAATGTATTGACCCGTGAAGTATTGCAGTCATGGCCAAAAGAAGCAGGGTAGAGGCAGCTCACAATCAGAAACAGGGACATGAAAAGAGTTTTACTGACGTTGCTGAACTTTGGAAATCACCCAAGGGTCTCCTCTAGCATACGTGACTGGCAGAAACACTGACTGGCCTCTCCAGTTTTCCAGCAGGCCTTTTCAGTATTGTCTATATAACATCTGAACTTGTCTTCTTGAAGCTGGAAACCCTGTATTTATCTGCATTTAAACTCCACCAGTTCACTGCGTGTGGATGCCAAGAGATGTACTCAAAAAAATGCCTCAGGAGGAATTAAGAACAATTTATGATAACTAAGTTCTAGTTTCATGTAAATACACTGAACCTGATCTAGCAAAAGGGAAGAGCAACACAGATGTATACCATCTGCCCAGGGAGAGTCCAATATGACAGAAATACTTTTTAAATGATGGAGTGAGTTTGTAGTGATTCAGTGCCTTCAAACATCAGAGCTGTGGTGTTTTTAACTGAGTTTTTGGCAAATATTCAAAGCATTCAAAACGTGGTATTTGTGAAAACACAACTGAAACCAGCACATTATAGAGCAAATACTCTGACAAAGCAACACTGCCAACAGGGAAGCCAGAGAGACCGTGCATTTGTGATCACAGGACAGCTTTGTGTCATTCACAATTCTCCACAGGCCTTTCAATGACACATGTGGCAATCCCACTATTTTATACCTAATCTGTGTTTTCACACTGAAGTAATTCCCATCCTCCAGTGCCCCATATCCCCTGCACTGATGCTCTGCTGCCCACTCTTTCCAGCTGGAGGCCTGAATCAAGGCTCAGCATGGTCGATGGGGGCCATCATACTGATGCCCACAGGCTCTAGACCAGACTGAAGCAATCTCCACACCTTCAGATAGGTCTCAGCCTTCTGTTCAAAAAATCTGTCCACATATTTCAGCCAGCACACCTCCCTGGGACTACTGTTTGGCCAGCTGTACTTCACGGAGTTAGCTTAACGTGCTCTCGAGCAGCTTCAACAGCGATAGGACGCAAGGCTTTACTTACGGAGAGTGTTCATGAGCTGATTGCTTCCTTGCGGCCTGCTGGTGCCGTTAGCAACAGCATTCCTGTTGTTATACTGCTGGTGCGGTGGCTGGGAAGGGGAAACATGTGCTGGCTCTTCCCCCTCACTGCTGGAGCTTTCATCTTCGCTCCCCGATGAGCTTTCTGAATCCGATGAGCTGCTTCCACTGCTGCTGCTCATCTGCTCAATAATTTCAACCTCTGCTCTCAGTTCTGAAAGAAAAGGACATTCATCTGGTTGAAACCATGAACAGGGCCCCATGGAATTTGGTCAAAGAATGTGAAAATGCAAGAGTTTTCTTGAGCATAATTTATCACATCAAAATACCTCACATGAAAGAGAGAGTCAGGAAGGAAAAACAAGAAATCCTGACAACTTTTCAACCTAATTGTTGCAGCTGAATTTAAAGTGCAGCAAAGGTTATTATCGTAAAACCTTCACTTACTATCTATACACTTTACTCTCATGAAAGTGCTTCCTGCTTCATTATTTTCCACGAGATATATGCTCTACCTACAAAGTAAATAAATTTTCTGATTGAGTTTTACAGGGCAACAGCAAGCCCTTTGTTTTTTATATTAAAAAAAAAACAAACTTCTAAACATGCAGGAATCAAAATTCTGTTAGACATCACTGACATTTAGGCTCTTGGAAAATGCAATGAGAGAGAGGCCACAATGGAAACTGCCTTAAGATAATGTATGAAACTGCTCCAGCACACAGTCCCACAACTCATTCTAAGCAAACCTGAGAAACAGATAAACGACATCAGATAAACTTTGCAGTGGAGTAGATGAGAATACATGAGAATATTTACATGTTGGACTGGTAACAGTACCTTAACCTGTTACAGAGCTGACAAGTAGCCAGGAAAAACAGACTATTCTGAAACTGGGAAGTCATTCAAATCAGCCACACCTCACTTTAGGGTTGCCAGTGCAAAGAAATAGTGGAATACCATGACAGCCTCATTGGCAAGAGTTGATGCTGGCTGAACAACCAGTTACCAAACTGCCATTAAGGTAAGTCACCCCAAACCAATCCACATTGTTAAATTTGTCATAATTACAAGTGTCCTAAATATTATTAGAAGACATTTTTTGTATCCACCCAAAAAGTCAAGTATCTAATGACTCAGTTCACCTAGGCAGGTTTCCAAGAGGGAACCATATCCACACGCATGCCATACAAAGTGTGGGAAACACTCAGAACGTAGCCCATCATTGTGACAGTAGCTCTAAATCCACACGGTGAGAACTCAGTGCTTGCCCTGGAGAACCCACAGGCCAAAGAGACAAGAATGAAAGAAGTGAGAGACAACACATGTACTATTGTCTCTACCCAACAAATGGGGAACTGACACCAGGCAAAATTCACCTTAGATAAGGCTTGTGAGTTATTCAGAGTGAGATGAACCCCAGCTCCTCAACTGGGGACAACCTTCTTGATATAGCATAACCAGATCCCTATAAAACAAATCCCTCCTTTATATAAAAATGGCACCAATTTCATTCTTATTATCTTCAGTTTGTCCAGGAGCAAGTCTGAGCAACTGGAACTTTTCTTTTTAAAAAAGATCTGTTTTCCTTGGGCTGCTTATCAGTTGGGAGTAAAAAGAGAGCTTTCAGCCTCCACATTGGAGAGAGTTCCTCTAGCTTAGCATGTATTGGTTTGAGAAATGAAGTTTTCTTTTGCCAATTTTAAAACTCCAACTTTTCAATTTCAAAGTTCAGAGCTCAATTTCAAATGTTATAGTTATATTGAATTAGAGGCATATTGAAAAGGAACAACTATGTGACAACCATGACCTAGCTGGGTATGTAGGGATAGTGGGGCTGTTCATCCAACTTACTTCCTGAAGGTAGATCCCTGACCAGACCACCTGTGTTTTTTGTGCTTTATTAGTATGCCAGGCAAAGTTTACCCTTTCATCTTTAAGACATAACATGAGAGACTACTAGAAGAAGGAGGAAGAATACATCATTAGGCCAACAAAAGATACGATTTTGTACTGTAATGCCTTTCTCCCTCAGCCTTGCAGGCCTCAGAAATCCATTTCACGGCTAGAATCTGATACACATACAAATGAGAACTTGTAAGTCACTGCTCGCAGCCTAACCATATCTAAGATTTAAAATTATAAACATTCTCTGAGCTCAGGACTAAGAACGTCATAGGGGAAAAGCAAATCGGAAAAAAAAGCTCTTTCCCTTTATGCATTTTATATATATATGTATATATATATATATGGTGGTGAAAGAGAAAAGATGCAACAGGAAATGCACTCCAGAGAACTAGAGGGGAAACAAAGTCTGAACAACAAGTTTGAATTGAATACAGTAGGTGAGGAAGTAAATGAAGGAAGTGATGCAGCCTGATGGGTGGGGAATCAAGATTAAAGATCCATGGTTATGAGGAATAAAAGGGACAATGCCTTGGAAGAAGTGGTAAGGCCTACCATGCTGTAAGTGCATAGGGAAAACAAAACAGCATCATCACAAGCTTCAAGGACTGGGAAGTGAATGGTGTTGTCGGTGACAGTGGTTAGGGATGAAAACTCAGAACTGGCACCATTTTCCTCAACTTCTCCTGAACTTTTTTTTTTTTCCTTCAACTTTTGCCTCAGAGAGGCTGTTCCTTCGCTTCCTTTCAGGTGTCTTGTCTCTTAATTCCTCGAGTCTAGAATTGTGAATGTTTAAACTATAGGCAGATGAGAAAAATATAATTGTTTTCACAAGTGTTATGGTGGCTGCTGCATCATTAAAAGGCTCAGGCACAACACCAGCAAGACCACTAAGTTTGTTTGGTGAAATCCTTCATGTCACTGTGCCAAAGACAGTGGTTAAGCCAACAACGACACCAAAGCCTTACAGAAAGAGCACATCTACTTTAAAACTGTCAGTTTTTGCATTTCCAGTTTGTCTGTTACACTTAGTGCAGTTACAGGTATTGAAGCCTTGGCTAAATGCTTCCTTGCAATGCCTCCAATTAAAACAGTTGTGTGTGTGTGCGTACATATTCCCTAAGTTGAACAATGAAAAAGTCAGATCACTTTTTGCTCCACAAGATCAAACACCTTGCTGATGAATCTTTAAGGCTTAAAAGATGACAAGAGTCAGGATGTGCCATAGTTAGCTTTAAGAAAGCTTTTCGTACAGTATGTTTTTGTACATTTACTTTAAATGAGTCTACATAATCTGAAAAGCCTGACATTGCCACGGGAACCTTAACTTTTGCATATTTCATGATACCACTGTAGGCTTTCTTTCAGGAAAAAGAAACAGCTTACTGTCTTATACTGGCAGTCTGTGCAGTTTTAGAGTAAGAAAAAAAATTCAAGGTCAGAAATCATCATAAAAACACAGAACAGCCTTTCTCAACAGGGCTCTTTTTTCTATGTATTTTGTATCAAATATCCTAATCTCTTTCAGCAATCATGGGTAAGTGTTCTTGCCTCTTCTCTCAACTCCAAAAGGCTATGCAGGATTTTTAACTAAAGCCCTAACCTTGGGCTGCAAGAATACCAAGGGCTTTTGGAAATAAAGTCATTCAACTTTATGAAGAATAAGGCTGTACGTTCATAGCAAAATAATCACTGTTAATAATGGTATGCAGGGTGGATAGAAATCAACTTGATACTGGCATTTTGAGTATGCAGAGTTGGCAGCTAGAAGATGCACTATTTTGCAGTGAAGTGCAAATTTGATTGAGAAGTCCTTGAGAGACAAATACTGTTCTATGGAATAATACTTACAGGACTACAACTGCATTTTAAACAAACAAGATCTGCTCAGATTTTTAAGCACTGAATTTATAGCTTCCAAAGCAAAAATACATTTTGGTGTTTTATCAGGTACCGCACACTTAAATTATGTCAATGTTATTAAAAACATTTCTGTTGTGGTCAAATATATCTGATAAATGCCAGTAATTTCATCAATATAAATGACTGTAGTGTGGTGTATGTGTCCAAATATTCACTGCTTAATGAAATGTGATCATATGCAGCTAAATATTAAAACATACAAGCTCTTACCCTCTCTGTTTTTCCCTTCAAGCAGGACAATATAAAAGCTTGCACAGGAATAGACTCTTCTAGTGTGGGACCCTAGAGACAGCCTCCCAAAGGTCTCCTGCATGGAGGAAAGTACTGGCTCAACACCCACGTGCTCTGCTTCTGTCCTCAAGCACTGCTGTTTGGACAGCTGTGTAATGGGATGGATGAGAGGACTGACCTACCTGGAAGTTCATTTCCCAGCTCATCTGTAAGGGGAGCTGTGGGAACACACAGCTGAGGGTAGTGGAGGTAAGCAAAAGTCTGCACTGAGGTTTGCTTAAAACTATCGTTAAACATCACACGGGCTATGCATCTTACCACACCCTTCAGTAGAGCATACTGGGAACAAAACGAGTGTCATAGTGTCACGGAGATGTTTCTAATCACCTCCTCTGAGGACTGTAAGTTCTGTGCTGTGTCCATTGAAGAAACAACACAGAATTTTGGCTTTATGCTTATTTATTTTTTTAATATAAAGGAGCTAATTCAACCAAAAGGAAAACCACTGCTTCACTGGAATTAACATAGTCTTCAGTCTCACTAATTTTCTTTTAATGTGTATCTTTATGGCCAAAGACTTTTAAGTTCTGAAGAGATTATCTCACAGCTTTTACATTTAATTTTTATTTTCATTGTATGATGGTGCCATTTTAGTTCTACCTTTTCCAAGTTGTTTCTCATACGTTTTTTAGTAATGCTGACACAGTAGATAATCAATTACTATTTTCAAGGGTACCAAAAGCTTGAGGATTGCTTAGAATTGAGGAATGCTTAAAAAGTTAAAAATAATATATACTGTAAGCAGAAAGAAAACTGCCTGGGTATTTTTGCTTTCTTCCTTTTTGGACCTTGAAGAACTCTCTATGAAATGCCAACTCAACATCCTATTTTTAGTATGAGTCAGGTGTCATTTGGCTTGATTTTGGAAACCAAACTCTCAGGTTGTTTGGAAGTATTTCCCAATAAAAAACAATCATGTGGAAAAAAAAATCACTACAACAATTTTAAATGATGTGACTTATAATTTTAGACCACTAGAAAATGGTCATTGTAGAACAGATGCTGCACCAGACAAATATAAAAAGTCTGTTGTGACAACATGACCTCTATAAATTGCTGTAAGCAAGTAAAAGAGTGCCCACATGGTTAAGTAGCTTATTATACATCACAAGTAAAGACATTTAAAATTCACAACTGACTGAATTTTTAAAGTTGATATATAACCTGGTATCTTTCTCCTTACCTATTGCATGGAAAATAAAAATGGCAATGCAACTAAGAGAACTGTAGCTAACAAAGTCTCAGACTTCGATTCCGTCTGCTGACCAGCATCCAGGTACTGCAAATACTACTGCTGTGAAAGCGTGAGACCAGTCAGCACCTATACAGACACACAGACAGCTTAGCTTTAAAAGTGTCACCCAGTGATTACCAAGAACTGAAAACAAAACAAAAACATCAAAACCTGCTAAGCTCTTAACATGGGCTGGGAAATTAATATAGGTTAAGTTTGCAGACAAAAATAGCTATATGGGACAAGGGAAGAGACCCAGAAAGAAAATACTAGACAGAAGGAGCAATCCTAAAGTAAAATAATTGTGTCTGATGCCAGGCAAGGAATCCAAGAGAACCAAATAAAAAATTTAAATTTAAAATTATCCCCATTTTGACTGTATTAACCACAGCAAAACCAGGTATCACAGCAGCATGAAAGGAAGGATTTGGGCCAAGAAAGTGAGCCCTGCCCACAGCGCAACAATGAAACAAAGCATTGCTTGAGCAGGAGACAGAGTTGGGCCAATAATCCCTTGAAGTTCTTCAAGGC
The DNA here is from genome assembly GCA_011076525.1 of Nettapus auritus. Lineage (NCBI taxonomy): Eukaryota > Metazoa > Chordata > Aves > Anseriformes > Anatidae > Nettapus > Nettapus auritus. The sequence goes on from CM021766.1 coordinate 44,233,016, forward strand.
TCTTGAAGGGTAAGTACAGCAATTAAATGGCAGGTGCGATAAAAGAGGAGTGGTTGTGGTAATAGAAGCTGTGCAGTTGTTTTCTCTCTCATCCCTCCCCTATTAGCACTGCTTGGCATGACACAGACTCCACGTTTCCTGATGGGGTCTCAGCCACCGAGCCCTTACATCCCCCTAGCAAATGGTTCCAACCCCACTCCATACAGGAACAATTTTTTTTTTTAAACCAAGTTACTTGATTGCATAACGAGATCTTGGATCAGCATTTGTTGTTGTTACCTAAGACACCCTTTCAGCCCATCTAGTATTCAGCTGCCCTAGCTTCTACCTTTTGAATCCACACCTATTGTCTTCTTCTCAGAACAGAGAAATAGTTTAGAAGAGAGAAAATAACCTGGAAGGAAGAAGCTCTCTCATGCCAGAGAAGATTGCAGCATAAATACCTATGCTGGCAGAAGAGAATAAATAATTCATTAAGATACCTTAAAATGAGATATAAAGACAACAAACCAGCTGTCAAGAACCAGCTTTGAATCCCTGAATGTTCTAACGTGTTTGTATAAATTCTAAGCCATAGATTTTATAAAAAAAGATGAAAGGAAGCCGACCAACACCCAGAAAACTACAAACCCTTCTTTACCTCTCTTAATGTCATCCAGTTGAGGCTCAGGTGAAGGGTTATCTTTCAAAGGAGAAGTTTTAGGTCCAGTTGCTGGCTTGGTTGGGGCTCTGAACTGTGAAGGAGGTTGAGAGGCTCGGGCAGATTGTTGTTCTATTCGGGCTTGGATCTTACTGCTGCCCTCTGCTCTGAAACAAGAACCAGAGACATTCAGCAGGACTGTGCAACCGTGTTCAGCTTTTTCAATATCCTTGTGCTAATGCACGACGTGTGACTTCCTTTTGAACATCACTCTACATTGCTTTATAAAGCTGAACAGTGAATGGCAGGTTTCTGTATGCAAAACATGCTTTCAACAGCAAATCTGCATACTGCATCCTTACAAAATATATTTTCAAACCCAGATGTTTTTCAGTGTTGCCAAACTCACTAGCTGAAGAACAATGAAGGCTTTAATTTAGCAATTAATAGTTGCATTGTCAAAAAACAATTAGCAACCTGTATCAAAAAAATCCACTCATAACAAAACCCTGCTTAAAACTATCCTAGCAAAAGAAATTATTTTCTCACTTGCAATTGTACAGTCTCAAATTGAACTCTCTTAGAGGCCAACCTGACTGGAGCAATCAGTTTGCAAGCATTTACCCCATTTTTCATTCACTTGCAAGTGAATAAAAGTGATAAAATAACAGTTTAAGACATTTCTTTAGTGGAAAATCCTCCACAGAATAATGTCAAGCCTAGCTGTTCAATCCAACTCAAGTGCTTCTTCATTTCTCTGAATCAATGATGTGATTCAGATCGTAGAACAGTCAATTATCCTTGCAAGAAAAACAAAATGTATTCATGTCTCTCTATGATACATCATAATGAGGTTAAAGTATGTAGCATATTTCTCATAAAGCCTTTGGGAATATGTCTGTATGTAGCATAGTGCAGAACCAGCTCACATGGATATTAAGAGCTCAGTTTTGCTTCTAGGATGGTCCCAGATCAGTAATATGACATTTTGTGCCTGTGAGCTAATCCCACCAAGAAAAAAAGTTAAACTAGCCCATGTGGAACTTCTTGGACTTCAACTAAACCTCTCCTGGTTACCTGAGCTAGTACATTTAGTGCTAACTTAAGCATCTCTCAGGATTCTATGATCCTTTCTCCATGCCACATTGAATGATAGATGCAACCTCAAAAACCAAACACTGAGCCACCTCTTCACTCATCATTGAAATGCTGCCTTTAGATACCACATTAATACACTTTACATAGTCATTTACAGTAGAAGTGGGGATCTGGGGATATACTCACTGTCTCCTGTGAAAGATAAAAATATAAAAGCAAAGATTGTTTCCAGTATTAATCATGCTCTTGGAACTACAGAAGCCTTTATGTAGAAAAAGTGCAATTACTTCCCTGGGAACGTAATCAGGATGTTAACACTAATAACTCCGCTCCCACAGAGTGTCCACAGGTCGTTAAAGATCAAAGTAGCCATGAAAAAAAAATGCCACTTCTGAGCTAGAATACTGAACAGCTTTAAAAAAAATAAAAAAATAAAAAATCACCATTCCTCAAAACATGAGTCTCCATTTTTTTTTTCTACCCTGCCTCTGCTTAAGAAAAGTTGAAATACTTTAAACTTTTCCAGAGCCAAAACTCAATGGATCCTAAACACCCCGTGGAACCAAGTTCTCCTTGCATTTCTGTGCTTCTTTCTGACTTCAGCTTCACCCTGACAAAGTCAGCAGAACTTAAACTGTTGACATTTATAAATCTCCAAATCTCATTTATAACGCATTCATATCCACTGGACAAGATGCCTTGCCTCTGAATGCCACACGGAAGAGTTTTCACATCAGTGACTCAGAGCATTACAATCCATTTACCTTTAATTCAAGGTGTTTTTTTAGCAAACTTCCAGCCAACTCTTGACAACCTGCAACCCACATTTCTATTAGCTTTAGCAGCTAAAAGCTCAACACTGCAGTAAACTTTTCTTTTTTTTTTTTTTTTTAAATGTATCATACTTGTAAAATTGTTTAAGAGCTTCACCTTCCTGAGACATTTGAGTAATCGCTTTCTCTTTAGATCTAAAAAACCTGTGGCTTAGTAGTACTGAAAGAACACGGTGCAGAAGCTTTAGGCACTTGCAGGGCAGCAAGATTACTAAAAATGTTGCAACTGCTCACTTTGTAGCATTTGTGCAGTGAAGTCAGATTATTGGGTCAGAAAGGATTTCTGGCCTCAGCAATTCCAGGCAAAACCTCACAACCATTATTCCCTCAGTTTTCTTTTCCTCCCCTCAACGGGAGGCTTTGGACATTTGCTCTGCTCAGTATAGCTTTGATCCAAAACGATGAGGAGTGTTTCTTACACCTTAATAGCATACTATTAAAGCACCATGACTCCCACAGGAAGCTGTAGGGAACAAGCCTATAAAGTCCAACAATCCTTTTGACAGCCTAGTATTTCCATCTTCTGTTTCAACTAACCAGAGATTCCTGAAACACATCCCATCCTTCAGCCAGCTTCCAAACCTTCAAATCATCAGAGGTGTTTTATTGCAAACTATAATTACGTCCTTTCAGCAGCTGAGAATTTACAAGTTCTTTACTCTTGGATTCACACTCCCAACAGCTATTTGCATTTTTGGCAAGATAATGGCCACGTAGAGCTGATAAAGTTTAGTAAGCAAACATTACTACAAAATAAAAGAAACAGGGTTCAGGTTTGAAAGACGGTCTGAGCAGGAAAACAGCAAAAATTTGTAACGTTAACTTAGCCCTGTCACCAGCTTTACCTTGTTTTCTTGACTTGGATGCTGCTACTAAGTTTTTCCAGTACATATTCCCCAGTGTCATGATTGATAATAAGTACACAGTCCTTCTGATATGGCCTTTTATTTCCTTTAAACACAGTCATTGGAGGAGTTGAACCCTGGTATCAAAGAAAGAGCACATATTTATTTGGTTATATTCCCCTATCCACAAGTTTATAAACACTAAAACAAATGTATCTATGCATTCTTCTGATTAGGATGCTAAGTAGCTAATATTTAGTTCTTTCAGAAAATATTCATTCATGAAAAGGGAAAAATACAGTTAATACAGTAGAATCAGACATTTCCTCACAGCAATATTGGTGCCTTTCATCATTTTAAGTGTCTCTGCAGTGACAAAACATCTTCTCCTTAGTTGCCATTAGAGTTCTCCTTCCCAAAACAGTAACATAACTGAATTTGCATAGCTGATTCTGACGAACATCAGAAATTTTTGCTCAAGAAATCTTGGGTTTGGATAAGAAATTAAATCCTAATTACTCATGTAGGAAAGTATTGCCTAAAGAAATACGTGATCAACTGGAAAATGATTTAAAATGCTTTGTATTTATTCTATCAAATTAAAAAAGACAACAATATTTAAGAAGACAAGTTTTACAAGCAACTTCATAAACCATGTAAGAGCAGCTGCCTTCTTCAAACTCAGACAGAAACTGAACAATTACACCATAATGTTTTGTCAAAAGCAAATGGGATATTTGACTCCTTCCAGAAAGTCCTCAAGTCTACACAACACTGCATAGAGCCATATAAATCCAATGGCTTAGACTGAGAAACAATAAAGACAAATTCATGTGGTCTTCTACACTGGCTAACAGATATTGCTGAGATTAGGCTACACTGTAGTTTATTCACACAAAAGCCAGCCCATACACCCAGCTTTGGGGTTACAGGAGGCAGAATCAGTTATGGTCTACCTGCACACAGCAGCATGGACTCACATCTGACCATATCAAGATATGACATGTTACTCTATGAAACATACAAAAATAAGTTCTCAGCTTTGAGTCCTGCTCATTTTTTTTCTGTAATGTATTGACATTCTACAAAAGAAACTTAAAAAAATGTTTATTCATGTGCTTCTTCACACATGCAGCAGGAAGGCAACAGATATCACGGACAAGACGAATACATTTTATTCTGAGCAGAATAAACAATCAAATTTCATCCACTCAGAATGAAATTCCTCTTCTCAAGACTGCTAATAAATAGAATACGTTTGAATCTGAAACAGCTTCAGAATAGCAAGGGCAAAATATTCCCAACAAAGAAAGTATAAGATACACAGATGCAATTCAGAAAACACCAGTCTCATGAAAGTCTAGTCTTCAAAGGCATTTTACATTTTTATCATTCCTACATTTAAGAGAGGAAAATAACATTTAAGAGAATAAAAAGCAAGCTGAAAGTCAAAGCCAGCTCCCTGTTGACAAGTAAGTCAGGAAACATAAAACACAAATTTAATGAAAAATGATCAAAGTTTTTTGGCCATCATTCTGCTACCTAGAGACCTAACTCAGAAAAGACTGCAATTTTGGCTAAAAAAAAAAAAAAAAAAAAAAAAAAAAAAAAAAAAAATGGCAGAAATGGAAGCCCTACCTAAACAAACTAACTGTCCCACCCTATTACTTAAAAGTAAATATTTAGTTTTTATGGTAGTGCCTAAACACTGGCTTACAGATTCTGCTGATTAAAGTATAGAAGAAGGCAGATGGAACAGGCGACATTTAATCAAGTTTATTAAACCAGATTTAACCCTTCAAGTATAGAGTTTTTTTTAAAACAAACAAATCCTTCATTTCCCCAACTAAGACTGTTTATCATATGTAAAAGCCACAAGTAGAAATAGTGTTTAAGTTACCCAAGTGGCAAGGGACGCAAAAACATCTCCACTGAATAAATCATCAAACAGATCTCCTCAGGGATCAGGCAATTTCAAAAAACAAGCCAGAATCTGAATCCTGTCCAGCTGTTAGACGGCTCAGAAGCAAAGCAGGATCCAAGAAATTCAGTAAACCTTGTAAGGACAAAATGATGTCAAAACTTTTCACTCTTCTTTATCATACCCAGTGTTTCCCAGCTCTTTCTGCTGAAAATACACAACACTTCCATGGAACAACATACACCCAGGGGCTGCACTTAGTGCAGTTAGCTCTTACCCCTCTGGAGCACAGTACAAGCTGAAAGCCACTCGCACTCATGGGAAGACACACAAATTGAACTCGTCAGTACAGAGATTTGGAAAGGGATGTTACAAGTGATGTTGTTCAACACAAAAGATGAATGAACAACACAGTTCCCAGTCAAAGATGAATGCTATTGCTATTAAACATTGTTTCCTGCTCCCTAATAGCACTACTGAGCTCTTCACTTTTATAGACAAATAGAAGCACACAGCCTTCTGCAGCACTAAACGTGACCAAAGCCATATAAAAAACAGGAGTGGGAGAAGCAGTTTAAAGCCTCATTCAGTGGGAATTACCACAGAACCATCACCTACCAATTAAAAACACCAACATGCTAGAAAAAATACGAGGATATGACACATGGCTTCTAAACTGCTGGGCGCTCCCCTGCAACCACCAAACCTATCTGCATCTGTGCGTTCTGGTTTATTGGCTTGACACGTAGCATTAGCTTCAGCTAATAAACAAATCCGGTTCCAGCATGTAAGCACTTTCTTTTGTTTTGGGAAGGCAGCCACCGAGCCTTCAATTACAAAACAGCTGCATCTATAAACAGTTTGAGCACTTGTTTTATTGCTGTTTGACCATCATCCTCACACGGTAGATCTTTATGGCATAATTTGAGGAGGAAGTGGATGGGAAACCACTTCATTGTCACTCAGTAGAAAATCCCCTCTCACTTCCATTGATAAAACTCATGGCAGGGAATGGTCTGTGCTATCTGTACATGTTGTTGTAATGAACAAGCTCGAGGTCCTACCTGTGGCTTCTGAACATCACACCTTGACTAAACCCAAAGTTACTCTGCCTTTATTCTTTAAGCAGTAGCACTAGAACGGATGGAAACCACATATAGAGCTTCAGCTAGCAGGAAAAGTCTTCTTGTTAATTGAGTAATAAAGGGAAGGAAGGAATCAAAACAAATGAACAAACTGGAACCTTACAAATAAAGTCCTTAACAAAGATTCAGCTGTATAGTCCTTCCCTCACATACGATGCTACAAGTCTGGCTGCTCAAATATTGAGCCCACCTGTTTTCAGAAAGACGAAAGAGAACATGTACAGTAGAAGATCTATGTTGCAAACTTCTCAAACAGGGAAACATGTAGCACACTTACTGGAATATGTGGCAAAGTGATGGTTACATCATCTCCTTTACCAACTTGGAGCTCCCCTTCACAAGATGTATCAATCGAGGCCGGCTTAAAATCATCTAAAGAGGAAAACAGTGGTGATTATGTTTCCAAGAGTCTTGAGCCGTCAGAATGCTGCCCCATAAAAAGTCTCTGCACTTTCACTGTGATTACAGGGAACACTAAAATACATGTAGTTTACAGCAGAGGTGTAATAACACACTGGTACAAAGCGTCTGTGCTCAGAGCCCCAGCCACGTGATGATACCAGACTCTAAATTTGCTTTTTAAAATGAGCCAGTTTCTAGACACTGTGTCTGAAAGACCAAAAGAAGGCTTCTCCAAAGCCCAGGGTTTTGGTGACATCTGATGATGCACACAGGTGTAAAACTGTGCCAAGCATCCCAAAGGGGTACCAACTTCAAGACCCAGGGCTCTGCGTGGCTCCTGCCAGTTTCAAACCGGAGGACTGCATCTGTGGCAAAGATTAATTTAGTGAGATCAGCTCATTTAGCCTAACTCTTATTTCTGACTACTAACAGACATCTTGCCTTCATAACACCTCCTTAAGGTTAGAGGAGACTTTGGAGGAGCTCCACACAAGATCTAAGCTGCTGTGGATGGAGAGTATCACTAAGGTGAGACAGTTAAAGCTCTAATCTAGCCCTAGTCTAAAGAATTTTACTGCACTGTAGAGAATGCTGTGTCCCCCCACTTCTGTTCAGTATATTTATTCAAACTAAGAACATTTTAACTTAAGTATGTTTAACTTCAGTATGTTCCCTTCAATAATTCTGACATGCTGATGAGCCATAAAAAAAAAAAACAACACATATCATTTTGACAGAGGATTTAGACAAAGTGAAATAAGATATATTTTTTGGTTTTGTTTTTCTTTTTCCCCCGTCTTTTAAACAACCATTCCATTCCAGCATCTCTGGATACAAAGAGGTGCAACTATATTCGCAACCAAGATGTTTAATTACTGCATTAGTTAAGACATTAATGTCTCAGAAAAAAATGTAATTCCACTATGAAAAGCATATTTGCAGGGAAAAAAAACAGCTTGTAAAAAATTCTCATTAAGGGGACGTTAATGTCTAATTGAGTTTTACTTTGACAGCACAACAAGCAGAATTGGCCACACTTGACTTAATCTTCATGCCTTAACTGCCAGACCTAATCACGTCCTTCATTTTCATCTGCGCAGTCTATTTCTAGCTATTGTCACCCACCTATTTTATGTGCAAGCTTGCTAAACAAAACAAACCAGCTGTAGAAGAGTAAGTGTCGTTGCCAAAAAGGGATCTAGAGTTTCAACAGTACAGTCACTAAGTGAAAAAGCTCATCATATCACGCTCCTTTCTTAGGTATAAGTAAAACAATGTTGCATATTTGCTACAAGCAACTAACTGCTTTCATTTAGAAAGCTTATTAGGTGTGCAAGGCTAATTTTGTTGAGATGGAGCACACGTGTCTATCCAATGTAACCACAACCCTTTTTTCCAAAAGTCGAATGGTTTTAGATGTTTTCCAAAGATAACCCAGTTTTTCATATAGAATTTCATACACTTTACAGAAAATAATAAGGTATTTTAAGAAGGCATAGACAAATTTAGCCTGCAAAATCCTCTTACTGTAGTTTGCGTGAAGAGGATTACAGGAATAATATTGCACTTAGATCCCAGATAAATTATTCAAGATCGATGTCTAGGAAAAAAAAAAAAAAAAAAAGCTTTAACCAGAAAAATCAAGAGATCTCACTTGTGTGACACTGACTGAAAATACAGCTCACAAAAAACTCTTTGGAAATAAAAGTGCACTCTTTCAGTTGTAGTCTGGAGTGGTTTGGTTTTACAACCCCTTAAGAACTTGATCAGAACTCGAAAGCACTGTCAATACTAGAAATACACTGGATTTCTATCTGGATATGGCTTGAGTTTAATTCATAACGAGACAGCAACCTCATTCATCTGATGGTTGGGCTATTTGAAAACTTTACCTTACAAATACAGATTTGGTAGTGTGTTAGTGCTGGCTAGAAGCCTTCAGTATTATGCATAAACAGTGAAATATACTGTACATATAGCATGGTATTCCTTAACATGGTGGAACTATACATAATCAGAGGGGTGAACCACACAAATTTAAGTGTTGACGCATTAGATGGAGGCTCACTGTTTAGGGAAATAGCTGTGCTTTGATCACTGATCATCTTAGTGAGTAAAAGCTCAAACTAGAAAGTTGCTCTTCCAAGTCTCACTCAGATGAATGATCTCACTGGAACTACGTACTCACACTGTATGAAAACAGGTCATGACACTGTCTAGGATCATGCATCATATAACAAAATATCCTGTTACTGACTGTACAAGTTTTCCATCTTAACACAAGGCTACTGAAATACGACTTCAGTATTGTTTTCACTTACTATTGGTGATTAACTACTTATTTTAAATGCTGAACTCATTTAGGGGATGAAATAGTGATTTCTTGCCCACAGAATTCAAGCAGAGAAACACAGTGAGCTCCCCTTCAAAACCATTTCCTAATATGAAACAAAATGCACCCATTGCTAAGAATGAGCAGTTAGAATGATATCTGGTGTCTTAAAAGAGAACACCAACAAAAACAGATCATTACTCCAAAACTCTCTTACTGCTTAAGACCTTGCCTGACGCTTTGTCTCTGCTCTTCAGAATCACCATACATGTGGCAATACTGTATGGGTCTGAGTCATTTCTCCTCGCTTTCCTGGAAAGTGACTTAGTATCTAGATCGCTACAGCTAGCACAGCCCAGGAGGAGGTTGCAGGGTTACGCATCACCTCGTCATCAGCACCAACACTGCGTTTCAAACTGTGGATGCTCTGGCTGCTGATGAGCTGGGCTCCTCTTCAGGGGCTCCTGCCACGCAGGATGAGCCAGGCAGAGGCCTGGGGTGACCTGTCCTACAACTGCCATTAAAAAAAATAACAAATAAATAATAACAATAATAAAAGCAAGCCGGCCAGCCCCTCAAGGATAAGGTATGGCAAAGTTGGGCTGGCCTTCCCCAGCCTCCCTCAGGCAAAGTTCATGGGTGCTGCAGGGTGCTTCCCTTGGGGAGAAGGGATCTCGGGGCGGGGGGGAAACACGCATGGAGGGCAAGGGGAAGGTGGCATGGGGTAGAGGGGAGGCAAAGCTGAGAAGGTGAGCAGGGAGAGGTGAAGCTGGGGTGGCTCTGGAAGGCACGGTGGGATCCCAGGGAGCAGCCCTGGTGAGGGTGGGGGGCACAGGGAAGGGAAGGGAAGGGAAGGGAAGGGAAGGGAAGGGAAGGGAAGGGAAGGTCGGGGCGGAGAGCGGGGCGGCGCTCACAGCGGATGGTGTGGAAGGAGGCCTTGGGCCGCCGCTCGAAGCTCTCTCCCAGCTGCAGCGGGTGCTCCTCCTTGTCCAGCAGCGGGTTCGCCGAGCCGTTCATGGCCCCGCCGCTCCCTCCCTTCCTCTCCTCCGCCCCGCTGCGTGCGCTGCCGCCCCGCGCCCTTCCGGGCGCCCGGTGCAGCCGGGAAAGCGCTCCGGGGCGGCGGCGGCGGCGGCCGAGGGGGCGCGGGGCCTGCAGGGGCGGCCCCCGGAGCTCCCCGCCCTCGGCAGGCAGGGAGGGAGGGACGGCGAGGGACGAGGAGGGACGGCCGGGGCGGCAGCGGCCTTCCCCGCACGGGGTGCGTGGGGATCGGGGCCCCCCCGGGGGATGCGCGCAGCGCTGGCTGCTGGGTGTCCTGGGGGTCCTGGGTCGAGCGCCTTGGGGTGCGCTCTGGCCTCAAAAGAGGCTCTAAAAGCTCTCTTTGACATCGTGCTGGCTTATTGTAGCGTGGCACGGTCAGCAGAGACTGGCTTGGCTTTATTTCGAGCTCGATCTGTGAAGTGTGGATGTTGAGCCCTTTTAGCATGCCGGCAAATAAGTGGGAGTTTTGCTGGTTAAGGTTATTTCTGGGTATAGCCACGGGGAGGATTTCTTTAAGAGAGCCCCTCTCTGTGACCTTCTCCAGCCTTTTTGGAGGAAGAAGGGAATGCGGTCTGACACCCGTGAATCCAGACAGCATTTTGACAGTTCTGTATCTCATTGGCACATTTGTATTTTATGGCTTTGTTTGCAGTATTATGCTTGTATCATTTATGGTAATACATCTAAGTGAAGTACTATTTTTTTTTTTTTGCTTTAAGTTTTTTGTTTTTTTTTTTCTCATTTCCATTTTTTTCTCATTTCCACTTTTTTCTCATTTCCATATTTTTCCCATTTCCAATTTTGCTAAATTGAAGTACCGTTTTTGTTTTGTTTGTTTGCTTTTTTTTTTTTTGTGGCAAGGCAGAGGTCTGAACTAGTTTACCATCAGGATTTGGATGATTTGGATTTGGATCCCAGCCTATGAAGAGCTCTTTTCATTGCTTAATTTTTCTTAACCTGTAGAAAAAAAAAACCAACAACTGCGATTGTTCAGACGGGTGCAGATCCTCAGGAAGAGGCAGGGGAAGATGTGCTGACATGGGCTGGCCACAGGCCTTCTCGCCGCCCTGCAGGTTTTGCTGTGTTGCCCAAGTGACGCAGTGTTATGAATGCTGATGGTTTCACCAGCGTTTTCTCACTGAGGTGAGAACAGGAAGGAGAAATGCGAACACGAGTACAGCTTGTTTTACCAATCTTAGTGGCACTCCGTGTCATCTGGTTTTCGATTACAGTTTTTCTGAGGTGTTGCTAACTGGAGTTCACAAGAAACAAAGCCCTTGGTGTCCTTTTAAAGTCATTTTAGTGAAGAAAGTTTAGAACTGCCACTTTTTTTTTTTTTTTTTTTTTTTTTTTTTTTATATATATAATGCACAAAATAGACCAGAATACTCCTTTAAGTATCTTCCTTAACTTTGACATCAGTGTGATTTCATATGCAACTGTTAGTTTGGATGGAAGATTTCTGAAATTATGATAAGTCTGCATTAAAGTCTGAAATTATGATAAGTCTTACAGTCTGACAGTCTGTCGTGTTGGAGAGATCACCATAAAGCCCTAATAAGTGCACACTGAAACTCTTTTTCACTTTTTTTTTTCCTTGTGCTTCTAGATCCTTGGTTATTTTACCCAAGTTAAGTGATGGAAATGTACGTTAAAGAAAAGAAAATCACCCCTGGGTCTTTGGTATTCATATCTGTGTGAAAAAGTCAAGGATGCTCCATGAAAACACAACGGCTGATTGCTTAGACACAGTAACAACAGGTACTGAGGATGGGGCTTTCCAAAGAAAAGGCCATAGTACAAGAATCCTTAGCCCAGAAGAGGTTGAGAGACTGACAAAAGATCAGGTTTTGGTGTCAGAGTTCAAGCAACTGAAACTGGAAAAAGAGGCACAGAAGAATTGGGATCTGTTTTACAAAAGAAACAGCACCAACTTCTTTAAAGACAGACATTGGACAACCAGAGAGTTTGAAGAGTTAAAAGCATGTCGGGAGGTGAGCCCTGTATACTTTCTCTGTAAGAGGCGAATCGATTGTTTTCAAATGATTTAATAATACTTCTAATTAAGCCCTTAAGGTAGGAGCTCTCACACGCAGTGACCTGTGCAGTCTCTCTTAATATCAAAGATACCTCCTCAGAAACAGGTGCATCAGTTCAGTTTAAAATTGACCCATGTGGATACTAAGAATGGAATCTAGAACACAGAGAACCAAGTTGTCTATTTAGGACACATGTCTGTTTAGTGATATGATGTTTAAAGATGCAAGTTGGAGCACTTCAGAACACAGCTTTAAAGAAAAGCACCCAGAATTACAGGCTAATTGCAAAACATCATTAAGGGGAATAGTCAGATGCATCTGTTGTTCTTTTTATCTGAATGAGACAAGACAGAAATGGTACAGCAATCTGTTTAGTCATCTACCCCTTAAGTAAATAATTAAGAAACATTAATACATTCTAAAAGGATTTATAATTTTGCAAAAATCAGGATTCTTCTTCTGTAGTGTCAAGATAATCCAATGGATGGCTACTTCAGTTTCTGAATCAATGGTAATTAAACTTGATTATAGCTTTTAATATGCTGATTGAACAGTGACTCTGCTGGTATTATGAGGAAAACAAAAATGATGTGCTTTGTTTTGGATTTCTTCCTTTCCAGTTTGCAGATCAGAAACTGACCATTCTGGAAGCTGGCTGTGGGGTTGGGAACTGCTTGTTTCCACTCTTAGAAGAAGATCTGAATATTTTTGTGTATGCCTGTGATTTCTCTCCCAGAGCTGTGGAGTATGTGAAGGTTGGTGTCATATTTGGAACCTGTTGCAGAGTGTCCTTAGAAGCTTATGAAATTACAAATGACTGGAGTGACAAACTTCTCTTTCCTTCCTTTATGTATGAAGAGTAGACTAGATTTGCCAAAAAATTTAGACTGATCTGTTTCATAGAATCATAAAATGATTAAAGTTGGAAAAGACTTCCAAGACTGTCCCCCTACCACCAATATTACCCACTAAGTCACATCTGTAAGACCAAACTTTCCCTAAACAACCCCAGGGATGGTGACTCCAACACCTCCCTGGGCAACCCATTCCAAACTTAACCACTCTATCTGAGACGAAATTTCTCCTAATTTCCAACCTGAACTTACCCTGAATCACCAGTAACAAAATCGTAAGTCTGGTGAGAACAGGCAAATGAAGAAGGCTCTGCATCCCCAGGGGTGGGGGATAGTCTGGTGAGTGACTTTGATCCTTAGTTAAACTTACCCAAATGGATTCAGTGTAGCACCCAAACCCATCTCACAGCACTGGAAATAAGGCGGAGCACCTCTGAGCACTCCATGGCCACAGAAGAGCTGCTGTGGGAGGCAGTCAGTGGTGGGGCCCCCATCAGCTGGCTCTGCCCCCCAATGTGACCCCCACGGCTCTGCAGAGTGCCCCTGTACCTGGGCACCACAGCCCCCTCGCGAGCACAAATGCCATCAGCTATTCCTAGGGCTGTCATGAAAGCCTTCTTTTAACCGTTTTTCTATATTAAAAAAAAAATAAAAAAATAGAAGCAGCAGTAAAAGAGAAATGGTATGTTTTCTGAATTGTCATAACACACGTTCCTTCTCGACTTCCTGAGAACAGTCTCTTCTAGAAGTTGTAGTTTCACTTGCAGTATCCAGCAATGAATTTCATGTTGTATTAGTCACTTAGTGGAAGTTTATGTTCTTTTGCCACCATCTTTTGTGTTGCTTTACTATTTTTTTTTTTAACTTTTTTTTTGAAGTAACAAATGATGCTAATTTTAAGTGAAAGAACGCTCCTTTCATTCTCCCAGAAAAATTCCTTATACAGCACTGAAAGATGCAAAGTGTTCCAGTGTGATCTTACCAAAGATGATCTTCTAGAAAATATACCAGCAGATTCTGTGGATGTTGTCACTCTTATATTTGTTCTTTCTGCCATTCATCCTGACAAAATGCATCTTGTCTTGAAGAACATTTACAAGGTAAGTATTTTAACATCTTATTTTACAGCCTTTAAAGCACTTAAATTCTTTTTAGCTTGAAAGAATGATTTTATTCTGTGAAAATAGCCCCACTTGTAATGGTGATTTTTAATTAACATTGTATTCATTCAGTGTATTTAGTTATTTCGCCTAGTGTAAGGACTAAACTATGTTTTGCAGTGTCTTTTCTTCTCATGGTAGTGTGAGGTGGTTTGAATTCTACTCTAAGGTATGTTATGAACACAAGAAAACGGTATCTTGAACCTGTGACTTGCACTTCAAGGTTGTATGATACAAATAATGTTTATGGATTGCTGAAATATCTGTGTTGATAAAGTACAGATGACAATGAACCATAATTGACTTCCAGAAGATACAGTGACTTGCAGTTGCAACATTATTGTTATTATTAAACACGCTTGACCTGTGGTCATTCAGAAATGGTGTGCTCAGAGATTAACGTTAATCTAGAGAGATTCAGCTCCCTGGACTGCCTTTGTTGGTTGATAGGCTAGGAAAGGCCATCACAGAGGGCAGTTTCAGGACAATCATGATTCAAATTTCTCTGAGGTGAGCCTGAGTCATATATTGACTGCAGAAGGACATAGCCAACTTGTTTTTGTGTGTGTATTTTTCAATATGTTATCAGATGTCCTGTTCATTCTATCATCAGTAGTTTGAAAAAAGAATGTTAGATTTTTTTTTTTTCATGCAACTCCAAATGTTTTCTAAAGGTAGGATTGGTTCATAGCTCATGTACATAAAAAGGCTAATTATTGTTTCTTTGTGGAGATATCTGGCTCATTTGTAGATTTCTGTACAAATTTGCAAGTGGCAAATATTCCTTTTCTTGTCCAACAAATAGAGCTGGCATTTGTTGAGGTAGGAAAGTTGCATGCATCAAAAATCTAAAGTCAGAATGGCTAATGGCTGTATATTTGTAAATACTGAACTCTTTATAGCTTGATTTCTTTATCAAAGAGCTATTAAAAAACAAACCAAACCAAACCAAACCAAAAAAACAATCTCACCTGCAAACCATTTTCCTGGAATTGTTCCTTTTTTATTTCTTATTTTATTGCAATACCATTTTCCTGAAATTGTTCCTTTTTTATTTCTTACTATGTTGCAACTTTTTTTTCTTTCTCATGTTAAAAAAATGTTATTGTATTCTAAATTTTATTTGGCAAAATTGTGTGTGCTAGACTGTATGTTAGCCAGCAGAGAAAATGCCCTGTTATGACTTCATTGTTATTGTTGAAGTGTACATTTATTTCTTTGTTTTTGAAGAGTGTTGCAAAAAGCTTGTTTAGCTGATCAGCATCCAAACAGGTATCTTAAAATACTTCATACCCTACTGCTTATGGGAAAAAAAATATTTTTGTAAGAGCTAACAATCCAGTTTTTATACAACGTTTTTGTTGCACAGGGAATGAATTCAAAATATATATTGCTTGTGTATTGAATGCATTAGGATGCCTTGACTTAGTTATGTGTGTGTCTGTATGTGTAAATAAACATGTCTGTTATATACATACATATATGGCTAAATCAGTATGCCTTATTAAATAAAGCATGTATGTATTACATGACAGGTATTAAAACCAGGCAAATGTGTCTTGTTCAGAGACTATGGACTGTATGATCATTCAATGCTCAGGTTTAAATCTGGCAGCAAACTTGGAGAAAACTTCTATGTTAGACAAGATGGGACAAGAGCATATTTTTTTACTGAAGGTAAGACATACTCTAGAGTGCTTTCTTTTCTCTGAATCTTCTGTTTCAGCTTGCTTCAGAGAATTCTTAACATCTCCACAGAAGTTTTGTTTTACACAAACTAGCTGTTAAATAGTGGTGTACTTCATTTGCCATCTTTTTTTTTGGTTGTTGTTGTTGTTTCATATACGTGCTGTAATGTGACAAGCAGCAGTTTCTGAATTTGTTAGATTTCATTCAGAACTGTTACTTAAGGGAGAAAGACCAAAAAAACATCTTTGTGAAGCACGTAAGCAGTTAACCTTGCCATCATCCTTTTTGTGAGGTTATTCCTGATGTGGAAGTTGGGATCTACTGAATCCTAAGACCTCGAAAGCAGAAACTTGTCTACAGTGCTGAGAATTTTGTGCAGAGATCCTGATGAGATAGCTGTGGTCACTCTGCCCTCTGTTTCTTCATAAAAATGATGCAAGAAGTGTTTCTATTTGATACAGTATTTAAACAGTCTTTCATTCTGTCATTGCTCTGAATGCTTTAGGAAGGGCAGTAGTTGTTGCCGTTTACTGGTGGGTAAATGGAAGCACAGAGACATGAAGGAATTTGCTTAGACTCTCAAAATGAACTGAGATTATAGCTCGCCTCCTAGCTCACAATTCCTTACGCTAAACTTTAGTGAACTGTTACTTCCCCCTGTCAAATATAGGGCATTGTGTCCTGAGAGCTGTGTATTTATTTCTGTGGGCTCATTGTTCTTTTAGTCTAAAGCAAAATACAGCCACTGAAGAGACCAATTTGAAGCCAAGTAAATGTTGTTCATATTTTATGACATAATGTATTACCTAATTGCTTCTGATATATAAAAACCATTAATCATGTCTGAGCTCTTTCTATTCTTTATGGGACAATGATGAAATCTAAGATAATGCAGGCTCTTCTCCAGCTTCATTGAAGCATTTCTAGAACTATTATTTACTGAGTGATTTTTAGTTCTACTTAAACAATTAGCTCTTAAAAGAGAATGGATGCTAAAGGGACCAAATAAAAAAAAAAACGACCTATCAGTGGAATTTTAAAACACATTCTTATTATGTGTTAGGATTTGTTTCTGAATGAGAATTCCTTGCTAGTGTGAATGTGTGCTTTGGGGGAAGAATTATGGTAGGGAGGGGAGAAGAGGAAGGAAGGAAGAAGAAAGAGAACTGATCTTATGTTCTGTGTGTTAGCAATTGTTTTGCCTTGGGCTGGTCTGTGACTCTCTCATGGACCACCTCTGCTCCTGCTTCTAATCCTTTATGATCTTATTCATCTCACTGATTTTCATATAAATTTTGCCTAATGCCTGAAAATTCTTTGGTCACAAGAAATGTGACTCTGTCGTTCTTGCACAGTTTGGAACCAGTGCTTTATTTTCTTTTATTTAGCAGAGGTGCTACGGTAGTACACCAGCTAATTACTCCATGGGATGATTTGAATGATGCCCATTTGCAAAGTATCTGGCCTCAGATAACACCACTAATCTTCCATGGCAGTGAATCCATTCTTCCACTATTTGAAATAATCTTAAATTTGTGGAGGAGTGCGTGATTGTAATTCTGTTTTATAGGATATGTTCAATTTCCTCATAATGAGATTTCAACTGATGCACAATTAAGAGCTGTTTATTTCTATTTCATTGATGTGGATCTCCCATTTTAAACACACACTGCTTACAGCCAGTCCACGTTCTTTCATGATGGGTTTAAGTTGATAAAATCCTGCATTACTGCCAAAAGGGGTGGTCTCCTTATCCCCCTCAACACACCACCTCTTCTGGTGATGGGCTGCCTATGCCTACCTGACCAGCCATTTCATCACGCTCCTCCACCTGTGTACTGAGAAAGAGAGTGTGCTTTTATTTTCTACAAAGTAGCCCAAGTGTAGCATGACTTACATTTCTTTGGCATTATGCCTGAAATAAATGAAACAAGCTGTGGGAAAGGAAGGGTAATGAATTGGAGTTAACGTGACAAGTCAGTAATATGGGCGGCCCTCTCTGCTGCATAGGTCACCTTGTTTGTGAGGCACTTCTGCCTTCTCAAATGAAGATATGCTTAGAGTGAAATTCTTTTGTTTATGAGAAATACTTTCAGTTCGACCTAGTGGAGGCTTGGTACCACCACACCCACCTTGCCATTTTGTTCCTCTTTCTGTTGAGCAATGGCGTGTGAAGGTCTGGTAACCTTGGATGATACTCTTTCTTGAGCAGAGATGCATTTACAAGGCTGGATCACCCTTGCAGCATTTGGAGTGGGTGATGTATTCAGCTAGTGAAGGCCAGCTGCACAAAGCAAAAATATATTACTGGCGGTCACAGGGAGAATGAGGAGGCACAATAAAAAATAACAGATGTGGCAAGTTTTGGAAACCAAACTGGGTTTAGTTCCTTTACTGAGCTTAAGTTCCACTTTTGCAAGCTGTTTTGGTTAAGTTGATGTTTCCAGAGGAATCCTGTATTGGTTTTATTCAGTACAAGTGCAGCAGTCTGCTTGCATAGAACAGCTTGAAATCTGAAAGCACGTGTAATTTTTCATGCTCTAACACATAAGAACATATGCTTATATAAATGCTGAATAGTGTTTTAAAAATTGCTTAAATGGGGTTTTTAGTCTTTTTTTTTTTTTCTTTTAGAGTTCTTGTCTCAGCTCTTCAAGGCTGAGGGATATGAGCAAGTGGTCAATGAATACGTGCATCGAGAAACTGTGAATAGGAAAGAAGACTTGCGTGTTCCAAGAGTTTTTCTTCAAAGCAAATTTCAAAAGCCTTTCAGTAAGACATAAGTTCTTGCTGATTAGCAATAGCATTGCCAATAGCATGCAGTTTTTCCTTGTGCATGCTCATCTGTTTGGTAAACCAGAAATGGCTGTATCCAGTAACTGTTGGTGGATTTTGCCCTCAGATATGAAATACAAATGTTAATTTTAATTAAAATTTAAGAGTTTTTGCAAAGCAGGAAACCTACTGAGTATCTGCATCTTGTTTTTAGAGTAAATCCTATGCAGCATTGCTGGAGGATCAGGTAAAACAGACTAAATATTTTTTAACCTTAAGCTCTAGTTTTTGTTATTTACTGGTATAACTGTTATTTCCATTTCTATTAAAAAAGATTTTAAAATAAATATATTTTGTTTCCTATAACTTATTTTAATTGTTGTCTTGTTAATGTTCCAGTATTTTATCTGCTTTCAGCACTCATAGGACGTTTGAGTGTAACTTCTCAGATACAGGAATGAAACAGGCTCAGTCACTGGTATATTTTTAAAAAGCTGCTTCAGTATTTTAATAATAATCTTCTTAATGTTCTCAGCATTTTGATGTGTTTACATATCAAAATATTTATTTTGAATTTATTTTAAATATGTTCCTAATTTATCTGATTTCATGCTTGGAGGAAGTTGTTAAAAGATAAGTTTGTCTTTATCCCTAGTTAATTTCAGATGTTCTTCATTTGCTGAACAGAAACAGTCAAGGTTTCCTAAGTCAGCTTCCCGTTTGAAACTGAAATTTGTAAGCGAGAAGTACTTTATTTTATATGAATTGTATTCTGCTTCTCCTTTCCTGAGCAGAGGTCTTAACTCTTTTCTGTCACTATCAGGCAAGGTGTTGGTCTTTGCTGTTCCTACCACTAAAAGGCATTGTACTGATGCTCTGCCTCAGCGTGCCACAGACTTACTTGACTGCATGAAGAAAATTCATCCTTTCCCTTTGACATCCCCATCTGTTTGCACTGCGGAACCTCACGTTTGTTCTTGGATGATAAAATCTCACAAACACGTCTGGATCTTTCACCTGCATTTTGAGCAGCTGCTCTGCAGCAGAGAAAGCTCAGAAGTATCTGGTGACTTGTGCAATGGGCAGTGCTGGTCTTGTGTAATACGCACAAGTTGCAACAAGGGAGATTTCAGTGAAATACTAGGATTTTGGGTGGAGGGGGAGGGCAGGCACTGGGACAGGGCCAGAGAGGTTGTGGAACCTCAGTCCTGGGAAATACTAAGAAACCGAGTGGGCAAGGCCTTGAACAACCTGTTTGAGAGTGGCCCTGTTCTGAGCAGGGAGCTCTATAAATTACTGTGTGATCGTATGACTCAGGCTGTTGTTCCACTGGGCTTGTGTGTTGCTAGATGACCTAGTCATATTCCTCTGATATGGATCAGAGGTGTTTGCCTAGGCTTGTGACAAGGTAGCTGTAATGTGATACTGTATTTTTTTCAACACTTACACTGGCTCTGTGTATGGAGAGAAAGAAGTAATAATTTTCCAGCATAAAGCCTAGTGTTACAAAGTTAACCAGTCAGATTTTTTTTTTTTTTTTTTTTTTTTTTAAACAAATGGAAGCTGCCAGAGGTCTTATACACTTTATATGTTTGTAAATAAATTTACAGCAAATCATTATTTTTTTCTAATGATACCATGAGCCCCAAAGCTGGATTTATTGTGTCATCAAACTTGGGCCTCAGAGGAAAAAGCGATTAAGCCATGCAATTCTCCTAATGACTCTTTGAGGATGGTTATTACATGACATCTC
Organism: Nettapus auritus; assembly: GCA_011076525.1. Taxonomy (NCBI): domain Eukaryota; kingdom Metazoa; phylum Chordata; class Aves; order Anseriformes; family Anatidae; genus Nettapus; species Nettapus auritus. The sequence goes on from CM021766.1 coordinate 44,253,540, forward strand.
CTTAGTTTATGGAGAGTATCATCCTGGGGATTTATGTATTACTGACCCCTACTGTGCAACCCATTAGCACTTTCTGCCATATGAGTAATAAGTGTCTAGTAACATTTATAGTAAATGGAAAAATATATTAAGAAGGGGTATAGCAGTGATAGCTTTATTATAATTTGAGCAATCATCATTTTGTAACTTCCCTTTGCAAATGTTCATCTTTAGTACAGCAGTTCTGCAATGGCTGGAGGTAGCCTGAGTTCTCTTGATTTTAGTGCAGTCTGGATCCTGCAACATCAGTGTCCTGCAGGGCTGGATGCGTGGTCATTTAGAGTACACAGCATGTAAATGAGACCAGTGGATTGCCCTCTTCATCACTTTGGCATGTGACTGTCAGCATTTGCAAAAGCAAGTGCACTGAAGTGAACATCCCAAAAAGGAACTGAAAAATAGGCAAGTATTATATATATATATATATTAAAAAAAAAAAAAAAAAAAAAAAAAAAAAAAGGTTGAGTCAACCCCATAGACTTAATTGCAGAATGCAATTGTCTTCCTTTTTAACACTGGACTAAATGTTTTTTTTTTTTTTGATCATACACCTTTCAGTGGCTGTAGCTTCAGTGTTTCTATATGGTTCTGCTGAAGGACCTGCTGTCACTTTTTGTATAGGACACACTCAAAGGAAAGCAGTAGTAGAATTTTTCTTCTCATTCAGTCTCATTTCTAGTCAGACCTGGAAAATGAAGTACCCAGTTACTCACAAGAAAGTCTGCCAGCTGTAGTTGTCATAAAGCAGAGGTTAGTTTGAGATGAGTGGTCAGAAAGCTTTAAGTCTTTATACCTTTGCTTCTGTGAACCCCAAATCATGGCAAGCTTTTTCAACTGTGGTAAAGTTGGAGGAAGTTGAGGGAGCTTGAAGAAGTCCTTGCATCATCCTGTGAGACATGCTAACTGAAGGGATGCAGGGATGTGGCTGTTGTGGTTCTGAATAAAGTGTCCATACTCACCCCCATCCCTTCAACCTTTGCAAGCCCTTGTAAGCTCACCAGAGGCAGAACATGCTAAAGACAGCTCTTTCTGGAATCCTTACCAGAAGAACTCTTCTTAGGGAGGCAAGGTAATCAGAATTAATAGTCTCAAAAGGACTTGGAAAAAAACCCACCATGCACTGAATTGTGCTCACCTTGCACAAACAAGCTACTATGCCATCACTGTAATGAAAGTATTGATTGTTCTTTGATTCGAGTTGTCTTCAATCAGTGGGGGCTGCTGAGACTGAATTAATTGTCTGCAGAAAATCGTCATTTTTTTCCTCTTAAGCTGAGCTAGCTGCTGTTCCGGCAAGCATAATCAGTAAATTACTTCATGCTACCACCCTGTTCTGAGCAATACTTAGAAATAATTATCTAAAGAGTGAGACTAAAAAAACCTGATTGTGTGTGTGTGTTTAAGATTTGTTGTGCTGTGATGATATAGTCTAATGTTTAATAAAGAGTGAACTCTGGTTAAAGCTTTTCCTGCAGTCAGAGAATCTGTGGGATTCTCCAATGTCTTCTACTGAAATTGGACAACATATATTAAGAGCATGTTAATGTACCATTCTCAGTAAAGACATGATCCTTTTGGCTATTTTCATCAAATTTACAGAAATATAATGTCTTTGAGTCTTCTGTCATTCTGTGACCTTTACTATTCTGTCAGATTTGGTTGATATTGCCCAATGTATTTGAAGACAGGCTAAGACTAGACAGAAATCCACACATGTATTGTGCATATACTGTACATATGGGTAAACTTTGTTTCCTTAGGAATATGGGCAGCTGAGAAGAATTCACTTGAACTTTAGGCAGTAGTGCCACAGCAAGCTTTGTGTAGTTCATCTGAAAGCTAAGACACTATTTCTGTCCATCTGTCATGTATCTGAATGTTCCTGGAGTTCCAAAGGCATGATATTTAAGCAGTTAATGCAACATTATCCCCATGGTTGAATGTGCATCATTCCTATGAAACAAAGACCTATAAAATCAGGACCTGAAAATCTAACATCCGTAAGCATAAACAGCCAACTGTAAAACATACAGCCTTGGTCAAATGAGGAAAAAAATGTTATACGGAATCTGAAAGGTTGTGTATAGAATCACAGAATCACAGAATTTCTAGTTTGGAAGAGACCTTAAGATCATCGAGTCCAACCTCTGACCTAACACTAACAGTCCCCACTAAACCATATCCCTAAGCTCTACATCTAAACGTCTTTTAAAGACCTCCAGGGATGGTGGCCTAACTGATGTTCCTGGGTTTTGTTTGCTTGTTTGTTTCGTGTTGGTTTTAGTTTTGTTGTGCAGTTATGCATCTGAACATACTTAGAGATACAAATTACCAAATAGAAAGTGTTTTTTTTTCAGGAAGAGTTGTGTGAAAGATACGTGTTTGAAGAAGAAATCAGTGCTAGAACCAGTATGTGGAGAAGGAAAAGGTAAGACTATATTTAAGGTTATAGGAGGAAAAACAAGTTTTCTGAGTCTTACAGGCCAGGAGTGACATACAATTATGAGTTGCTCACCTGAAAAGTAAAATTTTGGGAATGAAAGCCTGCAGCTTCTGAAACTAGATTAACTTTACAGGCAGACAGAAGGGCAACATCTAATTGTGTACAATATTAGCAATACACGCAGGATATTCTGGGAAGCAGAATTTTATACTGGAAAGATGTGTGTGAAGATACATTGAAAATACATAAGTGTTTGTTTATGTTTTTTTACCTTCCATAGTGTAGCAATAATGAATTTTTTGCTGGTTATGCTTGTTACTATTAGGAAAGATTGTGAGCCATTTTGAACATTTGGGAGCAAACATTTACTAGTTATACATTCTGCAAAAAGATCTGACTCTTGGGTGCAGTTGATTCAGGATATGAGTATGTTTGCACTCTGTATTTGTAATATGAGTTTGTTTATTAGAACAAAGGCAGATGGTGAGTCTTTACCATGGGGAGGCACACAGAGGCATTGCTTGCAAAAAATAGAAGCTATTAGCCAGGTAAAATGTTTCATTAGAGAACTGTTTTTCATTCTTTCTTCCTTAGCTGATGTGCACCATTCATTGTGTTTGCATTGGAGAGAAAATACTGCTGCTATGAAATTTTGGAAGACTAGAGCATGAAGAAAAGCCTGTGTGATTTTTCCAAAAGACAAGTGATTTTGTGTAACTCTACTTAATAATCCTAGGTTAAGAACACTTACCCTCTTTTCCAGCAAAACTCAAAGCTCATCCTAGGAAAATTTTGATTGATTTTGAAGGTCCTATCAACTCCAGCTCACATTTGCAACATCTGTAGTATCCCCTGAACCTGCAAATGGAATAACTGAGGGTAATTTTCATAGGAAAATTCAGAGAGAAAACAAGCCATGGCCTGCCTATTTCCTGGCCTCCAATAAGTATTTGTCTACAGTCAGCTTCTCCGAACCCTACTCCCTATAGTAGTCTTTAAATACCTGAAAAGCTGCTCTTCATTGAGGTAATATCTTCACCCATGTGGGATTGTTATACATCTGACATTTAAGGATTTTGATGCTACTTTTCCTTCATTATCCTTCTTTATATTTTTTTCCCCTGGATTTGGCTTCAAGCTTTTATATGAAAGGTGATACTTAATTAGATTTTTTTTATAATCAAACAGAAGCCTTTTAAACATACCATACCTGTTGCTGTTATGCTAAAACCCTAGTGTTCAAAGGGGAGAGGAAAGAGGGGTGGTTGGGAGGAAAAGAGAGTTGTTTTCTGCATTAATACAGTAAATGCTCTGTTCCATGTGTTTTATTAGTGAAACCAACTTCATAGGAATGTAAAATACCGTGAAGAAGCCACAAAACCGCTACAACTATCCTTTTCTGAACTATCTTCAGAAAGATTGTTTTGAAATCCTTAGCAGTGACCAGCTGGCTTCAGTATCTAAACACTCAGTTTGCCTTCTGGACTGCTCTGTCATATCCATTAGGACCTGGCCCCAGGGAACATGAAGTTTGTCACTTTTTGTCTGGATAATTGTGAATTACTAGTTGTAAGCTGAACATGAAGATGTTCTAGAGTCTCGACCTCTTATGGTAGTGTACCTCTTTGCCCCACCACTACAAGTCTTTTGCTGGCTTTGGGGCAGCTTCCAGTAACAGTTTCAGGCTTTGATTTTATGTTTTGAAAGCAACTAATAAAGAGAGGACCAGCAACCATCAGGATATTCTTGATCTGTACTTGTCTGGGACACAATGGCCAAGAGAATGCCTGTTAAAAATAAGAGTAAAACTCAGAAGAGAGAAGAACTTTCTTTAAAGTAAACTGAAACAATCAAGCTGATACAGACCCAGAGTGTATTTTAGAAATACTGAAAAATGTTCCTCTTCCAAAGAGACTTTCCTGTATACACAAATATTTGCCTTTCCTTTTACTTGAGGGTCCCTTCCAAGCCACTAACAAAAGGGTTAAAAAACAAAACAAACAAAAAAAAACCCACAACCAAACAAACCCCAAAACCATAACCTTAAAGGAAAGGAAAATATCACAAGCAGACTTTACAACATAAATGGCATTCCTTAAAACAGAGCAGTGTTGTTCTCAAAGGCCCGCTGAAGACAGGGTGAGCTTCATAATGAGTAGTGAGAGTTATTACCTTGTTTCTATAATGCACATTTTGTACTTCTTCTATACAAACTTACGTATGTGAGATCTTTGACTAATTTGGCCAGCTGTAATAGATCAGTGAGAGAGAATGACTGTTAGTTACAACAGATCTTGAGATGTGTTAGTACTTTCTTAAAGGAAAGGTGTCTTGTGAATGACTGAATATTTATTCCTGCAATTTCACTGACAAATTGAAGGAACAAGACTTCTTTGTCTGTGCTAGCAGCAATGTGATTTATTCACATGCCAGGCCTGCCTATCTGTTGGCAGTAAATGCAGCGTCAGGCAGTATTATTTAGTACTGCAATGAAAGTCCAAAGATTAATATAATCACTTTAGTAGTAACTTTCAAAAAATTAATGAAAAAGAGCTAGAATGTGTCTGGCAAGCTTGAAAAGCTTGCAAGTGAAACTGTAGCTGCAACTGTGGCATTACTCATGTTTACATACCAAATAAAGCTGAAGATGTGCAGTGCCAGACTTTGCTCCAGGGACATCCAAATAAATGGTTTTGCAGCACAGGTAGCAGCAGTGTAACTGTCTATTACTGTGACGATACAGTTTTGTTTCATAAAGTCTTGTGGATGGTTGGAAATCTGCTGGTTGACTACATTCATAAATATGAATAAAGTGTGAGTCTCACTGTGAAATTTGTTTTTGTGGCTTGCCTTGACATTTCCTGGAGCCTTTAACATTGTATATCCTTAGTTTAGCTACACTTTTATTGCCATTGATTTTTATGGTGAATGTGCTGAATATTACAGGAGGTGGAAATAAATATAAAGTGTTGAAAAGATAGGTTGTACAGAGCTACAGGAGTGTCCCTGGAAGCTGGGTGAATGGAGCCCAAATATGACATTTAACATAAGGCTTCTTCCAAAGAAGATTCTTGTGAACAAGTTCACAATGTGAAATGTTTACTGCATACGTGGAGCTCTGCATTCAGCTCTGGGGCCCCCAGCATGAGAAGGACACAGATGTATTAGAACAAGTCCAGAGGAAGGCCCTGAAGATGCTCAGAGGGCTGGAGCTCCTCCTCTATGAAGACAGGCTGAGAGAGGTGGGGATGTTCAGCCTGGAGAAGAGAAGGCTGCAGAGAGACTTCACAGTGGCCTTCCAGTATCTGAAGGAGGCCTGCAGGAAAGCTGGGGAGGGACTTAGTCAGGGACTGTAATGATAGGGCAAGTGGTGATGGCTTCAAACTAAAAGAGAGTAGGTTTAGATTAGGTATTAAAAAGAAATTCTTCACTATTAGGGTGAGAGAAGCAGTGGATGCCCCATTCCTAGAAATGTTAGCCCCATCCCGAGCCAGGATGGATGGGGCTTTGGGCAACCTGGTCTAGTGGGAGGTGTCCCTGCCCATAGCAGGGGGTTTGGAACGGGGTGATCTTCAAGATCCCTGCCAACCCAAACCATTCGTGATCCTATGAATTTGAAAGATGAGCACAGACAACTCTGCTGTTGGTTTCATGGGTCACTAACCTTTGCCTCTCGCTTCTTGCCCTGTAGGGAGAAGAGAATGATCTAGGAGTGAAAAAATGGTGCATAGGAAACCAGTAGCTGGTTTTTGGTCTCAGTTCTGTCTTCCTATTTTTTCTACTACTACATCAAATTTTTCAGAGTCTAGGACTTAAAGAGGTTACCCTACAAAGTTACCTTGAAAAGGAAAGGATTGGGTAAAAGGGCAACACTGGGAAGGACTTCTCCAGATTGAAAATTAACATATTTTGTTCTTCACCTGATCTTTCCTGGTCTTCCCAGTCTGTTCCTGTTCAGAACTACAGCAAATCCAACCTTATGATGCCTGTAAGGAGGATGAAGAGCTGTTGATCCCTGTGCTTGGAAGCCTCTGGATTTATAGCTTTAAACCCATTTATATTTGATAGTTTTAGAGCAACACTTTCTTGTACTGCTGTTTTAAGTCCAGGCATAGAGGGAACATAGGTTCCCTCTTGAGATGTGTTAGTACTTTCTTTTAGTCAGTTTCTTTTCAAAAGAAACTGACTTAAGAAAGGAAGGAAAGTTTGCCTGTCAGTACTGGTTAGCAAAGTATGCAGCTGATAGGATGTGTATCTTTTGAGTAAGGGCAACAAGGTATTGTTTGCATTTCAGTGGAAAAGGAATAGTTTCTTGGACCACCAGTAAAATAACTTCTTTCTCTGTAGGCTGTCTCTATTTTGTTAGACTGCCATCAGGCCTGGTCAGAAACGGTCCTATGTTTTGTGCCTAAATGTGGAGGTGTTATCATGAAGTTACTTATTTGTGCAAAGGTTGGATTATTTTTTTCCCTTCATACCCTGCTGCATTAGACTAAAAAGCGCAGAGGAAAGGTGTTTGGAATTTTGTTCACAAGGTGGCAGCAGCTACTAACCACAGAGCCGCCTTCCTTTTAACCCTAGCCTGAGCTGGTGACTCAACCTTCAACGCAGTGGTAGGAAAGGCTGGTAATGGTTATCCATAGACAAGACAGCTACAGTCTTTTCTTATATGCAATTAAGTCCTTTTTTTGTTTACTGTAATAGCTCTTGGATCTTGGAAAAGGGACACAAAAGGTATTTAAAGAAAATGCAGTTGTATTGCAGAGGTACTTGTTATTTAGACAGAATATTGTTGGAACAATGTGAAGGAGTCTGAGGTGAAATACCATTAACTGGTAATGGCAGCTGGGATCTTCTACCCCCGAGGTAATAATTGGTTGCATTGGTGACTTACATGTCGTTTCTGTGTAATTGGATTCCCCCTAAAGTGGTACCCTAGAAACTGCAGTGATTTAAGACACAGTTTTCAAAGCTCTGAAATGCACACATCCTTAATACAGTATTTTCTTAACCCCTCAAAAATACTAGACCAAACCCTCTTTATAAGAACCGTTCCCATTTTCTTCCTACTTATTTTGTTTTGTAGGTGAGCTGCTCTCCAGTAGAGCAGCATCAGAACTGCATAAAGTGCATGTGACCAGAGAGGCTGTATCTTTTTAATTAATTACAGCGTTGAACTCAGCTGTAGTTTAGTTTGCCATTTCGCAGTTTTTTCTACTGTAGTAATCCCCATTTTGTCTCCAGCATGCCCTCCTTGCTTAAAGGGAAAGAGGAAAAAATATAACAAAATTGCATTTACCTCTTGCTGGCTTTATATCTCATTTTAAACAGTGTGTGTTTAGGATGCTGCCTGGTAACTGATTACTAATAAGCTATGATGTAAAACTGCCTCAATCACATTTTATGCGGCAGTAATTCTTTTGGATATTTAGTATCTGAATTATTGTAAATGCTAATCATCTGTCACTGCCAAAACCTATATGTTTAAGGAAAAAAAAAAAAAAAAAAAAAAAAAAGGCAGCTCATCTGTGTGCATGTCTTGCATTTCCTTTTCTCTTTGCTTAAGACTAACCTATCTTTGCTTTTTGCACAAGTGTGTGGGATGAGCAGTACCTTGAACCACAGTGTTCCTGTTGGCAGGTTGATCTTTGTCACTGCCTGCAGCTCAGAGCATGGCCAACCCACATGGGATAACGATGAGCCGGGAAGCCTTCTTTCCACAGTGCTTGCACCAAGCCAGATACTAAGAGCCAGAAGTTGTACAGCCTGCAAGAGGGGTACTAAAGCTGTCATTTGCTCTTTGTTCAACAGGTTTGACCATCTTGGCACGTACTCATTGAGTCTTCATCCAAAACACAGCTTGGGACAACACCATAACCCCAGCCTTCCAGCTATACACCCCTCCAGCACTGCCCAGCACCAGGCAGGGTGGTGGGATGACTGACAATTTGTATCCCAGATGTCCTTTTCTGACAATCAGTGTCTTGCTCGGCTCCCAGCCTCATGGCTTCATTCCTAGCGTGAAACTGGGAACAAAAGCCTTCTGCAGGTCTACAGAGTGGTTGCTCCCTCCTCTCTTCACAGAAGTTGAATGGAGGCACAACTGTTCCTTGTTGGAACTAATCGCTGGTCACAGCTGCCTCTGAAACAGGGCTGGGACATTGTACCCCTGAGAAGCCATGGCACAAGCGACTGGAACGGGACACTGTACAATGCAGCAGCTCACGTTGTTCCAGGCTAAGCAATTAGGGCTTATGCGCCGAATAAATAAATGTGGCCAGACTTCTTGGCTGTGTATGGCTTGTACAGCAGATGGTACCCGGAGTATAATGGACTAGGAAAATGTTCTCAGTGGGGAAAATGTCACAGTTGAAAATGCCACCACCGCTGACCTTCTCTGGAAAAGCAGAGGCCAACTGAAAAAGCCTTTTATGCAGGCAGTGGTTACCAGGAAAAACAGACACTCATGAGATACTTTTCATTTTTATTTATTTATTTTTCTGGCAATCGGATATTCTAAATCAGTTGATGAGTCCCAGAATTTTGAGGCATGCTTCATCCTCCATGATAGGAACTAAATAAAGATACGAGGGAGGGAGATTTGTGGTTTTAATATGGGAACTCAAAATGAAGATGGAAAGTGAGGAACCAGTTTTTCCAACTGGGGGAGTTAGCATAGGCCCTAATGAATTGCCTTACATTGATCGGGATCTGAGATGAAGCAGTCAGACAAAGATTACTGGAGAACACAAAACTGACCAGTTATGTAGATCAATTGTACTTTGCAAAGTGGAGAACACCCAGAGCAGCTTATGAAATTTATGAAGGCTGAACAAGCCTACAATACTGTGGATGTAGTAGAGAATGAAAACTAAAATAACACAAGTACAGAGATCTCATGCAGAAGGGCATGCCAGATCTCAAAGCTGGATTCTCAAGAAAGAAAATGTGGCAATGCACAGGCTGGTGAACATTGTGAACTGAGACAATGCAGTTCTGAAAGAAGGATAGAAGAACACCTGTGGGTTGTATTGTTTGCTAGTGCCAGCAGTGTGTGTAGCATGGACCGAAGAATGGTGAGCTTCAGGAAGGAAGGAAAAGTGGATAATGCTGCAGCCAAAGCTGTATAGACTAATCTCCCTAAAGCAAATAGCACATGTAAGCAGTGATGTAGCCTGTGGAGCAGGCTACCAACGTAACATCAGAAACAGGAATATCAACATAAAACAGTGTTGATAAGTCTGAAGAGAAACAGATAAAGCCTACATGATAATGGTAAGATGTGAACTGTGAACTGAACATCTTGATAAACTGTTAAGACTATTACAGTTTGCTGGGGGGTGGGATGGAGCAAGGCAGTAAGAGTTATTGGAGTGTGGGACTTACCTAGATGTTGACCTCCTCATGTGGAGATCCTCCATACTCACTGGAGAGATGGTGAGAAAAACTAAAGTGTTAAAGAATGTGGGAATGTGTTCACAGACCAGAAATATTCACAACATTGCACCAAGCAGAGCCAGTCTGTTACTGAATTTACACCCTTAGTAAAGATCTCCTTACCCTAGGGCTGATGTCTGGGAAGGGACAGGCTGATTCATTACACTTGGGAATCACAAAATCAACAGGGGATCTAGCAAAACAGATACCCACTTACTGTGGGAGAACAAAGAACCCCAAATCATCCACTTCATACATGAACTTTAAAGAATTTAATAAGAATTTAAATGGGAGCGTTTTTATGCCCTAGGAGAAAAATGTTTGAAGATGTCAAATATTTATTTACTTTGTTGCACCAGCAAAGTTCTGTAAGACACACCTAGCCTAAAAACTGAAAACTGAGCCCATAGGTATATCACCTCCTATCCAGGCCTTTTCCCCCCTTTTCCATAATGTCCTTCTTTCTAATTCTCCTTCCTTCCAGTAGCATGACATGCCTGACTTCATTCTTTCCTTCAGCCATATAAGCTATCAGATAACTAGCATTTACTATTTGTATGTGCTAAACATTTCCTTCCTTCTCTGGTTTTATTGTCTTTAGACTACAATTGTTTGGGGACAGGTTTAAGTTCCTGTATATTTAAATGGTACTTAAAACAATGGAATGCAAATTTGGGCTGAATTTACTATGATTTAGTCACCCCTGTTCTTCCTCATAATTTGTGAAAAACAGGCTCTATTGGTATGTGTTGTGGCAAAAGTGCAGCCTCCGTTGGTCCAAATTCCTGCTGTTCCTCATTTGCAAAGTGGATGTGCTGGAGGAAATTGCTTTACACCCAAAATGGGGTTAACTACCCCTTATATACATCCTTATTCAAGTTGGTTTTGAATTTTCTTTTAATTACCCCTTTTTCTATTAAGCACAAGTGAAATATTGACAATCAATTTTATTATTATTATTATTATTAATATGGGCAGTAACAGCCTTCTCTGGCCCATTGCTGCTCTGACTAATGAGTTCAAACAGTTGCACATCACTCTTCATGTGCAGATACATAGACTGCGTCATCCAACCTCTTCCCTTAGTGTTTGTTCCCATCTCAGCAAACTCTTAAGCTACTAAAGACCCTATATTGCATTCATTGATCTGTGAGCCTGCATATAATGTAGCCTGGCTTGCAAGGCTGCACAAAAAGAAAAACAAAACAAAACAAAAAACTCATTCATTATAATTTCATGTTCTATTTTTTTTTTTCATCCAAGTGCTGCTTGTGGACATCTGTGCAAAGACAGCGTGGTTCTCTGTAGAGCCTAGGCCAGTGCCCATTTCCCAGTTCTAGGTCATGTTCCCTTCTGAAAGTAAGGGTGAAAGGAAGAGAGATCTGCCTCCTCACTAGGATGATCTCCATCTGGGAGGGAAAACAGAGGAGAAGCCTGTCTGAATGAGTGGCTCCTGCATACCTGAGAAGAGACACACAAGCTGAAAGGCTTCTGCTTTGGTTCCAAACAACAAAAGTTGTGAGATCTTGTGACCACCAGAAAAGTGAGGGTAGAGCTAATGATTGTCTGGAGAGTTGCTTCAGGTCAGGACCCCTACTACAACATGAATATGGACAAAAGTCAACAGCAGTGCTACCGCTGGCTGTGCTCTATTAAATCTTAACTAACTTAAAGCTGGCTCAAGCTCCTGGATTTAAAAACTGCTGGGCTTAGTCATTTTATTTTAATAGTAACATTTCACCAAACTGTGCCATGTATAATGTCTGTCTTTGGTGCTCATAATTTTTAAAGGTGTCCTAGTTACACTGCACATAAGATATATATCCTGGTACTGCAGATGAGAATGTGCACATTAGTGTTTGCAGGATAGTGATCTAAGTTAGTAGGTGTGTTAGAAACACCTAGAAGAGAGATCTGCTCATCTGAGAAACCACACGGACTGCAGACTCAAAAGCAAATTGTGTGGCAGATATAAGCACAGTCTTATGAACTCCTTTCTGACTTTCTATTGCTTGTCAGTCTATGTGTAGAACAGCGATGAGACCTTTTTGCTACATATTCGAAGGAAAAGTAGTTTTAAAATGAAAATATTGTTTCTTTCTCTGCATTTACTTTTCCCCTACAGGGCATACAGGTGTTTCTTTGCAGTCTCTGTGCAGCTCATATTGCAATCTCCCACTCCAGTGCTGGAGGCGGGGATGGCAGCAGCAGCAGCAGCGTGGCTCTTGGTCAGGCTGTGGCAAGCACAGGAGCAGGCGCCTGGCAGCTCATATATTTCTTCTCCACCTCTGCCTCGCAATGGCAGTAGGACGGCTGTAGCCAACAGCCCTCCCATCAGACCGTGTGGATTTATGAAAACACATTTAAAAAGCTTGGTGGAAAAGTATGAGTTAGTAGAAAAGTATTTCTGTGTTCTTATTAAATCATTTAGATGTGAAGAATTCTTACAGTTGTAAGAATAACCATCCTTCAGAGAGCTTAAAAAAACCTTCCTGTTTCTGTCCTACTTTTTTTCCAAGCAATTTCTCACTGTAAACTATAAAGCACAGCTTTCTCAGAGAAAGTGTTACTATTTTTTCTACCAAATAGAAGAATCCACATTCTTTATTGTGAAATCACACTGTAAATATGTAACTCCTGAAGGCTCAAAGTTTATCTCTTGCATGAGAAAACAAATGCATGTCAGGAATCCAAATGTCAAAGTTTTCTCTCTATATATTTATCTTCAAAGTTTCAGGTTAGGATTGTGGAAGAGCAGGAGGTTACGGGCTAATAACAATCCTAAGGAGAATTCTGAGCTCTGAATTATGCATTCATCTCTGATGTTGAAGTTCCTAAAGGTTTCCTTATTTTCAAGCCAATTATTTACTTTGTTGTAGTCACATTATCATAAAATCAGGAAATATTTTAACTATGCATCTGTTATCAAGAATGGTTCCATCAAAACCTCTTCATAGTGATTTTAAAAATCAGATCCTCTAAGTGAAGTCAGTATTGTGTGTTCTCATTAGGATAAAAAGAAGCGCTCTTTTTTGAAGAGGAATCAATTTGACTATGCACACTTGGATACCAATTAGGAACAAATCCTCACTGTAAAAGCACAAGGAAGAGTGGGTGGGAGGTTGTGCATCCCTTTAGAAGGGAATTGAAATAAAATCATTTCTACAGTCATGTTAGTCTCACCACATGAATCACAGAATGCACAATGCCTTGAATGCAGGCTTTTGGGTGTGGGGAAGAAGATACTAAAAACAACCCATAATCAATGAAAGGGTGCTGTACTGCTCTGCACCAGCTATAATATACAGCTAATTGCTAATGCAATGTATTTCTTGTAGCTGAAGGAGCAATATGTGTCTTGAGCACGCTCTGTTATGTTGTCTTTATCCCCAGCCTTGTGTGGCAGGGGTGGACAAGAGGCCATAGCTTTATGGTTCAGCTTAGGTAAGCAAGCAAGCTATGGCATGAATGGCTCTGCAGCAATTCTTCATGGGTACACTGCTGTCCCTGGGGAAACACACGGGGATTTGAGCTAACTTTTCCTTCTTGTAGCTGTCTGCGTCGGTAGGAAGAGGGTCGTACTGCATTATGTCATGATTTTTGCTTGTAGGTAATTCATGACTAAACCCCTTTCTTCTGTGCCATAACATTGTCCCTGCTACCGATGAAGCTATGGGCAATTCCTTCTGCTTTAGTAAGTGACCCAAACGACGTTACTCTGTGCCCTAATCCCCTGTGTCCTTTCTGTGTCCCCATTGCTGGCATGCTGGCCTGGTTCTTCAGCTGGAGAAGGGGCACAGCTCCCTTCCACTCAGAGGAGCTCTGCTAATATATGTGAGTGGCGGATACAATCCATTATAGTTAGTGTTCCCGGGGGGATGATCCACATCCAGATGCTATTGCTGCAGGCAAGGGACACGAAGCCACAGTTTTGTCCTTAATCTGCATCTCTGTAATGCTATGGTGAGGTAAAAAGGTGAAGAAGCATCTTGCCTACTCTCGTTTCTCCTGGTATTTACTCATGGAAGTGACAAGCTGTCATCTTCTAGTTTGTGTGAAAAGTGACACCTAATCTCCCCTCCCCCTAATACAACCTTGCCAATATATTTGCTGCATGCAGATATAGATTTGTGTTCATTTCCCTAACAGATGTCGCAGTGATTCAGTGTGGAATGTGCTTGGGGACATGATAATAACTGAACAGTTCGCAAGGAAGGGGAGGTGAATGCATTGGCATTTTTTGCTCCTGTTGTAATATAACTTTGTATTTCAGATCCTCTATACAGAATTTTTACTTCCCGTTTTGAGCAAGAAGGAGGCAAGGCTTGCAACTGCATCAAACACTCCAGAAATTCTGTGGGACCAAATGTATGCAACAAAAGTATCTGAGCCTAAAAAGTATCTTGGGACTCTGACAATCTCTACATGATTCTGAATGTCTGGGCAGTGCCATACAGCTCAAGCTGCTATTTCTAAGGTGTTTTAGACAATGCCGGGTGAGACGTACTGACATGCCAATGTGAACTCAACACGATGTTTCCTGCATGTTTGCCTTAAGGTGCTCAGGGACTGATTTTATATTCAGTGCCACTGTGAATTGACAGTTGTTTGATATTTAGATGCAAGACAGTGTCTGTGAGAAGAACATGAATCCTACTGTTATTCAAAGTAAGGTTTAATTAAAAGTAGGGTCATCGTACTCAGATTTTTACTGAGAATGCCTATCTCCCTTCTTTTGCTTCTCTATCCAATTTACATGGAAAAATGTTTCTCTACTGAGGAAGTGGCTCAAGAAGGCTTGGCACTTGTGTAACAACAACCCTAGGGCACCACTTCCCCCTTCAGAATACAAGCTAATTATATACCTGCTGCAAAATAACAGAGGTGCCAAATTCAAGAAGAATAAAAGGCAATTATTGAGCTGCTCACATCGCTCGTATCGCTGCTGCTATGCTATTGTTTGATAGCTGTATAATTTATGTGTGCTGCTGTGATATGCAGCCTCTAGTCTGTGTGCACATTTGCCTATATATTCTTTCAAGAGGTCCCAACTGCCTGCTATTTTCTGTCATTACCTGTAGATGCTGGCTCTTGACTAAGCCTTCTCAGGGCTTGTGGAAATATCCCTCCTTTTATAAAGGTAATGTCAGTGGGGTTTGCCACCTTCAACCATTTTGATGTCTTTAGCACAAAGGAAATGCTGTTTCCTCCCTCTGGAGGATTACACAGCATTAAAGCTGCTCAGTCTGTGAAGATCAGAACACTGCTGGGTGTTTTTTTTTTTTTTTTCCTCCCTTGCCCCCCTTGAAGGATTTATTGCTCCAAAGGGGTGCCTGTGAGGGGAGAGCTGTGCTGCAGGCTGCCCAACATCTGCTTTGTTCCTTCTGCTCACTCTGCAAAATGTCTGCATCTCAAAATCAATGGTATTTCCTGCTGTTTGGAGAGGGTTCCTGTCCTTGCATCCCACCGCAGATCTCCGGCACTCAGCAGTGGCAGCTGGAGGGCTGTTTGCACCACTGCAGATGCTGTTACACTGGGGCTCCTCAGTTCTGCTTGCTGGGGCTGGGGAGCAGCACGGATGCCAGACTGAGCTAGAGCAATTTTCATCCCCTTGCATCGGGACTGCATTTAGGCTCTTGGCAGCAGTTTTGCTTGGGAGATCTGAGAGCCAAACCTTCTGGGTCTCCAGGGAGTTGAGTACACTGAGCCCTCTCCTGTGATCATGACCAAGGAGGAAGATCCATTTTCTTTCTGGTTGGCTTCCTCCTGAGAAGACCTGCATGTCAAATGCATCTCAGAATATTTTGTGATATGTATATCCCTCTCCAAACAGGGTCTGGATGATCCCCAAACACCTGCCAAATGCAAAGACTTTCAACTACTTTCCTCCTTATCTGCATTTTTGGCTGGTGACCATACTGATTTCATGAGCCGTTCAGTCCTTTTGCTGAAACAGTCCTGGCAGTCAAGTATCCACACATCCTTTCCTTTGCTAGACACAGTGCCTGAATACTCATTTTTACAAAAAGCAATGTGAAAAGCTTGGAGAAATGAAGGCACCCTTTAAGATCAACTTTTGGACATGTCAAATCCCACTGTCCTACCCAGAACCTGCCCCAAGTATTTTTCATGCCTACCCTTTCCAGGACATTCAGATACTTTTTATCATGTGAGAGTTGCTAGTGCCTCATTAGCTTGTTGGAAATGTGGGTGCATGGGTGCACTGCATCTTTTGCCAGCAGCTCACTTGCAAGGAGTTACCCTGTGGGACTGGAGGAAATGAAAGGTGGAAGCAAACTGGAGGAAAGGCCAACAGGGCTGAAAGGGAAGCTCAGGGGTCACGTTTTAGATCAGAGAAACATGGTCCTCATGAATATGATCTGTGTTCATCTGCACATTAATGAAGGATATTCTGTCTGGCTCCCCACGGTCCTCTTGGGCAGGATTTTCCTGAGGGCTGAAGCATGCTCCCTTATCTCTTCCTGCTGTTGTGGATCTTGCTCCTGAGATATACACTGCCTATTATTACAACCAGGACATGGCCTGTCTGCACATATGAGCTGGAAAAGTGTTGTTCTGACGCAGTCAGTGGCTGAGAATGATGGAAATGCCACCTTTCCTCCTTGTGCCAACAGAGCAGGGGAAACAAAACAATGAATGGTCTTTTGGGACAGGGAAGGGAGCAGCTTTTGAATCCAGATCTTTGAAGCCATTGTTGCCTGGCACATAGCAACCCTATGTATCTTCCCCTCTAGAATTCTACAGCATGTCCCCCCCCCCCCCAAAAAAAAAAAGAAAGAAAAAGAGAGGGAAAACGAGTTTTCTGACCAATGTGTATGCTTCAGGGACTCCTAAGGTGAAATGCTTCTCTTTTAACCCTACAAACTCTTATCAAGGAGGTTTGTAAAACTGCCCTGATATTGGGGAGATTTCAGTAGAGATGAACTTGCAACATCATAGTTTATTCTTTCCTAGGGTTAACTGTGTTTTTTTTTTTTTTTTTTTTTTTTTTTTTTTTTTTTTTTTTTTTTTTGTGGTAAAAGAGACTGGTCAGCTGAGGATAAGTGTACTCCAGACTGTACTGCAAGAATTCTCTGGTATCTGCAACAGGCAAGGAAACACAACCCCAAAGTGGAAGTCAAAATGCTGTAGCTACATCGTTTGCACAAACACTTGTGCTGAACCATGGCTAACAGTAAGAGTGATGCTACAGTTCATATATAAACAAGAAAACCTGTTTTTGAATTTATTTATTGCCATACCAAGGCTTACTTTTTTGGGGAATTTGTTTTGCTGTGTAAGTTCTGCTATGGAAATTTTAGTAAGTTCTTCAAGAACTATTCAGTAAGGCATGGGTGCTAAATATGCAATTCTAGTTCAAAATGAGAGAAGACCTTTTGCAGAACCAGAGGAATGGAGCAAGGGTGAAGCATGCTAAAAAGGAAAGTCTAGAGGAGAGGTGAAGCTAGAATTAAAGTAAGTGACTAGAGGTCTGACTTTGAATTTTGCTATGGGTTTCTTATGTGTGGCCTTTTTGCAGTCATTTAGCTTCTTTGTATTTTCACAGGTTTGTTTGGAAAGTAGATATAACAATAATACTAGAAGAGGTCTTCTCTTGGACTCTTACCCAAAGCCACTTCGGTTAGCATTCTCTATTACAGTGCTTGCTTTGCCATATGGGAGAGACCAGAGCCAGGCTGGCCTTGAAAAAATACTTCTAGTGGTGTTAATATTCTTAACCCTATGTCTAGAACTAGTAAAAGAAAAAAATGTGAAGCAGTTCAGTTTATACTGAGACCAGAATCAGGTGCCTGTGATCTGGTGACTTTAAGGATCTGACATTGTGCCTATAGTGCTCCTCAGCTGATGGAGATCTGAACCACTCACTGTCACAAAACTGCAGACACCTTTTTCCACTGGCTCCCACATATCTACACTGTATTTTCCAGACATTACGTCAAGTTGCAGTGGTGGTAGGGATATTCCCTCATCCTCAGAAGTCCCCAGAGTGGTGGGCAGCTTTGCTTTCATTTTTGCAGAGCCTACACCATGTCTTGGTGCTGCTGCCTCCATTCCTCACTGGGTGACTCAGGAGTATCCCCAGCCTCTGGGTTATGGAGGCAGCAGCAGCAAAATGTTGGGTGGCTGAGGAACCTATGGGGAAGGGCTGACGAGGGATGGGATGGTTGAAGGGCAGCCCAAGGGTTGGTGGCTGGTCTGGGTTGCAAGGTTCAGAGAGCGCCACCGAAACTGTGTTGTGGTGGTGGTAAGTTGGGGTGAGACGAAGTGGTTGAGAGATGGGGTGAAAGAGAGATATGAGAGGAAAAACCTCAACAAGGGAGAGTGAACAGCAAATGCTGCCTCTAAGAGAGGGATTTCCAGGATGCAAAGGTGGGAGGTCAGGAGAAGGGAAAAAGAGAAAGGAAGGACAAGGGCAAATGAAAAAAAGAAGTTAGTGATACTTCAGGTGGAAGGAAGGGAAGGTGATAAGACTGTGGAAAAGAAGAGGCTGAGACTGAGTGGTGAGGTAGAAGTAGAGACGGCAGAGCTGAGGAAGGAAAAGGGAACACGGAGAGATCCTATGTCTACATCACAATCCCAAAGTGTTCATTCAGCTCTCAGAGATGTGAGGCCATTGCTCGGACACTGCTGACAGCACAGCTGTGGCAGTGAGGCTTCAGAACCTCCCCTGTGTCACCAGCTTTGTACCCAGGCAGGTCTCACAGCCCTGGAGCTAGCTCTGAGCTGCTGGGGCCACGCTGCTGTCAGTGACCCCAGCGGGAGGGCATGTAGGCTGCTCTGCAGTGGCGCCGGAGCCTGTGGCATGCGGGGCAGGCAGGAGAGGGAGTGCAGACAGGCACTGCTTCTCCTGAAGTATGAAGTTGGGTGCTAAAGCAGACTCTGCTTCACTCCCACACACAATGTGCTCAGTCGCTTGGTTTTTATGTAACGGGAAGCACTGAAGACTGCGATTCTGCCAGGTGGTGGGTGGGGGGCAGAAAACCTCGCTATTAATGGGGGGAGAGGGGGCAAAGGTTCTTGGTACACAGGAAGCATCTCACCTCTATGCGGCTGATACGGATTTTTACATCTGAGTATTTGAATGGCTTTTGGATTTCCTTACTTAGGAGACACTCAAAGCGTGGACCCATCTTTCAGGCATGAAACTCAGATTAGTTACACTGACAAGTGTTTCTGTGTCTAGATACTGCAAAAGCTCATATTTTCTGGCACAAGGTAAATTAGGCTATAACGAGCCTCAGAAGGACACTAAAGAGGTGGGTAGAGAAACACTTCCCATTTCTCCTATCATGATTTACGGCTCAGCCAAACACAGTTAGGAAGCACAGAGACTGTGCAAAGACCTTGGCGAATACCTTGCTAATTGGGCTTGGCTGTGGAAGGGCCAGTCCCCATCTCTGGGCTTCCCCCTTGGCTGCTGTTTTTTCTCCACAACTCCGAGGCAGGAGTTCCCCTGTGTGGTTGCCAGCCCCTGCCTTTTATTTCTCTAGATACACACTGGTTTCTGCCTTTTCTCTTTGCACATTAATTGGCCATGACGATAATGAGGTCCCAAATCCCTCTGCCTTTCTATAGCTATCTGGGCTACTCAGCCTCCTGTTTGAAAATTTATTTTCGGTCTGTTTCTGTGGTTCTCTGGGCCATCTTGTACTTGAAATATCTCTGCTGCTTTCCTCTATTTAATCAATTAGTACCTCTAAGATGTGGGATTTGTGCAGGAAAACAAAGGGAAAGCTTTCCCTAATAGCTGGTGCTGGAGTGCTTTGAGGTCCTCTGACGAAAGTTGCTCTGGAGGCTCACATTTTAATGCTGTATGCTCATCAGCTTAAAATGGGAGATCAGTGAATTTCCTGTCTGGTGGCAAGATTACTGAGAAGCAAAATCTGTGGTCAGAAAGCTTTTAGCAGCCATGAGGTCGCTCTTGTGCAGAGCTGTGCTTCCATGCTACACACATGAGGTAGCCTCACTCCACAGTTGATGCCTCCTTGGTCACAGGGAGAAGCAGTGCCCCAAAGCACTTCTTAGGAGGAGCGTTGCACACAGTGGGGACGTGTGAGAGTCCCTTCCTCCTGAGCTGGGAAACTCTGTGTTGAAAGCATGAGTGGGGATCCTGTGTGAGGGAAGGGCTGACAAATCTGCCACCATTGAGCAACTGTTCATGGCTATCACTGAACTACACCAGTACTCTGAACCAGGCCCACCTGAGCTTCCCTAGCTGGTGTTTCATGTTTACCATCACATTTTCGTAGCGCTGTGTTGCACGGATTTCTGTATTCACCTGTCAGTGTTGCACTCAGTGTTGTGAGCAGTGTGGCCTGGTGGCGAGGGACTAGTGAGGAGATTTTACCTGCTAATATAGTTAAATAGGCACAAATATGTAATCTGTCTCAACATTAAACAAACAAAGGACTGGAAAATGAGATACGTTCTTGCACATGGCTAATGTTATTTGGACAGTATAGGTTGTTCTTTAAATAAATGTTTTAAAAGTGGCTTGCATAAGAACAAAGAATAAAAGATGAAGGTGGGTGTTTTTGTACTGAATAGCAATGATGTACCTGGATCACTGCAGAAGCATTACTGAATTATGAGCTGGGTAGAGGAGAATGGCTCTTGCATCTCATTTTGGCTCTCATGAGGCAACACTTCTTGTCTAAGGCCTTATTCTGAATACAGACTAACACCTTTGCACTTGATCCTGCTCCCATCGAAACTGATGGGAGACTACTTATCGAGGAAAGCAGATGGCAGGGTTTTCCCTGTTCAAGTGTCAGGCATTGTAAAGGGGATCTTCCTTATCGCTCAGCAGCAGATACAAGGAAGACTCTCTCATGTTACTCTGGTCTTTCTTAAATCTGCAAAAGCAGCAGTCTTTGTATTTTGGGCAGGTGGGGAGTGGGCTTGCTCTGCTCCTCTGTAGACACAGTGTCCTTGTACCTATGACTTCTAGTGGGAAATTCCATGCTGCCCACCCTGGCCTGGACAGCTTGGAGGAGGAGAAAGTCCTGTGGTGGTGGTGGTTCTCTCCCAGCGAAACAGCAACAAGCAAGGGAAACCATCAAGCCATTAGTCATGTACTATATACATGTACTATATACAGTATCATTTTTGCAAATTGTATGTAAAATATATATATTGCACTCTCTGTATAAAGCATCATCAAGAAGATCAGGTTTCATAATAATAAGAAAAGTAGCTCATGGGGAACAAATGCATATCCAGTAGAAATCAGCCAAGCTAGTAATTTTACTAATAATTCTTATATTTTGTTTTTCTGAAAAATAGTAAGATCAGTGTGCCTAGAAAATAGATTGTACCTCTTTAAATGAACCTACTTTCACTGTAGCCTTGTAAAGCCCAGAGGGTATTTTTTTAATCATCCTTAAATGGTTCTGGTTAAAAAAGAAGTGAAACTAAAGGGTATTTTGGGATTTAGCATTTTCTTTATATACATTCCTTGTGTGGGGGGAAATCTGATTGTTTGTACCATAGATGCTCAGGCCCCATTAATGCATCTTTGTGTGCTTCATTTGTATGTAGGTTCAAAAGGTGATTGCATCCTAACAAAAGATGTAAAAAAGAATAATTGATTCTTAGCATGTCCTAAAATGCAGAGTAATGCAGAGTGCAAGGATGTTGTGACCATTGTGAGTAAGGAAGAGTGAAAATTTGATTGAGAAATAAGCCAGAAGTTTTGATTCTGACCACTCCTGAAGTGTTTAACCCCCTGTGTGCATATCCAGGGAATTTAAAATGTTCTGTAAATGCAGTCTGTATCTTAAAAAAAAAAAAAAAAAAAAAAAAAAAAAAGAGAAGGATGAAAGATTTAGCCTCCTATCAGTGAGATTAAGAATTGGAGAACCAGATCTTCAAACGTACTGGGATTGTGGGCGAAATCTTGCATAGTGTTGAAAAGTGTTTCAAACGTGTGCAATATACTTCTGAAAAGCAGTGAAGCATATGGGGTTTGAATGTTGATAGAGCAATATCTTTGCTGCAGTTTGGAAGAGAGAGATGGTGACTTTGTTTTTAAATGAGAACTTCCCTGGGCTAAACTAATTTCTGGTGTAATATTGTCAAAGTTAGTATGGTAAACTGGTCTTCAGGATTACTTCAGTTATAGCAACTACTTAGGTGATTTTATGCCCATAAATGTGTTTTGGGAGCCATGTTTTACACACTTTTTTTTTTTTTTTTTTTTTTTTTCCTTAGAATTGGACTGTTTATACTACTTCTGTGTTTGATGGCAAGTTATTTAAAACAAATTGCAATAGTGCTTCAATATTTGAGGTGAGTTGGAGATCAGCATCTACCAACATAATCAACAAAAGCAGAAGAATTTTTCAGGGCAGAACTATTTTTCCAATCCTTTCAAGGAAAGAGAGGCAGGATTATGGAAGCTAGGCTGTCTCAGTCAGTTTTCTTCACAAAGTTTTCCATGAACTGCAAATGTGCCTTCAGTAATCAAATGTGTGTTAATTAATCCCAAACTCTAGTTAATGCTATCAATGTTCAAAAAGAGGAGATAGTAGGTCTTGTTTCTGAGGAAGGAGATGTAGCGTTCATTTGTATTTTATGTTCTTGCCTCTAGTGCTTGGGCAGAAGCAAGCTTTGAGGGCATGCATGAGCAGAAATTTGAATGTAAGACTAGACTTGAGAAAAAGCTACAGCAAAAAAAACCCCTTCCTTAAAATCCATTAAAAATCTACCATCATCAAGTATACATTAAATTATGCTAACCATTTGCTTTGATTCCCCCCTCTAAATTATTAACAGTCATTAGTATGTTTCCCCAGGCAGTCCTTCACTGATACATACTGCTTCCCAGCTGATTTTATTTAAAATGCAACTTGTATTTCCCCAATGTCTATTCAGAAGATGTAATACCTAATCTACAAAACATCCTCCAGAACAAGGGAGAAAATTCCTCTCTGGACTCCTCCCTTATAGAAGCTTGCCTCTTTCTCCTGCCAAGTGCTGCCTGAACGCAGAAGATTTCTGTGGGACCAGAAAATGGGGTTATCTAGCAGCTTCCCCTGAAAGTAAGACTGCTGTTGGGCCTGAGAATCACCTTGCCCAGAGGTTTCTGTGCTCCAGGATCTGGCACTGATGACAAGGACTGCACCCCAAATGGCTGCTGTCATGTCGTGCAACACAGCCACGCATTGCCTGGTGTGATTAAAAAGGTCGTTGAAGTAGCTTTGATCATGGCTTTCCCTGCATTGGTACATCTCCCTGCGCTTTTTAGATGAGATGTACCATCTCTGGCCTAACTTTTGTCAAGCTGCAGCCCGACCTAGTGAGTTGGCGCTAATTCTCCGCTGTGACCGCCCTGGAATCCCCTTAGTGAAAGAGAGTGCTGTTTCTCCCTGCCTTAACTGCACAGCGGTTGATATGCAAACATTGCTTTGGACCGAGGTTTTGAAATATTGATGCAAGAGAAAGCACATAGATTGTCTCAGTCCATCCTCGTGCAGGCTTGACTCAGCTGCCTTTGTGCATATGGGACCTGGGAGGGAAGTGAAAAGGTCAGCATGACTGGCTTTCTTTTTTGGGGGCAGGCTTCTGACTTTTAACACATTGCGTAGGACATTTGCTGGGATGAGATTACTCATGACTTGGTGAAAGTAATATCCAAACGCCATCATCTGCCGTTTACTTCTTGTACTGCGTTGGCTTAAGCAGAGCATGGAGCCCACCTGTGTGTCATGCAGGATGGCTGCTCACAGCTCGTGGGGCTCTGCTGCCCTTTGCATGTGAAAGCAGTTTCAGACAGAGCTGTTTCATGGGGAAGAGAGAAAACTGACCATGCAAATACTATTCTTGAGTCTTTTACTGATATTCATGTGTACCGAGTGGTCTCTCTTTCTTGTTTCCTTCAAACCTCTCCCTCAAGGCTGCTTTTCTGTTTACACCTTCGTGATGGCAAACTCACAATCTGTGTGTTCTTCAGCAGTTCCTTAAAAATAAACCTTCCTGATGTGTTGGTTTGATACAAAATTATCTCAGTGGCCTGGGGCTTGCGTGTGAGCTTTTGGAGCCATGGGGAAAGGGGGCTGTGTATTCATACTGTCTCTCACACAGGGCTGAGCTGTGCAGGCAGCTCTCCCAGCACGCTCATTCCAAGTACGAATATGGATAGAAACAGCTTGCTCTGACACGATGGTGGCAGATTGATGAATTTGGCTTGGTTTTATTTGAGCTGTGACAATCACTGGGACCATTACAGTGGCAATGGAACAACAGGTCCTTGCTCAAATGTTACAAAACCTGTGGGGAGAGCACGGTCTGTACAGGAGCATTTGGGTACCCCAAGAAGCAGGCAGTACTTTGCGTGTCACTGTTGTGGGTCAGACTGTGTGGGAAAATGTGGTGAAGATACTGTAGTTTTTCTATACAGCCATGTTTTCTAGAAATGTAAGCAGTAATGGTGGGATTGCCAGCTTTAACTCTTCCATATGCTGCTTTGTGTTTTCTCTGCCCCTTTTAGGATGCCAGACCATCACTATCTTGGCGTGAGCCACAGCAGAGTGGGGATGAGACACCCCAAGGCCCTGGAAGCTCTGGGCTGTTTGAACATGTTTAATTCCCTTGTTGGAAATGAGTAAGAATAAACCACTTGGGGTTGGTGATGTTTTCCTTTACTTTACATGATTTCTTTTGCTGTGAGAAATGAAGATGTTGCAAACAACCCGTCTGCGTTTTTGCAACACCTCCTCATTTTTTTTTTTTAGTTTGTTGGTGTCACTTTCCATGTTTATACTATTTTCAAACGTTTGTGCCACTCTTTTTTTTTTTTTTTTTTTTTTTTTTTTTTTTTTCAGTTGCTTTATATTGTTTGGAGGATCTTGAATACTTCTGTTTCCCTCTTTTTTCACCTTAGGAATGTGAATTTTTATCTTCTTACTCTTTCCTGAAATCTGTTTTGATCTTCAGTCTCTCAGGGGAAGCTTCTTCACCAAATATAAGAACTACTTGCTTATTTCTAATTTTTTGGTATTGTTTGTGGAGTCTTCTAACACAAATGGGGTTCAATTAAGAAGTGACAATTTTAAGGTGGAGATGTGTTCCTCACCTGTTGGAAATTACTTGCTACCCACCCAAAGGCAGTGTGGAAGTGGTTCAGCACAGCTGGTGTGATTTGAGGAAGGGCCTCAGCTGAGCCAGTTGCCACTTCTTGCCTGATTCTTCCCATATGGGTAGCGTGGCCCGTGTGCTCTGCTGGGAGGGAAGAGACAGAATAAGGTGGTTTTCCTTTGGAATGAGGAGGGAGTGCGGTGTGAACCTCTCTTTGGGGTGAGAAAGGAAGAGAAAAACATGGTTTAAAATCGCGTTTCTTCACTGCTGCCCACAGAAGGGCATTCAGCTGTGCCTGAGGAAAGTGAGGTGAAGAAAGTGAGGAAGGCTGGAGCTAAAAAGGAACCAAGTTCCCTTCCACCCACATGACAAGGACATGGCTTTGGGGTGCCTTTTTCTGCCGCATCCAGCATAGGTGCAACAGCTGCTTGCTCAGCTGCCACACAATGGAAACCTGGCTTTCGTTCCTATTTCCAAGGTTGCCGAAAGCCCCTTATTTTGAAAGTAAAATAATAATTAAGAAGAGAAAGGAGACCTGCAAGGTGCAGGCAGTGTTCCCTCACACCTGCGGTTCCCACGTTGGCTTGTGCGGGTTTGGGGGGTGCCGGGTGGGGAGGAGGGGAGGGTAAAAATAAAAAATAAAGGAAGAGGAGAGGAGGGGGAAGGAAGGAGGGGGAAGGAGGGAGGAGGGAAGGGAAGAAGGAAGGAAGCCAGCCCGCAGTTCCTCCTCGCACAAAGAGCCGGGGGCTGCGGCCGGGGAGGGGTTTCCCGGAGGCGGGGCCGGGCCGAGGCGGCCCCGGCGGTGGTGGCAGTGTCGCTGGGGGTGTCGTCGCTGTCGGTGTCGTTGTCGCTGTCGCCGCCGGTTGTCTCCGCCATGGAACCGGGGTCCAGGCGCGGTCGCGGCGCCGCCGAGGAGGGCCCGCGGCCCGAGGAGGAGGAAGAGGAGGAGGAGGAGGAGGAGGAAGAAGAGGTGGACCCCCGCATCCAGGTGAGGGAGGGGAGCTCGTCCCCTGTCGGCGCGGGGAGGCGAGCGAGCACGCTGCGGCTTTCTCTTGTTATTTTTTAGGAGGCGGCTTTTAATGGCAGACGGCGGTTCCCCTCCGTGCGTGCCTTCTCAAATGCCTCTTTGCTCAGCCCCGCTTCCTAAACGGCCAAAATCCCAATCCCCGAAGCAAGCAGCTGGCGGACGGACAGACAGACAGACTGACAGATAGACAGACAGCCACCCCGTCTTCCTCCCCTCCACCGTCAGCCTTTCTGCCCCAGCGCTTGCTTGCAGGATTCACCGGAGGCTGCTTGTTGGAGCCAGGCCCGCGGCCGAGCTGCCGCAGCTTCTGCCGGCCTAAATGTGGCCCCCGGCTCCTCCGCTGGCAGCCCGTGTCCCCCTGCCCTACATCTGCACCCCGCCGGTGACACCCCTCCGGTTGCTGGGTTTGGTGTTTGGTTAAAAAATCGGGTGCTGTGCCTGCCTCCGAGCACGGGAACTTTCTTATAGCCTGGCAGCGGGAGGCAGTTCAGCTCGCTTCTGGTTCAGCAAACGAGGGTGTGCAGGGATGTGTCTCCCAAATCCTGGGAGCTGGGGATGAGGTCTGACCTCTGAAGACCTCAGAAAGACCTCTGAAAGCGGTGTTGTTGGATTAATCCCCCTCCGATCATAGCCGGAGACATCTCTAACCTAGCGGGTGATAGCAAGCTTGAGCACCCATCAGTTTTTATGGCGTTGGGTTTGTGTGGTTCAGCGTTTGGCTGGCTGCAAATCGAGTAATTCTGTAGTTAGAGACGCCCCTGCTGAAGCGGGTAGGATCTCACACGGAGTAACGTGTTGCTCGAGTAATTAGGGCTATTGGAATCTGCTCCCCAGGGTTGCTTTTTGTGGTAAGAAAGTCATTAACTGCGAGCTTTGTTTTTACGGTAACTTCATTCATGCCAACACCACCTCGAGTAAATATTTATTCAAAGGATTTAACACCTTTGGTTTTGCTGTTTGAGATCAAAATGTTGGCACGAAGGCAGGCTGAATAAACACAATCATACGTCCCATTGACTGGTTTTATTATAGAAAGGTTTTTGCCAAAATCCAGAGTAAAATGCTTTTCATGTGTTTCTTATGAATGCTGTGCTTTAGCTGGACCTACTGTGATAGTACTAAGGTTATGCTATTTTATTTTTTATTTTGGGGGGGTTTGGGGTTGTTGTATCTCACTGGAAACTAGCAGATGCTCACTATGTCCTGATAACAGGACAGACATTATTGTACCTTATGTTTATTTTTTATAGTGAGGAATAACCCAGAACAGGAAACGTACTACCTTAAAATAAAACTGTAGAGCTCCTCTGATTATTTTTCTTGTAAGCTGCAGAGTAGAAGACTAGTGGCAAAGTTATTCTAAGTGTCTCAAGTTTTCCTGTTTTCATTAAACATGTAAGCCACAGCCCTTGTGAACTTTCTGTTGGGATGCTGAATGACCATTCTCAGGAACATTTTTTCCGCCTAGATTTCTTAATACACGTTTAACATTTTCTTTCTTTCTTTCCAGGGTGAGCTGGAAAAATTGAATCAATCTACAGATGATATCAATCGGAGAGAGACGGAACTGGAGGTAGAGAATTCATCCTTGCATTTTCCTTCTCTGCATGTTGGGTTTTGTGAGCGAAAAAAAAAAACAACAATATTTTTGTATAGGTTCCCTCCTGAATTGTCATCCGGATAGGTTATTTGGCTACAAGGAACTGTTGGTAATTTTCAAAGCTGTAAACTGAGATAGCTGGAACAGAAAGAGAAAGGTAGAGGGATGCTGACAGTGAGTGGAGCACCCAACCACCCCCATGGCCAGACCCTATTTTTAGGTTTTGAAACTAAACTTAGACAAGTTCTGTTTTTACAAGGAATTGTTTTAAGGTTTGTGTTCTTGTGATTATGGACAGTGAAAGTTTGTTTGTTTGAAAGATCTTTGGCATACAAGTACCTGCCAGGATCTCCTCACTTTTGTTTGTTTGTTTTTTAAGCTTGTCAGTTTTAGTTTTGCCTTTTTTCTTCAGATATTGAAGGAAAGATTTCTCACTTGAAGGGGAAAAAGTTTGTTTGTTTGTTTTTTGACATTTAAAAATCCAATAGTAAGTTCTTGAGTGGTTGTTTCTCAGTTTGAGTTTCAGCCACTTGGTCATTATTCTGGAAGGCTTGGTATTGTTGATTTAATACCAACTCAGAATTAACTGGCACACTTGATCATGTAAGTTTTCTTTTGTTAACTGCTAAACAAAAAATAAAACCTGTGGAAGTGTAAGGTGAATATGCTGTTAAAGGAGAGCTGGCATAAAATGCTACTTTAGATCCTAAATAATTTTGATAACATCATAATGTTTTGAATACTATATCAGAGCATGGCAAGGTTGTACTGATGAACATACTCTAGAAGTACACCTTTATATGTATCTATTCTGCATCTATAATAGGAAGTTGGTGGTGCAACAGGTCGCTGATGTGGCCTCACCTTGAATATTGTATGCAGTTCTGGGCTTCACAGTATAAAAAGGATGTCAAGGTACTTGAAGGTATCCGGAGGAAGGCAACAAAGCTGATAAATGGGCTGGAAGGCATGTCCTGTGGACACTTAGGTTGTCCAGTCTGGAGAAGAGGAGGCCAAGAGGCAACCTCATGGCTCTCTGTGGCTTCCTGAGAAGAGAAAGCAGAGACAGGTGCTGGTCTCTGCTCCCTGGTCACTGAGGACAGGACGTGAAGGAATGGCACAAAGCTGTGCCAGGGGAGGTTCAGACTGGACATGAGAAAAAATTTCTGTACCGTGAGGGTGGTCCGAAGCTGGAACAGGCGGCCTAGCCAGGTGGTTGGTGTCCCAAGCCTGTCTGTATTCAAGAGGCATTTGGACAGTGCCCTCAACAACGTGCTTTAACTCTTGGTTAGCCCTGAAGTGGTCGGGTGGTTGGGCGCGATCTCTGAAGGTCCCATCCAAATGAACTGTTCTGTTTGACTGGGCGGGAGGCAGCGTTCCCTGACTCGTCGCGTGGCTGTTTTCTTCTCCCTACTTGTTTCCATTTTCTGTGCTTTCTGGCATGTAGATCATGAATTTATTGGCAAATAAGCTTAGTGGAATGGAGGACTATTTGTTATGCAAAATTAAACTATATTTCAGCTGTGAAAACTGTTCAGTGTCACTACGTTGATTTAAATTTTATGAGTGAACTTTAAAAAAAACAGTATGCTAGTGGATCTGTTTAGTCACAACAGTCCCAATTAAATGGGCTCCGAGTCTCCTCGGGAGCAGTGCTAGCTATATTTATATCTATATATAGATAAGTCTTTTCAATCTCCTTATTTCATGCTGAGGTACTGGAATTGAAAGATGGTGCTATGGATAGTTGCCTGGATTTCATTAATCTTGTCATAACCTTGCGCTGAGGACATATCATGAAGCAGATAGAATAGTAATAATAATGCAAATGCATACTCATGAAGTAAATCCCAATGACTTGAAGATGGGATTTTACTGCTTGATTGAAATTATTCATGTGTTCAAGTGCTTGTAGAGTCTGGAGATTTGTAGCTACTATGCGAGAGAGACATACTGAGCTCCACAGGCTGAAAGGCCCTTGGATGTATCACTGTAAATGAAATAGTGTTTCCACATCAGCTTGATTTTACGTTGTTGTTTACCTTACTTTAGTCTAAGAAATATGAGGTGTCAGCACAGAGAACAATGACATGATGCTTCCTACCTCTGCGTTATTAAATGTTTACTGCAGATCTGAATTGTACTTACTGTAAGCAATGTCTGATGGATTAAATTTAAGATACCATCAACAGTATGTTTTCATGAAAATTTCCCTTTCACTTTTCGTCCGAACTCTTACTGGATTGAAACCAGTTTGGCAACATGCAACTGCATAATTTTTAATCCAGGAAGATTTGTGTTGCTTTTGATCTGCTTTAATTTCAAGGACAAATGCAGTTGGGTAATGTAAGGCCTAAATTTATATACATCTTGATAAATGCATTTTAAATGGACTCGGAACATTTTTAGAGGAAAGATATTTTATCCCTCCCACTACGATGTAACAATAAAAAAGATCCCACATGTTCATTCCAGACAAAAAAAAAAAAAAAGAGAGCTCTGCCAAGCAGCTTTATAGGATAAATCCAGAGCTTGGAAGGGGGCATTCAGAACGGAGATTGCTCTGTTTCAAAGACTTAAGTCCTTGAATGCTGCTTAAGAACATGGGCTTTTGGGAGAGCCACACCAAGTCTGGCTTTGAAGATTTGCTGTTTTGGCTGCTACTAGCAGCTTTGGGCCCCTCTCGTTGCCCATTCCTAGTTTGCGGTGGTGTTGCTGTTGCAAGATGTTTCATTAGAAGTTGTGCTTATTTTTCTTCTACCAAACAATGGAGATATATCTATCCTATTCCATTCCATTATTGAAAATATGAAGCAAATAATACCTGATCGTAGTTGACCTTAATGGGAACACAGTATCATTAGGCTCTTTATATTACAGGAAGCCGGCGTACAACGTCTTGTGGTATTACTTTGTGGCCCATTCATTCCCACTGCTGAGTATTTCCTGAGTAATCTGAAAAAGCAACTGGAGCATTTGAGTGGAAGGTGTATGTCTTTGAAGGAAACTTAGAAAAAAACACAACTATGATGGTTTTTGTGATTTGGTGTGCTCCCTGATAAGTAGGAAGAGGAGCCTTGTGGCATCTATGTTCTGTGAGATTGTTTTGGACTTCTGTAGCCCAGCCCAAGTTGCTCTGAACTGGACTGCTGCATGTGCCCACTCTCTCCAGTTTCCATTAACAGCAAAAAAGCTGTAGGTATTAACTGTTTGTAAGCCCGTGCTTCTCTTCTCCCTGTGCCTCAGCTCTACACCTGCAAAATGGTAATGTTTACCCACTAGAAGTGTGAAGGTGCAAAATCAGCAGATGCTTCTAGGATTTTGATACTGTGCTCTCCTAGGGTAGCCACAGGCATGTCAGTATGTCAGTGTTTTGATGATGTATTGAAGTTGGCTTGATCACAGAGGTGATAAAATGAGGAATCCTCTTTTAAGTTGACCAGCCTGCCTTTTTTTTTTTTTTTTAAAAAAAAGCGAAATTTTGCACCCAAACTGCCATGCGAAAGGTGTGGTTTTACATGTGTGGAATGTGTTGAGTAGATACGCTGAAATTGGCTGTATCTGTTCTTTTAGCTGATATAATTACTTGTTCTTTGCTCTCTTGACCTATCCCACTAAACCCTGGAGAAATATCCTGACCTGACGATGCTCACAGCCTCTTCAGGACGCGTGGCCCTGCTAAAGGGCACTGAGCAGCTGGGAGTTATATGTTGCATTAATGTATTGCCTGTTAATGAATCTTTGATTAGGCTTCATTTAAAACCCTTAACACTGCTCATACTAAGTGCAACGCTGAGCATTACTGACACAGCAAAATGATGATAAAGGTCCTCCAGGGGATTTAACACTTGGCTTTCCTCCCGCCCCTGTTTGTTTGAAGCCTCTGTGAAGAGATGCGGGAAACATCTTGCAGTGGAGATGTGAGTACGTGTTGACTAAATGCACGTTAGAGCTGCGCTTTACTACGGGGGCTTTTTTCCTGTCTACTGGAAATGTGTCTCCATCAGAACTCAGATCAGAAGTCGCAAATGTACTTGGGTGGGTGAGTCATGCACATTTGTTAACTCATCCGTGCCTTTGACCACCTCTCGAAAGTGCGATTCAGATGCAGCAGATTCATCGAGGGACCCTCTGGCAGCATCGTGGGGAGAAAAATACTGCACATAGCATGAAAATTACCACTGGAATCCCAGCAATCTCAGAGTGCGGTTTCTGTCAGAGAGCGCTTTTGTGCTGCCGGAGCTGCGAGCTTGCCAATGTTTGTTGAGGGGCGGTGATTGCACATGAAAACTAGATTCAGCCACGCTTGTTGTAAGCGGGGCTTGGTTAGGATCCTACTTGTGTGCTTGCCTAGATCCTCTCGCCCTGATCTCCAAGGCTTAGTGCTAATTTTAGGTCTGGGTTTACCCTAAAGGTTGCTCTGGGTTGGTGTTGAGTAGAATCACAGGACAGGGTTGTATCTGCTGTGGTGCTCCTTCCCTTCCGAGCCTTGGCAGCATTTGAACTCCTCCCAAAGGGGAAGGGTTGTTTTATCAAACTCCTCCTCAATATAATTATTTTCACAGGGTAAAGCTTGAGATTTTGACTGTGTTCCACATAAGAATTTTAAGTTTTTTTTTTTTTTTAAACCTTCAGCCTTGCAAGTTTTAGAAGAATGGCCTGTTAGTGGCAGGAATCTCACTCTGACCATGCCTGCTCAGGCTGGGGGAAGCTTATCTGTAGAAACATCCGCCGCCTTATCAGCAGCCTTGTGCTGCGTTTTCCAGCGTCCCAGAGAAGAGTGCACAGAAAAGGAGCTCTGCAGCCATTTTTGCTGCTGTATTTTGGAGTGTGATATACATGCGTGATGGATTTGTCTGGCACTAGCAGCTCTTTCCATGTCTATAATTTGCTTGTTTCCTTAGGAAATGGCTCCTGCATGTGGAGCATGTGTTGCTTTTGTTGTTTTGCCTTCTGCTTTCGTCTGTGGATGAGTAAGGAAAGGCTTCTTCCTCCAGTCTGACTCTGGAAAGATTTTGTCACCTGAGTGAGTCAAAGGGCTTTGCTTGATTCACAGCCTTGAAGCAGAAATGGGTTTCTAGTTGAAGGAAGGAGGAGCTGAGCAAAGAAATCTGCTTTGGAAGGAGCACCCAGTTCCTCTCCCTGCCTGCCTCCCTTGGCCTTTTTCCAAGAGGACTAAAAGGCAAAAAATGAGACTGTATTTGTGGTCTCTAACTGTCTGCAAGCAGGAGGTTAGACCAACTTCCAAATACCAATTTATATCATTCTAAATTGGCAGATTAATACTTGTATAGAAAGAAAGAGCCCCCCCCATGCTTCAGAATTAAGTGCTACGTTACGTAGCCCTTTCCTTGCACTTTGTTCTTAAGGCTTGGTTGTCCACCTGCTTTATCTGAACTTCTTGAGCCCCAAATGGATGTTCAGAATGTCAGTATTCAGTGCTCTGGGGTAGTTTCCTGAGCACATGCACACCTGCACCTGCTGCGTGTAGCTGGGCAACCTACCTGCTCCTCACACCTGCAGGTTGTTGATCCTGACGCAACTGTAACCTGGAAGAGAGCTTTCACAGCTGGTAGGTCTCTGTGGTGGAGGAAGGCAGGGGTGAATGCTGCCTCCCTCTTGGAAACAGATGAAGCTGGTCTTTCAAGCAGCAATCTCATTTCCCATGCACCTCCCAAGCTGATTTAATGGCTTGTCAGAAGTTCTGTGCACCAAATCCTCAGGAAGATCAGAGGACAACCGTTGTAAATGAAATTAAGACGTGCTTGGTGCTAAGATGCTTCATACACGGTTGATGTACTAAGTTCATTTTAAAGAGAATTGTTTGAGAATGCATTCTTTCTTTGATGGGCAGAGATGGTGATTTGCCTGTCATCTGGCATCTAACACCAGCTCATCGCCATCACTCATCAGAAAGGAAAACCAGGCATGCTTTATCCTTCAACAGGTGCGTGTTAACTGCAAAACTTTTTATTTTTGTTTCTTTCCACCTTTTTGCAACAAAAGCATTTAAGGGACGGAGGCCTGGCACGCCCCCTAAAACTGCACCTGTAAAATCAATCGCATGGGAGAAAAATGCGAAGGATTTCCAGGAAGGAAGCGGAGCTCTTGCAATGCCTAGAAAAAGATGTTGAGAAGTAAATTGCAGTGGTACACATGATGCACGAAGCGCTGTGCCTGCTGGAGCGTGTGCATGACAAACACCTGTGTTAGAGCCTGGTTAGTAAGACTGCCACCTACGTGGCAGGTGCACCAAGCCCAACGCTCCTGCTGCACGTGGTGCAGAGATTTGGTCCTTCTGACCCCTTGTTTTAACACCAGGAGTAAAAATAGCTGCTGCACCTGTATTTCTTACTTAAACCTCGCCGGTGGTGCCCACCAGGGGGGTTTTGTGCTGTCCCAAGGGGGCTGACTTTTACAAATGTTCTGGCGGCATGTGGCAAGGCTGGTGTGCTGTGTGGGTTTGTGATGTGGGAACCCTTTGCTCTTGT
The DNA here is from genome assembly GCA_011076525.1 of Nettapus auritus. Classification (NCBI taxonomy): domain Eukaryota; kingdom Metazoa; phylum Chordata; class Aves; order Anseriformes; family Anatidae; genus Nettapus; species Nettapus auritus. Next base: position 44,287,676 of record CM021766.1, read on the forward strand.
GGTGTAGCTAGGGCTTAAGGGCAGCATGTGGAGTGCAGGGGGGAAGAGGGCATGGGTTTGGTGTCACCACTTCTCAGAGACCTCTGCTCCTGGTTGCTGTGCCTGAAGGAGATGGCTGGAAGCTTTTGGCCGTAGGGCTGATCCAGGCGGAGCGTCAGCATCTGCTTTTTCTCTCGTGCAGAAGGTGGCAGAGCCTGCAGACTTGTGTTCATGACAATCGGAAGCCTGGGAATGAAGATGTCATTTTAAATACGTCGTGCAGTGGATGACATGGATGTAAAGTTCCTGGGGCATTTTGTTTCTCATTATTCTTCTCCATGGGAAAAAATGAGGATGGTAGACCCTGTGTGAAGCTTCAAAATAGGAAACTGGCATCTCTGGGGGGGAAATAAGGACTGTAGGTTCACTCCAGTGTGTTCTTCAGCTGAAACTCCCCGTTCTGTGCAGCTAGATACCCTGTTAGGTGGGGCTGTGTCCGTGGATTAACACGTGTTTACAAGACTTGTGCCTCAGGTGTCTGTTAGAGGATTAGTTACAGTTTAGTAATTTGTATGCGCCTCATCCCAGTTGGTGGGAGACTCATGGATCCAGACATTCCCGTGAGACTGCTCCTTGCTTGGTGTTTTATGGTTTGGTTTTCCTGTTCTCTTTTCCTTCTGGATAAGTCCTTTTCACAGTGGGTAAGTGTAGATGTAATTACATGAATAATTTTGGGGTAGGTCTCTAAGCACAGATTTGTTAGTGATAATACACAGTTGCTGTTGACAGATCTCTTTGTTCCAAGTGCTTATCTTGGAAACCGATTTTTTTTGGTAAATCGCTGCATAGATCTCCGTTTCTCTCTAATTATTCACTTTCCACGACTAGTATCCAAATACACAGCTTTCACAAACTGAAAACCAGAGTTCTAGGTACGTTCATTTAGAAATGAATTTTTAAACATTATTTAGGCATTTATAGGAAAACGATTTTTTTGTGACATATACTTCAGTACTTAGCATTTTTCTTGCAATATAGTCATCACGCTTGCCGTCTTGTTTCAGTTTCTTGTGAAATTCATATTGAGCAGCGAACCGTGTATCACCCAGTGCTTTAATTGGAAGTATCTAACTTGTTCTCATTAAGAAACTCATTGACTTGGGAGATGTTGTTTGAAAGATACACTTCATACTTGCACAAAGAAGTTACTTTATTTTAATAACTCCAGTCGAGTCAATAGTAAGTTAATGTGCATTTAATTCTCCGTTTTGGCCCTGCTACCCTTGTAAGTATTTTTTCAGAATAATTTGGAGCACTTTAAGAAACCAAAGCTATTTACACTGAAAAAAAATACTACTGACGCTGATTAAGGTTTTAGAGAAGACTAAAATGGAATGAAAGCAGCTTTTACTGATGTTTCTTTTTCTGTAAAACTAACGTATTGTTGCAGATTTTTCTGCTTCTGTGAGCAAAGTAGTAGGCTGCAATGTATTTTAGCTCTTCCAATGAATAAACAGTTGTGCATTCTAGAAATCCTCAGCAGTAATGACAAAAGCCTCCTGAATTAGAGCACTTCTTCAAGCCAGCTGCTTCCTGATTTATCAACTTGTCACTCCAGCAGTCTGCCTAAATCCTGCTCTCTAATTAGAATTACAAGGCTTGTCAAGAGCTCACACGGCCCTTCATCTCGGTCTCCTTAAATTCTGGGCCAGGTCCCAGCCTGTATTTGCATCCCTCTGCCACAATTCCATTGATTTAGTTTGTGCTGGATGCTGAGATGGAAATCAGGATCGCTTTGCTTGAGGGTAAGGAAGTTGCAGCAGAGCAGAAAAGACAATTACATAAAAAAGGCAACTCATCTAGTTTGGAAGTAGCTGGAATTTATTTTTCTTAAATATAATAAATAATAAAATGGAAAGTAGAAGTCCTTCTCCATTGATACAAACTATAGCTGAAAAGATGGGCTTTGATGCTAGACAATTTTTCAGCAATGAAAAACTGAAAGCTTTTGCTGCTCTTGAAGTAAGTAGGGTGCATTTATGAAACAGAAAGAGGAGCCCACTTAAAACGTTCCACTGCCACGTGGGATGTGTCTGGTTCTTCCTCCTGCAGAAAGCAGATCCTGCCCATCCTCGTCTGCGTTGTGAAATGGTGTCTCTGCTGGGGGATGCTGCTAGAGGTGGGACACGTGCTGAGACTAAGAGATGCTGGGTCCCTCTGAGTGCCAGCTGTGGGGTTAGGCCTGCCTGCCAGCCCAGTTCTGTTTACTGAAAGGAGAGGCTCAGGGAGAAGGATTCTGGAAATCGTGATGAAAATCCTTAGTACATATCTAGCTTTCAAAATTTGTAAAGCAGTTTCAGGGAGACTTCTGGTACGTGGCCTCTGGAAAGCGTGAGGACAGACTCGAATTTCTGTGAACACTATGCATGCTCCTGAACAATCCCGAACTATGAGACAGTGCAGTAGATGAGATGTCTTTGCCACTTAACTCTGTCTCAGAAGTTGTAATGCTGTGATTTGCTCCCCCACTGAGTCATTTACTAGCTATTCCTCTCTGAGAAATCCTGCCAGAGGTGACAAACAGCACAGGCTATTGCAGGCTTTGTACAGAAGCTGTCTCTCTCCCTGGAAGACAGACATTTGATGTCCAGGATGCTAGCTTTCAGATGCAGTTTGGGGTTGTGTTATTACCTCTAATGAAGAATTCTGGCTTAGCCCACATGACAGTAACTATTTTGAACGCATCAGCTCAAGGGTGAATCTAAAGACCATCCTCAAGGCAGGAGCAAATGGGTAAAAATGAAGTTTAAAGTTCTAATCTCTCTGTCCTTTCTTTCCTTTTCCCTGCTTCCCTTCCCACCTTTTGAAGGATGCACGCCAGAAGTTCCGCTCCGTGCTGGTTGAAGCAACGGTAAAACTGGATGAACTGGTAAAGAAGATTGGGAAAGCTGTAGAAGACTCTAAACCTTACTGGGAAGCTCGGAGGGTGGCCAGACAGGTAAGAAATTGCTGCCTTATAAGCTTATGCTAGAGAGCACATAGCGATTACATCGCTTCCCTGCTATTAATAACATCCTAAGTGTATGTACTCGGCTCACACTGTCTATGTCTTGAGTTGTATGTTGGCCATGTGAATCGAAGGCAAAGTGTGTTTCTTTACAGTCACAGCTGCACATATTCTTCAGGCCATGGACAGCTACAGCAGACATGAGCTATGAATAGCAGCAAGCTTGTTCTGTTCTCTCCTCGTTACAAATGGCCTTTCAGAGCCTTGCTCTGTCCTATCAACAGTTGTAATTGTTTGAAAATATAGTGTAGACCTTGTGTGGCTGCTTTTCCTTAAAGCAAAATGCTGAGCAGTTAAAAGGCTTCAAGTGGAAGTCTGTGAGACGTCAGGCAGCTTCTCACCTGAAGGATAAAGTAGCTGAGAGTTGTACGCGTGGTGGCTTAGGGAGTGCTTCTGCTTGGCATCTGTGATGGGTTCTGCTGGTGTCTGAGGCTTTTTCATGTTTTATTTCTTCAAGGGGGAGGCTGTCCTCGAGTGCTACTGCTATTTTCTCTCGTGGCAGGGAGGGCAGAAGTAGGGGGAGGTGTTGCCTGGGGTTGCTGCTTCTGTGCTCAGCTGGAAATGCGTGTGTTGTAATCAGTAACTGGGTAACCAGGATGTGACCGTGTTCGTGAGAAGAGTGAAAGAGAGGTGGGGCAACATGCGAAAGGTGTTGAGGAGAAAAAAAAAAAAAAAAGGAGGATTTTGTTTATAAAAATAAATAGGGGATGAGGTTGAGAGGTGAGAGAAGTAGTGATGGTGTAATCCAGGAGGCAGAAAGTAAACTCACCAGGTAATAGAAGAAGGGGGAGGGAAAAGAATACATCCTCAGAGCAGGGCACAGAAAAGTGAGGTGTGAATGCAGGCTTTGTTGCTTTGAAAGCTGATGAAGCAGGAATTGGGCTGATGAGGTGTGTCACACAAGAAAATAGGGACTATGCTTGTCCTTTAAATTGCACAGCATTTATTTGGAGCTGTTGTCTCAGGCAGTGAAGACGATGTGGGGGAATTATTGGACTTTATCCTTGAGACTAGTGAAAGCATAGTAAAAAGGAAACTGCTTCCAAAGAAAGTGTGGTATCTACCGCTCATCTGTAACTGTTCTGCAAGCAGTCCCTGCTCACAGGGCCTACTGCCTGTGGTAGAGATAAACCAGTAGTAGCGATGTGGAGAAACAGAAGTTGGTAATGAAATAAGAACAAGGAGCTGATTGTTTATATTATGTTAATTAGTATGTACAATGTCAAAAAAAAAACCGACCCTGCCTCACATATGATCTCATACTTTTTAAAACCATAAATAGCTATGTAAGGTACAGAATGCATAGGACTTCAGGAGTTATACTTGGAAAAGTCAATGGTAGAAATCCATACTCTGCAATACCAAACAGTCGGATGACTTTGAGGTTTGTAACATCAGGCTCAGAGGACAGTGAACTTTGTCATCTGTCCTCAAGTTGGCAGCAGATTATGTCCTAGAAGTGGGATTTCTTATTCCTAATTCTTTGCTTCTGAGATTCATTTGGTCATACTAGTTCAAAGGTGCTTTGTGAGAGCACCAAAAAACTGAAACAGCTTCAAGTCCTGAGGCCTGCAAAATCACTATACTTGCCTTGGGCTTGTTAGAGAATACCATATTTTTCTCCTATTTTTTTCCCAATTCATTTTGTCATTAGCTAAATTTAAATGCTACTTATCCCTGATCTGCTAATTTTCTACAGGTTTAGTTTTAATTCCACGGTACTTGACAGCATACCCTTTTAGGGGGTGTGTGTGTATATATATATATATATATTTTTAACCGGAATTCCCCTTCCTGCCATTCATTTGACTTTTCTGCATTTTGTGTTATGGAACCGGTCGGGGAACAGAGCTCTCTCTTTGTATCTGCTCAGGAGAAAGAGCTGAAAGATCACCTCTGTTTTCCCTTTGGTTCCTTGTCTAATAAAATCTTGAAATACAAAATATGAAGGCAAAGAGGAGTGTTGGTATTGAAGGACAGTGAACAGAGCATCTGTCTGGAAATGGGGGGATTGGAAAGGTTGGTAATCAATTGTCAGTGAGGCATCTGCCCAAAGAGTTCTTGTAGTCTTAATTTAGTCAAGGGAAGTTCAGTTTCTTTGGGAGGAAACTGGGTGGGGATATAAAATGAAAGTTCCAGAATATTAATGTGTTTAGTCCTGACATCTGTTAGACTTTGATTCCCAAAACTGTGAAGAAATCATGGGAATAGCTTGATATCATTCCAAGTTTAGAAAAACACATGGCTTATGAAATTTCTTTTCTACCTGCTGTCTTTACAGCTATTTCAGAGCCATTAGGCTACTTCTGAAAGCACAGACAAAAGGTTCTGTGTAGCTGGAAGAGCTTTAATTAAACAATAAGGGATAAAATGCATTGCTGTGCTCGTAAGAGAAAGGGAAGTGTAAATTTTTGTTGTTCTCAGTAAAGGGAAGTAAAAATAAGGCCTGTAAATTGAAGTCTTCTGGGAACAAAGAACTGCATAATTAAAGAAACCTAGTTTGGCATAAATGCAGGAGTTGTCCAGAGCTGCTTGCATTTAAGATGCGAGTAGTAGGGCAAGTTATCTGATAAAAGCTGTATTTAGTGAAACCAAGGAGGTTGCTTTCTCATGGCACCAACATGATTCTCTTCTGGAAATATTATTTAAGCTATTAAAATAAAACACATTAAAATGGTACAAGGGCACTGATGTGGGGTCAGCAAAAAAACGTCCCCGAGTCAAGTACTCCCTGGAGAAGCTTCAGGATCGCGAGTCCTTTCGTCTCTTCACCCTTATCCCCATCTTGTGCAATCCTGTGTTGGCAGAAGATGGGGAATTCAAAACAAATTAATTCTCCCATGCAAGAATCCTGTAGCATCTTGTTTGTGTAACATATGCCAAGAGAATTTCAGCTTGGTCTGTCTCAGGGTGGAACTTTGCTCTAACAGCACAATGGGCCCTTAGTGTTACCATTTGAGCGCATTGTCCTCCGAAGTGGTGGCACAGGGAATCAGGATGCTGTCTGTTGGCACAAAAGCATTAACATTCGGCTTTTGCTGAGGCTGAAGCAAGAGCAAGGTAATGCTCTTGACCCTGAAGATTTCATGCAACTTCTCCAAAGACAACTTTGTTGTGATTCCTCATTTGGTATCACAGTGGGACTTTTGTGTTGACTACAGGGGTACCCTACTGTTTCAGAGCATTTTGATCCAAATTAGTTATTCGGTCAAGTTTTATTGTGTTTCTGCTGCAAGGACTTTTATGCATTTGGCGTATTTTCTTTTAAGGTTGTTCTTTGACTTATGCTATAATGCTCGTGTTCCCTGGAAGCAGAACCTTGGTGTATAACTTTCTTTTTTGGTAATCTGCTTCCCTACGTGACTAGTCTGAAAATTGGCCTCTTTTCCCCCCAAATGTAATGGCGAAGAAGGGTGACATTGCCAGAAAACATTATTAATGTAAATAAGTGTACGTCTTGAGCTTCTGAGGTAAGGAGTGTCCTAAGCCACAGTTGACTTAGCATTTTGCAGGGTTGGGTCTGGAAAGCTCCTATGCAATAGTGCGTGTGGTAAGAGTTTGAGAAGTGTGTTACCTCACTAGCGGTATCATGCACTGGGACAGGATGCTGTGCTAAAATAAGTGTGGTCTGTTGTGTAAGTCATCGGGCTGTTCAGAGTTGATCTTGTGTTGCTGCATGGCTTAAATATATTACTTCATTTTTCTCTTGGTTTCTGTATAGAATGGAGCTGTCAAACTGCTGCGAAGCTGAGTTCATTAAGGGCAGTAAAAGCACTTTAGGGTGAAAGGTGCCATTAAAACACTGCTATCCGTACATCATCACTTGGGAACCCAGGGGCAAACCAAAGAGGAGACCTTGACTTTCCTGCTTTGCTTCTGATTGGAAGAAAAAAAAAGTCAGATAAAAATGTATTCCCCCACCCCTACAAGTATAAAAATCTGTGTCTCTGTAGTGACCCTTGCCAGAAAGCCCTGGGAGTGTTGCTTTTAATGAAGCCTAATCTCCCATTACTGAGCTCTCTTTACAGAGAGAGAAGTTATGTTTCAGTCCCTAGTACTGGCTCAGAGTGGGAGTAGGTGTGGATGCTTTGCTCAGCTTTAGTACTGAGCCTGTTTTGAGAGGAACATGTTTTTGCTTTGTGGTATTCCCCGCCACCCCCCTGCCCTGCCTAGCTTTTACAAAAGAGCGTTGAAAAGCTTGCTTGAGGCAAAAAGAGATGAAAGATCTATGCTAGGTCATATGTATATGTGTCACTCTCTGAGGGACACATCTGTAACAAGTGCTCGGAGAGCAATACATTGAAAGGGTGTACTCATCTTCCTTCCTCTTGGGTGACCTTCCCTGATTTAGCTTTACAACTAATTCTGCCTTTCATTTCGTTGGCATACTTTCTTAAAAGGTGCTCTTTTGTCACAAAAGGCTTGGAAAAACATGCTGGCGTCGCTGTACAAGTGTCTTCACTGCTGATGTCTGGGTGGACCTGGGATTAAACACAGTTGATGGACAAGTAGATTGTACTCAGCAGGGACAGCCCCTGTGCTCTCCACCACTTCATATATAGTACCTCTCCTTCCCCTTACTTCACTAATAAGCTTTCTCTCGTGTAATATTTTATATTGGATCAATACATATGTTTGAAGAAGTCAGCTGACAAGGCAAAGAATTAAGGGTGAACTTTCAGATATTTGGACCCTGGGTCTCTATTCTGCCTGTCTTCCCAAAACGTAGTGGAACCCAGTTACCACTGAGCAATTATTTCTTCTTTATAGTATGGGTTTTGGTTGGATTTGACCAGTAGGATCAGAAGGTTATAGTGGACACTAGTAGACTGAGTGAGTGTGCAGGATTCAACTTGATTAGCTTTATCTACGGAAGGGTTTAGAGTCTAAGTTAATCATTCAGGCCCTTAATCAATGTTTGTGGTCAGTGGTGAGAGGCAGGTGCGTGTGAAAAGCCTTCCTTAAATGCAGAGAGAGTGGAGACATCTAGTCTTGGGTTGCTTAGCCCAGTTGTCAGGTGAATCCTGCAGCAAGTGAGTTTACAAATCTAACAGCCAGAGTGAACCAGGGTGAAAGGTAGGCTGCTGTAATCTCACAGAACAGGAACTGAGGAGTAACTTGGCTGCTTGATGGTGAAGTTGGGAAGGGTGTAAACAGATAGGAGCACATTTACCTAGTTGGAAGACTCTTCCTAGGTTGATGAGACTGATAACCATTCTGTGCAGAAGATTGCAGTGCCTGTAGTTGAATGAAACTTTCAAAATTGCCATTGCGTCTCGGATTCTAGGTGTTCAGCTTGAGAAGTCTGAAAGCAGTATGGCTCTACAGATGGTAATTTGCTTCGCTCAAGAGATGAAGGCTTTTTACATCAACATAACTTGCCAATCACTCTTAAAAATTAATTAGGAACTGGAAAGTGCTGTCTTGCCAGTGTTGCTTCCTAGAGCACCCTAGTTTCCCATCCAAATCTACTCAGCGAGTGATAACTAATTGGATCACAGCACCAGCTGGCTCGGCTGCAGGAAGGGGGCAGCTCTGAGGGTGAGCGACAGCTCCTGGGTCCGGATCCAACCGCAGGATATCCAGGTCCTCCCCTCTGGTTCCTAAGTGTGCTACCCATTGGTATATAGGAGGTAGGATGGAAAAGAGATTCCTTATGACACATCTACTTTTGTGAGCTGAAGTCCTGATGCTTGCATTTAAGACAGCAAGGAGTTAAGATTGATTCGTATTATCTACTAAGCTTATCTTGGCAAAAAAAAAAAAAAAAGGTGGAGGGAGGGGGAATTTGAGAAGCAAAAATTAAATGTCAGCAGAACTGTGACAAACTTGAATTCCTGCTTGGCAGTGTGCCGTGGAGTTAGGAAAAAGCAAAATTATTGGCAGGGTTACAGTGGAACAGCCAACTGACCCCTCCTGGCTGAAGGAGCATTTCTGGTTAACTGTTTAGAAACCAAAAAACTGTCTGGTAGATTCCCATTTCCAAAGCAAGGATATAGAGACTTGAAAATGGACTATGACAAACCTTCTAGAAATCCTTCCAAATCCTTAGAAAATCCTTTCAAAAAAAAAAAAAAGGCACCTAAAGCACATGACTGTTTCCTACAGCTGTAGTGCTGCATTATCATTGGTGAGTAATGATCGTCTGTGCAGCATCACAATTAACAGACTGTTAATTCTGGTCTCTCTTACAGTTGCTTGAGCAGGGAGAAAGTAGTTGAGAATGATGTGTGTGGAAGTGCCTCTTTTATCAAAGAGAATGATCAATGTCAGTGCAGAGTCAGTAGTTGTCATAGGCTCCTACAAGCACTTCCAGCTATGTTCTTAGTGGTTGAAGCCTTCAGGAGTTATTTTATTTGGATGTTATTACTCTGGCCCATTGCAGTAACCAGTCCGAAGCTGGCAGAACAGAATGGTTTGGGTTGGAAGGGACCTTGAACATCACCTCGTTCCAACCCCCTGCCATGGGCAGGGATACCTCCCACCAGACCAGGTTGCCCAAAGCCCCATCCAGCCTGGCCTTGAACACCTCCAGGGATGGGGCATCCACAGCTTCTCTGGGCAGCCCGTGCCAGTGCCCCACCACCCTCTGAATGAAGAATTTCTTCCTTCTGTCTAGCCTAAGCCTACCTTCTTTTAGTTTAAAGCCATTTCCCTGTGTGCTATCACTATGCTCCCTGACAAAGAGTTCCTCTCCAGCTTTCTTGTAGGCCTTCAGGTACTAGTAGGCTGCTGTAAGGTCTCCCTGGAGCATTCTCTTCTCCAGACTGAAAAACCCCAACTCCCTGAGCCTGTCTTCATAGGAGAGGTGCCCCAGCATTGTTATTGTATCAAATCGACCGTTATCGTGTCATATCAACTGTTATCGTGGCCCTCCTCTGGTTTCTCTCTAACTGGTCCATGTCTGTAGGTTATTTGTGCTCTGCCTATGGTGATTGTGTGTCTGGTTAAATGAAGATGCTGTTCTATTGGAGCTGCTTTTGTAGCTCTTCTGGGTGTCTCAGAGTAGTGTGAGGAAAGAGGAGGTAACGTTTCTGGTTTAGTGCAGGAAGGCGGGTGTATGGTGTGAAAGCAGCTTGCTCCCCAGGTGTCTTAACCCACCATAAAGGAATGTCTGGGCTCTGGATTACTTTTTAAGGTTGGTGGGGTAGAGAGGCAACTGAGAGGGGGGCAGCAGCTCCCTCCTTAAACTGGGACCTACATTTCTCAAACATCTTTCTTTTTTTCTCAAACAGGATTTCTTTTTTCTTTGGGTGATGGCCTCGGTGCTAGGGGGAGGCCAGGCATGGCAGAGAGGGAGGTAGCACAAGCCTAGCCTGGAAAGCTGTGGCTGGGTTGCTCTGGAGGGAAAGAGGACATGGACTTGCCATGTGCGTAGTCAGAGAGCCCAGCGTGGTAAAGAAATGGTAAGGAGAAGAAACAGGTGAGATGTGTGAGAAGTAGGGCTTTGAAGGATGACACACGGAGGCTGTGGGTTGTACCTGGTGGCCTAAGAAGTTGTGTGTGTCCTTTCTCACCTTGTTCCCTGTGGGCCTGCTCTAGACCTGAACCCTTTTTTCCCACTATTTCATTTTTGTTGCAGAAGACATCACTTAGGGAAACTGTGTCAATGTGACGTTAGTCCTCTTGTGCAATGTGGAGTTCCCATTGCTGTGATCCCCAGGGGCATTTCTAGTATATTCTAGTATATTTCTAGTATATTCATCCTCCTTTTTGCATCATGCATGGCTGGCTGTGGGACCAGGCACACATCTGTAGAGGAAGTAAGGCAAGCAAGGGACTCTGACATCTGTCATATTATTATTTATTATTATTATTATTACTGAGGGTGAGGAGTCACTTCCTGGACCTCCACCAGAGAACCCGCTGCATTTCATAAACTTTATTTCTAAAGAAGGATGCACTTCAGGTTAAGTAAAGAAAATGTTTTGCCAAACTCCTCACTTGTTGGAGTGCCTCTTGTGCCCTCTTTTTGTGTTTGTTCAGTTGTGATTGAAACCCTGTGAGTACCTGTGTTTGGGTGTATGTGGCTCAGTCTTTCACTGCTGCTGGATGGCATTTGTGCTTGATGTGTTCATTTTGCTTCACCTGAATGCTTAAAACCTGCAAACTGTAGTTACAGTTCTGTAGCATTTTCCTTCGTGTCAGATTTGTGGTTATCTCCTGGGAAGCAGGGAGATCAGGAGGACTTAACTTGGGTCAAGCACCTGGGTTTTTCCCAGCTGATTTGTTAGTGCTGTTATTTATTTACTTTAAGACTACATTTTTATGGTTGTGTTCTGCCTCTGTTGGCTGCTTGAGCATTGTGGTGTTCGAGCGACTCAAATAGTGCCCTTCAGCTGGTGAGACGGTAGCAGATGCTGCCTGGTAGGATTTGGAAGGTTATACCAAAGATCAGATCTGTGAAGGAAAGCTCCGAAAGCGTTTGTCTTCCCTTCAGCCCTGCTAATGCAGGATAGTAGGTCACAGGGACGGGCAGCTTTCTGCCATCTTAATCCCAAGCAGCTGGAAATCTGCCCTGTGTTTGGGAACGTTAGCAGCTGCTACTTCAAAAACTAACTAAAAAAAAACTCCACAAATCCTTACCCGATTCATATTGCTGTTACTTACGTTTCCTACAGCCTAGATGGCACCTGTAGCAAACCCATCTTGAAATAACATGTTCTTACCACCTCTGGAAAGTAGCAACTAATGTTTAGCCACTCCATCGAAATACCTGCATCGATTAATTCTGTGCACATGCAAGTCCCCTCTAAAGTTAGACCTCCTGCATCTGTTTGTACTTTCTATGCCTCATTGAGGAGGTCTAGTTATTTTCTGGGTTGATACTTACACATCCCACATCTTTGCTTTATGTGAGCATACTGTTCTGTTGATAGATGACTAACTTGTATGCGCTGCTGATGCAAAAACTGTGATTGGTTTTATCATCGTTAATAGAAGACGTGCCTGGGATGGCTCCATTATTTAAATTTGTTAGTTGTGCACTGTAAATTAGTCTCTTTCCTCTTCTGCTTTTCTTTCCAGAAGTAGAAGAAAATGCTGATTATCATCAAAGCATTTTGAAGAGCTTCTCCAGAAGAGAGATTTTTTTAATCTGCTTTTTTCAACCCCCCAAATCCTTAGCTGTTCTGGATGGCAGCAACACCAAGCCAGCTAGCTGTTCAACCTCCACTTCAGTAATTGCTGATGATATAATGAGCTAATTATTTCCCCTGCTTTTTAAGAATGCTTTTTCTTGCATTTTTCCATTGTGAAATATTGCAAGTATTGTGCAAATAGGTCTGGGGTATTGGAATACTGGGGTGTGTAAGCTGGTGTGGAAATGTCCTCCCTTCTTTGGAGTAGAAGGGAGGGAGCTGGGGCTGGAAAGATTTGTTTCCCTGTCAGATATCTGCTGCCTTCAGCAGGGAGAAGCAATACAGGCGATCTGGCTTCCAAGCTTAGCCACAGACACGATGGCAAACACTGGAACTGGCAGGAAGGTGTAAGCAGTTCTCAAAGGGTGCTGGGATGTGAAAACAGAGGTGTATCCCTTTTCCCTCTGCTGTTGTCTGAGGATTTGATTATTTTGCATCCTCTTCAATCTGGAAAACCTGGAGAGTTTAAAATAGTGGTTTCCTTGGCGTAGCCACATCCTTTGCATTGCCATCCCCAGAACACAAATCTGTAGCATTTGAAAAGCTGGTAACTTAAAGGAATGATTCCCTTGCTTTGTTCTCTCTCAACTTTTCCCTTCCCAGTCTCTTCTGGCCGTTACTAATGGCTGTTTCAAGAGATTGTAAGGCACAGACAGGCTTCTCTGTTAAAAATAGTAGCCAACATTTGAGACTGGGTGACATAAGGTCAGGGTAGTATACTATGTACCTGTTCTGTGTGGTAGCAGCTCAGCGATGAGTGTTGGAAGGCAGCACGAGCCTTGCAACTTCTGGGAAGTTGTTCAACCACCCCAATCTTTATACAGTGGTCTGAATAGGTGGGAGTTTATTGTGTAATGAAAAATGCTCATGCTACAGGCTGCTGCCAAAACAAATCTAATATGGATGTTGGTTACTGCCTTCTGGGGGTGTTTCATTATGACTTTTAGTAAAACAGTAAGAATTCATGAACTCCTGTCTGTTCTTGCTGAAAAAGATTATTGGAAGAGTCCAGTTTCTCTATAGCATGCGTGAGAATGGCTCTGAATTGACTCAGTTTCTGTAAGAGAAATCTCTCTTAATTGTGGCAAAGTTGCAGTCCTGTTAGAAGCTAAAAGTCACTGGTGAGGTGTGGAAGAAATGTCCATCTTCTTTAGCCGTGTCTGCTTCTGATGTTCCTTTTTCACTTGGTAAAGGGTGCTGATGGCTTGTTCTTCTTACAGGAGGATTTTATTGCTGTGAAGGGGAAATGAAATTCTGTCCCTGCTATCACCTAGACTTTCTCCTTCAAGTGATTGTCTTAGCCCTTCATGTGTCCAGGTCACCATCCACAGCTTTTTCCTTTAAGCTAAGCAAGCCTAATATTCACATGTGCTATGGAGATGTGTGTAATTCCACTAGGAGAAATGCTGAAGGGTCAGTAGATTAATTATCTTCAACAGGTCCCTTAGGAATAGTCCACGGACTCCACGGGAGTTGTCTGAGCATCATGTACATCTGTCAGAGATGCGCAAGGTCAGCCTGGGCCTTTTTTCTAGAGAGTGTCCCTGCTGTTGGGCTGTTGCTGATGGATGTGAGGCTTTCTAGGGATGGGAGAACAAGTCCAGAACACTCAGTTGCCCAGGTGAGACTCCTGTCCGTGTGCCTTCTCATTGGCATCTGTGCACGCACAAGGTGTGCTGTGAGAAGCAGGCTGCCAACCTTTTGCCCGCCCTCTGGAAAGTTCTGCAAGCAAACATTTGCTGCTTGGGAGGCAATGAGGTGAGACAACGATCCAGTGCTTTTCCTGCATATTTCTGCCGTGTCCACTAAACTATTACCTTGGTTAATTAGCAAGATCCATTAAGACAGACTGTGTAAATGTAGCAGCGTGTATTTGTGGGCATTTGTTCCTTCCTTCTATATTTAATTTCAGCCAAGAAGGCTGCTGCCAGGTGCAGATGAGCACGCAGAGTGTCTGTAAACCTAGAAACCAGCTGTAAGCCCTGGACTCACTGAGTCACTCCCTAACCCTCCTTCCAATGCTCAGCTTCATTCTGGGGGCTTGTCTTGATACTTTTCTTAATAAGGTGATTATACCTTGGAGAGAAAAACCTGTATGTGTTCTGTGATCCCATCTTCCAGCAGGCAGCAGCTTTATAATTTTGTACAACTAGCAGGCAGATGGCAACGAGTGCCCGAGAAAGCTGTGTCTGGATGGTGTTAGCCTGAACAATTTGGCATATTCTGGTGCTGTAGACTCGTTAACTAGGCTGGGTAACTCCAGACACACCAGCAACTCTCAACAACCTCTTGAAAAAAGGGTGGAAGGCCAAAAGGCTTCGTTTAGTATACTTAGATATTTTCTTTCTTGTTTCTTTCCATAGCTCCTAACGAAGGGAGGTAGGATTCTGTTCTTGAGGCTGTCCATCTGTGTGCTGGTAACAGAACAGTTAATGAAGTGAGCTGCTGGTGACGCCCTGAGCCCTTTATCTCTTGGAATAACATGGCTTGTGAGCCTGTCTTAGGGGAGCTGCGCACATCACCCAACTTTAGCAACATGCTGCGTAGGTCTGCTCTTATCTCCTGGGCCTCTTTGTAGTCCAGGTTTACCAGGAAAACAAACTGACTCAGAACCAGGAGTCAGGTCAGTTGTGTAACAATTAAGCTGTTAGAAGAGGAGAGGTAAGATGCATGAACAGCACCAGAAAGCCTAGCACAAGAAAGACACCTAATTGAAAGCAGAAACTACGAGACATCTGGTCATTGTATTCCACGGGCATTTCATTGGTTATGCAGCAGGAAGGAAATGGTTTGTGCTTCAAAAAGCTTTAGCAAGACTTATTTTCCCCCTCCCCTTGCCTATTCCCTTCCTCCACACGAATAAAAATCTTCAAATCTGTTCTTAAAAAAGTAAATTCTAACCTGTGTGGTTTCATAGCTTTTCAATAATCAGCTTAAAGAATACAAGGATGTTTCAGACTCCTGAGAGACTGCATTTTCTGTCAGTAATGCAGACGATCACCACAGATTAGTATATATCACAAAAAGCCTCAGATCTGCCAAAATGAGGTCACTCCGGAGGCTTTGGATTTTTATAGGTTGTTTATAAGCCTCTGTACATAGCCTACAGCAAGAAGGGGTTTCTGCCTTTTGACAGACTCACAGTTCTGGTTTGGCTTGGGTTTTTTAGTCTGTAGGGAGAGGGGAAAGGAAGGTCATGGTCCTTTTTTTTTTTTTTTTTTTTTTTTTTTTTTTTTTAACGTGCCCCAGCCCCGTCACTATTCCAGTTATTCAAGAAATTGTATGCGTGGGTCTGAGAATCTAGGAAAACATTCAGCATCAGCGTAGGGTCTTCTTTGTAACCATGCTCTTTGTGTTGTTGATTTCCCACTGCTTGACAGAAAAACAAAACAAAGGTATTTGACAGAAGTGCAGGTCGTACAGGACCTCTGGAGGACATCTGATCCAACCTCCTGCTCAAAGCTGTACTGTCACTGTGGCTGGATTACATCAGCTGTGGCTGTGCCAAGTTTTGAAAACCTCCAGAGACAGAGATTTACAGCCTCCCTGGATAGCCTGCCTGAGGGTCACCCTGTCCCTCTGGTAGAAAAGATGCAACTTGAACCTCCAAGCTGTGCCTGTTGCTTCATGTTATACCTTACGCTGCTGCTGAGAAGTGATCATTTGACTCAACAGTCTTGGCGGCTCCTCTCCAAATTTTATCTGACACCTAATCTGATCACTCAGTTTAGTCTAGTGAGGGAGAGGCCAGCCCCTGCCCTCAGCACTCCTTGCAGGAGCCATTATAGGCTCAGACCATTCTCATAAATCTTCACTGGACCCTGAACAGTGCCTTGCCATCTCTCTTGAACTGAGGGCCCCAAAACTGGATGTAGGGGGCAGTGGTAACTTCCCATGATCTGACAGCTGCAGCTGACAGTCCCTCTAACATAGCCTAGGACATGGTTTGACTTGCAATGAGAGCACACTGTCAGCTTTTTCAGCCTGGCACCCACTGCAGGGTGCAGGTCCCTTTTTGGCTGGGCTGAGCTTCCCATCTGCGCTGGCCGTGGGGTCATTCCGCCCCAGGTGCAAGACTCATCGCTTCTCTTTGCTGAACCTCATCAGGTTTCTTCTGGCCCAGTCAAGTTGCACAAAATCCCTCTGGGTTTAGGTCCTTTCAACCTCCTCCTCTACTTCTCATCACGCGCAGATTTGCTGCGGGTGCAGCTGTGTTGGTATTGAGGTTGGTTTTGGGGTGTCAAGCACGTGGATGTTTGGCTGCTCTGATTGTTACAGGAAAATGGGGCCCAAGCAGCACTTGGTGGCTAGTTACTCTGCTGCAGTGAGAGCTTGTGCCTTCACCTTGCAGGTTTCTGGATTATCGAACCCACTGCAGTAGTGAGCAAGCCAGGTGATGCCAAAGTAGAGGAGTGATCCTGATGTCTTCGTCCATGAGAGAAGCTTGTGCAGCACAGCCACCAGGGTTAGAGTGATCCCCAAAGGTGCAGCTTGTGCTGCTAAAACAGGGTCTGGCAACTCTGGTAGGCCACTGATGGAGGAAGGTTCCTGTTTTAAAGCATGTTGTACCTTACACAGCAGATTATCCATGGGGTGTTGTTAAATGAAGGAGAGCAAGCCAGAATGGAAACATCTGAAATGTACTTGCTTCTGAAGAGTATGACTGGAAGCCAGTTAAGTCATTATCTGCTTTGTAGTAAGCGAGTAAGTTTTGCTGGTGGCAATTAAGCTATTGTTTTAAAGAGTAATGAATGAGAGAGACATTGGTTTCACATTAACAGACAAAGACTCTTACAGAGCAAAGGCCTTAGGCCAGCGTGTGGCTTGCTGCTGCCTTGTTCTGAGCAGCAAACGTTCCCTTCATGCTCCAGCTTATCATTTCAGAGAAGAAATTTGTCATGTCTTTTATTGGCAAAGCACAGAAACGCTGGAATAAAGCAGTTGTCATGATGTTGGCAGCAAGTGATGGGGTGAGGCAGGTGAACCTGTTCAAAATGAAAAGCCATTTTTGCAGATAGTTGAAAAAACTCACCCTCGTTCAATGCCATTGTGAAAGAGAAACTGCACAGTCTTGCATAACTAATGTGGGCAGCAACAAAAATTGGGAGGTTAGATGAAACGAGGAAGAGGAGTATGCGTCCTGATTGATGTTAGAACAGAAAATCCAGGCTGTGTGTTGTAGGGTGGAAAAATCCTCTATTAGGTCAGTTGGGCAAGGGCTCTGACTACAGATGGGGATTGGGGCAATAAAAGCTAAGTGGACTGAAGAGAAAATTGTATTTCATAATTAAAGAGTACAGGGTTTTCTGCTTTGAAAATGGACGAGCTGATGTGTCCGTGCTGGCCTGAAAGCACGTCTGTGTGCTGCTGCCAATTCCAGAAGAATGACCCTGTTTAAAAAGGTGATGTTTCTGTTTTCTTCTACGTGCTTGCCACAGCCTACCTTTTCTGTTTTCATCACTACCTTTAGCTAAAAGCGTAATCCAGCAGTTGGGCATGGCTCCCTTCTCTGCAGGGCCCTGTGTAGGCTCAGAGGGGAATTGCCCATGAGAATGCATCTCCCAAAAAGGAGAGCTCGTCCCCAAAGGGACCTCGTTACAGTAATAAGTTATTAGCCTGTAATTAGGAACCCCCGTTGGTATCCCTTTAATTTTACATCGTTATTTATTTTAAAAGCTGATGCATTTTTCATCACAGTGCTCCACTGGCTTCTGCGAGTGGTGCTACAGCTGCGTGTTGCTTCTGAGTATTTGGGAGCTGGCTGGCAAGTTTGAGGCTCTGCATGTTGAAATGAAGGAGACAAGCTGGTGAGAGGAGGTCGCTGGTGTGGACAAGTGCAGGAGGCTGCTGTGACAGTGGGATTTTCCTTAGCTGAGGTCTTTAGTTTCTCCAGGAGTCCCATATTTTACACTAATAGGGGAAGGGTCTGTAGTGGTAAAAACATTCAGGTAAGTTTCCTGGCACAAAGTTCTCATGATCAGGCACGATGATCTCCTGGTCACTGTGGGGCTGAGAGCTGGGGCACAGGTTCCCCAGTTCCCAAGGTGTCAAGGTTTTGTCCTTTTCAGTAAGGGGTTTCGCTGGTTGAGCTCCTTGAAAAGAGATGCTCACCTTTATGCTGATTAATTTCAATCAGGCAGCACCGAGACGGGTAACAGGCAGAAAGCTGACATCCCACTTGCCCCAACCTTCCTAGGAGCTTTTTGTCCTGATTCCTGGTATGTTTTCACTTGTACTATCTCAAGGCTAAGCATCTCCCTTCTCAAATACCAAGCTGTGTTTTAAAGCACAATAACCTGTTTTTTCAGCTGCTTGTTTGAATTTTGAATTCTGGTCTTTTGAGAGGAAATAACCACTGTACTGAAACAGTGTTAAGAGGCTGGCTGGAGATGCAAGCTCCTGCTTTCTTTGGTTTTAAAAGGACATGGAGAGCATGGCTCTGACCTCTTCCATCAAGCTGAGTGATCGGTAGGCTTGAGATTGAGACTGTGGGAGCAGTCTGTTGGTAGTGGTGCAGAAAAAACTCATATGTGCTGGAGGGAATTTTAAATGAAGGCTAATTATTAAGTTACTGTACTAACCAAAAAGTGTTTGAGTATCCCTTTTCAGATCTGCAAAACCACAGACCTGTTGATGTTTCTCTAATGACTAACGTATCTTTCTTTACCCTACCATTTAGCTTTTCTCTTTGCCAGACTCTCAACAAGTTGTTTAAAATGAGACTGCAGACTGATTTCAGATAACTGTTGAAGTAAAATAATTTGGACTAACTCTTTTGCTTAAATCAAAAAACATTGTGTTCCAGAACAGTGTTTTCAAACCAGCCTTGTTGACTAGCATTCAACAAAATACAGCTGAGAGTATTTAGGTACATTTTGGTTTGAGTTTTCCATTTGCCCATGCTGTTGCAGGTATGAAACTGAATGTGGCTAGAATTATGGGCCTGACGGTTTTCAGCTTCGGCTCTTACATGTCCTACAAGTCCAGGTGTTAGAGACAGCAAACAACTAAAAGTCCAGCTGAATTGTAGATTTACCTTCTGGTTTTCTTACCACAAAGAACATTTTCTTGCTGTGCTTGGGAGGCTTCATCAAAAGAGCTGCTAGTACTGCAAGCTACCATTAAGCGTTGTTTTCCTTGGGGATTTGGAAACTCAGCTCCTAATGCTCTGCAGGCTCTTTGCTGGCTTAGATGTGTTGATCCCTGACCCGGGTGTCTGTGCCAACAGAAACTTTGGAGTGCTGATGCAGTTACGGTGAGAAAACTGTACTTCTCCTGGGCTTCTCTTGCCCCTAGGATCTGGTTTTACTCGAGTTTCGAAAACAGACTTGCTGGTACAGTTCTGCCTGCGCTAGGAATGGATCGCCAATCTTTTCCTGTGTTTGCAAGGAGCTTCTTGCGCGGGCAGGCCCTCGCCTACACTGGGAGAGCCGTGGAGCTGAAGCCTCCTCTGGGAATGGGCTTTGGCGGCCTCATTGCTGGGACCTGGCTCCCTCTGGGATGAGCTTCCATGGAAATGTGTCCTGTCCTGGCACAGTTCTTCCCCGTGTCCTCAGCGCTTGGTGCAGGCTGTTACGGGAGTCTTGCATTTCATTTTGCTTCTTAAAATCCTGGCTCAAACTATTGTTATGGAAAGCTTTTAACCTTTATTTGTATTTGATGCCTTTACTAGCACGGATTTAACTTGTTAGAAGAGAAGGAGTTGTGAATTTTCAGAGTGTTCAGCAGAGCGTATTTTGGGGACCAAGATTTAGGCTTCTTCAGTGTCCTTTGTTAAAAGCTTAGGTTGACCCTTGTTTAAACATCCTCAGAAAGCTTGGTGGGTGCCAGGGTTTATGTTAGTGGCTAAACCAAAATATTCTTTTTGCGGGTATATTCTGAATTTGTAAACTGCGTTAACGGGTTTGAAACAGACAACCAGTGACTTGAGTGGCAGGGAAATTCATGTATGAGTGTTGTTGGTTTTTTTGTTAGAATTTCTAAAAGGCCATATTAAAGGATTTTCATTAGGCTAATATTAAGTGGCCCAAAGCACTGTGCTGCTTTGGGGTGTGCAGACCTGCATGGAAATTCACGCTTTAATGTTCTGGCTCCTAATGAAAGCTTCAGATAAGATGGAGATGTGTAAGCTGCCTGAAAGCAGCAAAGGGCACAGCTGGGTGACATTCTCTTCTGTGGAAAACAACAGCCGCTTCAGAAGGAATTGCATCAAGGACCAAGGCTGAAAGGAAATCATTGCTCCGACTGTGACGACTTTGATTTCCCCCCCTTGACTCCTAATAGCTGAAAGACCTCTGACACGGAACTCATTTTTCCACAGTCACTTTGGGGTGAAATACCTTTCTGTGTGGTAAGGGAAGGAAGTAAGCAGAGCTTGCTGCTATTTCAGAACATCATAAGGGAGACTCAGTGTGCTTTATTTCCTTTCGAGACTTGTGTTTAAATTAGGTGTTCGTCTCCACCCTGCCATGGGGCCAGGAGGGAAGGTTTTTCTTTCCATTACCTTTACAAGTAACGATGGCGTCTGAAGTGTGAAGGTATTTGATGCAGCTGGTGTTGAGGATGTGCAGCCAGCTGTTCTCCGGAGAAATGTGTTGATGTGCTTTTTATTTCCCGCTTTGTGTCAGGGATTTTTGGCTGCTTCCCAAATGACCACCATTTCTTTACACCGAAGCCTCTTCCTTCATTCGTGAAAGACTTAATCTTCCCCAGTTTTGTATTCTGTATGTGAGTCCTTCCCTCTGCTTCAGCCTCCTTCTCTGTGTATCATGACATGCAAAGGTTTATTCATTAGTTTGTTCTGTCAGTCATGGCTGCTCAGAGACGTTTCCCATAGGTATAAGCTCAGTCGTTTCCAGTCTATTTTTTAAAAAATAAATCATTGAAGTGTAAATGAAAACTGTCTTCACTGTGCTCAATGTTCAGTTAATCGATTGTGAAGCTTATGTTTGGAGGGCTTTATTTCAGTGCAAAACAGCTCAAAACCACCACTTATAAATTTATGAAACATAAAATGTGGTGTAGAAGACCTCAGGTAAAGATTTTAATTTTCAGCTAAATGAGGTATTTGTTTGTCTACCTTAAAAGGACTTGAGTTGCAGTAAACTTCTGATAGAGCTGAAAAATAGCAAATGACCACAAAACTTTGAATAAAAAAATACCTGAGGAAGGAAAGCAACGTGAAATGTGCGCATTTGAAAGCCTGAATGTGAAGATTTCTGACAATTCAGTGATAACTATAAAAAGAGAGAACGTCTCTATCTTATTTAAAACCAGACAAAAAGAAAAAACAACAAAACCAGCAAGCGCTCAACACTGCCCATTTGTTTATGGACATTCTTTGTCTGTTCGTCACAAAGTCAGCTGTTTTGGACCTTTAGGACACGTTGCTGGTGTTCGAGTGCAGCACCGCAGGCCGCTGAACTCTGTAGACTCTATTACAACTTCTGTCACCACGATGCTATTGAAGCCTGCAGCGTGTCTGGCATTATTTCTGCTTTCTTGGCTCCTCTCCCTTTTCGGGTTGAATAGGCGAGGGCTTAGCGCTGTGTTAGTGACCCCGGGGGGCTGACACTTGGCTGTGGAAAACGGAGGTGGCTCCAGCCTGGGAGATGGGGCATGAGCGTCCTGAGGGCTGTTTGGAGTGAGGTTCAGATACTGGGAGAGCTCCCTTAAAGCTTTCAGGAGAGATGCTGGTGGTCTGTGAATGCAGTCTCTGGGAGATGTTGTTCTATTTTACTTTTTGGTTCAGAGTAAGAGAGATCCCAGCTCATCGACTGAATGGCTGCTAAGTTCTGCTTGCTTTGTTGGGTACGTTTTATGTTGTGGTGGAGCGGTGTTTGCTCTCACGGCAACTCTTCTCCCCAGCTTATATGCACATGTTCAAAAGCATTTCCTTCGAGCTCAAACTTGCTGTTACTTTGCTGAAATAACAGCAGTTTCCAAAGGGCACCACAGGGCCTTTAACGGTGTTTTATGTGCGCTACAAATTCCCTTGGTTGCCCTCGTGCCTGTGTACTGGGCGCTTGCTGTACCGCTTGTGTCCCAGCAATAGCAAAGTAGAAGCACATTCAATGAACTAACTGCTACCTTCTTGGAAAAGTTGTTTATGCTTTATAGCAATGTAATACTTGCAAAACATTCCCTCAGCATGATTAATGGTCCACCAGATAAAAATCTACCCTGACCAAACTGAGGGAGTGCCTTTCCCAGTGTATTCTTGACATGCTACAAGTTTGCTGTTGCATTTTTTTCTTTTGTTTCTCAGTGATTAAACCTACATCGTAAGTTATTAATCACTCATCTAGGTGTTTATTTGTAGGCCATCAGCTCTGCATTTTTGACTACAAACACTGTGAGACAGTTCTTTGCAAATTACCTCTTTGAGTGGGAACTGGTATCTTGGCAGTATTTACTGCAGGGAGGAAATGTGTGTCGCTTCTAAGCAAGCAGCTGGGAAACAGTAACACGGGAGTAAGTGTTTTTAAAGTCCTAGGATTAGCGTGGTAGATCTTTAAACATGCCTGAGTTCCTTTGTATCTAATCCCAATTTCTCCTTCTTTAGGCACAGCTGGAAGCTCAGAGGGCGACTCAGGATTTCCAGAGGGCTACTGAAGTGCTGCGTGCTGCAAAGGAGACCATTTCGCTTGCTGAGCAGAGGCTGCTGGAGGATGACAAACGTCAGTTTGACTCTGCCTGGCAAGAGATGCTCAACCATGCTACTCAGAGGGTAATATAAATGCAAAGTTGCTTGCCACAGCATCTATCTCTCACAGTTTTTTCTGCTTTGGGACACAGTGCTTGTTTGTGAAAGACCAAATTTTTTGTTGGTCCAGATGTGTGACATGTAGGAAATAAAGCCTGAGACCTTTGGGCTGCTTCTGGGACAAGCTATGGTTCTCTGTCTGGCTTTGCTGGTAGCTAGAGGAGTGGCTCTCAAAAGAAAAAATCCCCATCTATGTAACAGGAATAAACAATGTCTTCAGGCATACCTGCATTTGGAGCTATGCCAAAATAATTGCATAGGATTGGATATTCCTGAATGCATTTGTTATGGAAACCCTGACCGTGGAGTACCAGGGATATGTTCCAATTTTAGTATAACCTGCTCTCAGCGTGGAGTAAATTTCAACAAGACAATGTTTTTCTGGAGTGTGTGTCTGCATGTGGAATTACTCAAGAATGTGTGTTGCATTTTAAGCTTGCACACTATTCTGTTATGAATTAGCTTTTAAATTTAGACAAGATCTTACCTTCTTTGTAAGGTCTCTTTAAATCTACAGAAAAGATGCACTAACAATGAAAGGCAGTATTCATTTCAGCAGCTGTCAAGATGATCTTTCCTGTCATTTGCATTCCCTCTTTTTTTCCTTATCTGTTTAAAAAAATGCAGGAAGGTTTTTTTAACATGAAAGAAACAAAAATCTAAGTTAAAAACCTTTGTTCTGTCAGAGTTCCCCTGATATGGCAGTGAAGCTGAGCTTGCTCTTCCAAATGTAGTGAGCGTGCCATACAATGCTCGCATTGTCTTGCAGTCCTCAATGTGTTAGCTCTGTTCTGTTGCAGAAGCTTCTCAGTTATAAAAAAGCCTCTATTTCAGAGTGAATTGTAGAAACCAGCTACCAGAAGATGAAACAGGGAACAAAAAGGATGTTGGCTGTGTAGGGGAGAGATGGAAAACCTGGCATATATGTAAATAAATAAATAAAACTCACAGAAATACTCCAGGGTACTGTTTGTTAGTGTCCCTGTTGTCATAAAGTATTTGCAGATCTGGTACCCTCTGTGCATTTTTGAAGTGAGACCCAACTTCGTGCTCTGTGCGTGCCAAGACGCCAGCAGCTGTCACTTTTCCCTAGTTGTTATCCTTGTTTGATACGAGCAAAGTCCAGAAATGCATACACAGTTTTTGATTCTAAGAGCAGATAGGTAATAAGACACGAGGCATCTGAGGAGCTGAGGAGTTGCTTAGAGCTTTTGGCTTCTGAACTGTTGAGAAGTGGTGGAGAGTGAAGGCAAGCACTGATCAGCTGCCTCTCTCTAGCTGATGTAATGAAGATTTGTGTTGTGGTGCACAAGGGAAGAAGTGCTGGCTATCTCAAGAGTTTAAACGGATTCCTCTTTTCCTTGGATATTCCTAGGGGATCCCAGTCTCCTTCTGTAACCCTTAGTGCTTCCCTGGCAGCCTGCAGCCAGGAGGACTACACCTGAGATTTGCAGACCCAGTGACTTAGAGCGGAAGGTGATTTCTTAGTGTTATGCAGAGCTGGTGGTGTTCACGTTTATCATCACCGAGTGCAAAACATCTACTTGTTAGAGGGCAGATTCAAACCGTGACGTCTCTGCTGGTTGCAGCTGAACAGTAAATAGGAACCTTATGTTTATTCACGGCAGATATAAAATCTAGGCACGGACTGAATTGTATAGAGCAGCTGAGTGCTCCTTGGATGGAAAGCATGTTATCCTACTCTTTCTGGTGCTTAAAATAATCTGGGTAAGCTCAGTTCCCAGAACGCATGTATCTGTGCCTTTCCAGGTTACAGCAGGTTTCGAGAGAATTACGTGGAAGCTTGTCTCCTGATTTTCATTAGCCATGCTGGGCATCTCAAGGCTAGGGGCAGAGCCAACATAAAAACAAAATACTGTTGGAAGTGTTGACTGAACAGATCTGGCATTGGTTTTTTGGAGTGCTGACTGAGTTTTATATCTTCTTTTAGGAGCAGAGTGAATGCTTTCCTGGTTTCAGTGCATGCAATTAGTGGAGTGCTTGGGGTTCAGTGAGGTAAACAAAATAGCTGGGGGCTCAAGGAGCAGAAAACATCATCAGTCCCTACCAAGCCATGATTGAAAACAAGTTGGCAGATGAGATCTCACAGAACAAAGGTACTTCTTGGCTGTTGGTCTTCTTGTATACTCAGATCATTAGCTGTTAATTACGTTAGAAATCACTAATGCTAAGTAATGTTACTAAGGGTGAAGGCTGGGCTATAAAAAAGAATTCCTCTGCTTCCATGTAGAAGAATCACTCATGGAGAAAGTTCTTGAACTTCAGTTGCAGTAGCCTTTTTTTAGGATTTGCTAGGTTTTTTGCCTGTACTTGTGGGTGACAGATATATTGGACAGAATAATCCAGTGCTGTGCTTTGTACAGCAATGAATCAAGTGCAGAAAAGCATCTCTGGGCCAAATGTCAGAAGCGGGTTACTAATTCACTTGTTTTTATATTGGTAGAGATGTCAGGCAAGAGCAAAGTGTTTTTATTTGCTATTTTAAGGCAGAGGTAGCAGGCCCTATTGAATTAATCCAAAACTTGGAACAAATCCGAGCCCTACAACAGCTTGGTAGCTGACAAATGGTGCAAGAACACAAGGGAAAAGGGTAGGCAAGAGAACAAATGAGACTTTTTTTTTTAATATATAAATGTTTATGGAAATACTGCCAGGTTGCTTTTGCACTTGACCTAATGTCTGTGGACAAAGACTTATATTCCAGGGCACTGAGCAGGAAATGCTATTTGCAGACCCTCGCTGGAAGGAAGCGGAGCTAAGGGCCGCACGGTGTAACTGCTTTTTGATTTCTTCATGGATTGAAAAGCCGCTAATACTGCTATTTTTAATTCAGCAGTCTAACAGGATTCTGTAAACAAGCCTTTTGTATCCACTGAAATAGAAAAGTCATCTGTGTAAACTGATTAGGAATGGAAGCGTTCAGAAACGTTGCCTCTCCTGGATGGGTTGGAAGCAGAAAGTGTGGAAGACACTTTTATTTGCGGAGCAGGCATCCAGCATGAGTAGGTACAGGGAGTACAGGGTGTCAGTGATTTTTTTTTTTTACCTTGCATTTTGAGCTGGGTTTCTGAAAAAGCAAAGGAAGCTGTGTGTTTAAATAGATGCCAACCTGCCTGTGAAGATGCAACTGATCCCTGCAAGTGTCTGTGCTCGAGCTATGTGCTGACCACAGAGAAGCGCAGGGCTGTGAAGCGATCCTGCAAGTCAGGCAGCTTCTTTTCCCACCTTGGCTCTCAACCTGGTGTGTGTTTTTGAATAAATTCCTGTGCTTTTTTTTTTCCTAAATCCATTTCTCAACAGATCTGAGATGGCTGTAATGACACTTAGGCTGGGATTTAGCTCATCAGTTTTAGGTGTCCAGAACATTACTTGGTACATCTGAGTTAGCTGCTTAAAATTCCCCTGTGATCAAAGGCGGTCTGATCATCAGGCTGATGGTGTCTGGAGAACAATTTGCATGACCAGATGAGGATGCGCACTGTGAGGTGAATTCTCTGCTGATTATAATGGAAATGCAGTCACCTGGCTTGCGCGTAGGCAGGTCTGATGAGCTCTTAAGCTGCCTGGAGAAGAAAAGTGCTGTTGGCTGTTAGATGTTAGCTTACCAGTGTTATAGGTATGCCATGCTATGCAAGGGCCAAAGGATGGAGGGCTTTGGAGGGATGAAGATCTTGGCACTTATTCTCCTGTAGAAAACCATTCTTGTACCTAAATATGTACAAAAGGGAAGTATTAACAGAGCGTTACCTGAAGTTTGAGACAAGTTGGAGCAGAAAGGAAGATCCTGCATGAATTTCAAGAGAAACTGCTAATTTCTAATTGCTGATGCAATCTGCGAAATGCTCTGCTTTTATAGGCTTTTGTGAGATACGTTCACTTCATAAATTCTGGCAGGGAGAAGAAATGTTTTGGCTCTGGATCATGAAACATTTTTAAAAGGAAGGGGTGAGGGGAGAGCGAAGAGGGAGGAGGCATGCTTCCTCTTGGTTTAACTTGGCTTGTGAAGCTCCCTTTGATATTACACCGTGCAGTACCATCTGCCAGTGTAAAATGCGTGGGTACTTCGTGATGTGGAGAGGAGAGATACTTCCTACAGATAGAACTACTTGGAGAAAAAGGGGGGAAAAGGCGATGAAAGAAACAACAAAAATACCTGCAGCCTTCCCTGCCCTAATCTCTCCATCCCTTCACGCTGGAAGTCAAATGCAGTATGGTTTCTGTTCTTCCCTCTAAAATCTTTATCCTTTGTGTCGTTGATTCTGCCCTTCTGGTTTACTGATCCTACATTTCTAATTCTTACAGAAAAATCATCAATTTAAATTTTGGAGAAAGAAACAGATGTCCAGAATAATTCTCTGGCTCAGATGGTCAGCTTTGCTCAATTTCACTGATAAATGTTGCTTTTGCAGCTGTTGTTATTACTGAAATTTTCCTGGAGTCCATCTTTGACTTCAGCTCATGCAGATTTCTTGGCTGGGAGGAACAAAGCTACTTGTGCGGACCTATTCACTAATAACACATTCTGTACTGACCTTCTTTGTCCCAGATGTCTGGGTTGGAAATAGAGCGTAGAGGAGGGAAGAGGAGTTGACTGATACCTGTGTTGGTATTTTTTTGTTTTGCAATAGTTGCTTCCTGTTGCCTGGGCTACCTGGGAGGATGAGTCCTGCCTGGAGCTGGCGATCTAGTGATGAAGGATAGGAGTGAGCTACAGAAATGTCCAGTGAATATAAAGGCATGCTGGAAGCTCATCTGCTCTGGGTATTTCAGTGTAACAGTACGTTTCCCTCCTGATGGGTGTGAATGGCAGGTACAATGTCAGGAGAGAGGTCTTGTGAGCAGTCTTAATTTGAGCAGGTGCCATCCTCATGCTTATCTCTGGCTTTTTCAAAGTGATGTTATTCTGTGATGGCGTCAGCAAGGTTTGTTGGTGGAAGCACAATAACATCTACTAAATAAAACAGCGTATTCAGAAAGTGTGACCAAAAACTTGTTTAGGAGTCCATGTAAGAATGCGTTTTCCTCCCAGCAGTATTGCTGGGTGTAATAAAAAGTGCTTCTTTCCCACACAAGCCTTGTCTGTCTTCTAAGACCCTTTTAAAAGGTAAGGCTTTTCCCTAGCTTGTCTTACAGTGAACCTCCTGGATGCAGAGCTGGCTGCATGGTTTGCAAGTCTGTTTCTATCCACGTGCCCTGACAGTTTCTGTATTTAGAGGCTGCTTGGCTTTGGTGGAGGAGTGGATGATCTGTTGGTTTCTCCTTGTCTGAATGAAACGCTTAAAAGCATCTTGGCAGTAGAGGGATCTCCATGGATACCTCTGTGGGACAACCTTCAAGTATTGCAGAACTGCGTCTTTGTCCTCAGCCTGGCACCTTGAGCAGCTCTCCTTTGGGAAGGGCACTCGCTCATCCTGCCTTCTCCCCAGGATTGTGTGGATAAAGGTGAGCACGACAGCAGAACACATAGAGGAAAACCAGGGAGGCGTGGGGATGGCGTTCCTTACATCACCCATTTCTCAAAAGGATGAAGTATACAACCTGTTTTCCTTTCCCAAAAGGGTAATGAGCGTGGGTGTGTATGGCTGGCAGCAAGTTCCGTGTTTTGTCAGATAGTCTGAGGTGTTTACAATCTGTCATCCTCAAATCCCAGTTTTGCAGGGGGAAGCATTTCTGTGATATTTGAGATGAAAGATATGCCAAGTCAACATGGTGCTCGACGCCTAACCTGTTTTAAGTCCCTGGTGCTGGTAGTACTTAGGTGGTTGATCCCAGGTATCAAAGTCAATGCTAATTTTGCCCCGAGAATGGATGGCAAGGATTGACGTCTAATTAAAAATGGGCAAATTTCAGCCGCTCCATTATTTTGTAGCTTCCAGCACTTTTAAATTGCACTTTCTTTACCACACTACAAAGAAGGCAAACCAGCCTCTGTGCAGCCTTTGGAGACTGCATTTTCATTTAAGACACTTACATGCTAAAACCAGCCTTGTCTGACATATTTCACCAGGGAAAGTCTTCACATCAGCCCAGCCTTCTAACGTTTCAAGATGAGGCTGCAGTTTGTTTTCAGGATGCAGGAGAGTGCGCTATGAATCTGATGGATTTTCTTGACCTTTTTTCCAAAGCGTTTGCCTTATTGATATGTGAAGCAGGGTGTTGAAGTGGGCTTATACGTGTTGAAGGGTGTTACAGCTGAGTGTGTTACTTTAAGTAATCAGAAGAGCATTTGGAAACCTTTCTTCCTCATAGTTCTTTAGCAAGTTTTGTTTAATAATAATAAGTGGTGTGTATGGATGATCAGCTTGGCCTCCAGTTGTGGCAGCAGGAGCTTCCAGCTGATGCAGCACAGCTTTGGCCCGTGGCGGTTTCACACTTCCATTTAGGTCTCAGAAAGGACAACGCACCAGTTCTCCCAAGCAGACTGGCACACCGAGCAGGTGAAAGTCGACTGTGCTCTTTTTCCCTAGTTAGCTTAGCCTGAGGGCTGACACTTTCAAGAACGTAGAGCTGTGAGTGAGGTTTTTCAAGATAAAGATACTTTGATATTTTTTTTTTTTTTTCTCTCTGTGCATCTAGGAGCATAGATGACATGTTCTGGTTGTGGAAGCCAGCTGGAACAAATGTGCCTGAAGTAGTTAGTTTTTATGGCTGAAGTATTTGAAAACTTAGTACTGGAGAAAATAGGTCCTGTCTTCCTGTTTTGTACAAATGCCTTCAGAGATGAAGGAGGGGGAGCGTGGCAATTGTCTGCTTTCTCCTTACTGCCAGACCCGTGCAGAGGTGTCACCAGTTTTATTACCTTAAACAAATCATTCTGGATCCTGTCCACTAGTGCATTTAAGGAAAACACATTTTCTGACTTGCACCTGGGCAGCTCAACTTGCTTTTATTTGCAAAATAAAAGTACCCTGGATAGAATTACTGGGAAGGCATGACTCCAAGATGCCAGCAGGAAAGCTAATGAAATGACATTTCCTCTTGCTTTCGCAGGATTCTCCTCATTGCTTCAAAATGCCCTGGCAGTGAGCGTTTATTTCTGAAGCTTTGAACTAATGGCTGCTTGAAGAACTTGCTAGCTTGCGTGCAGGGCAGTAGCCTGGATGGCTGGGGAAGGCTGAGGCTCACCAATAAAAGTGGCTGACACTGGGACTGCTGTGTGTCACGGGGCTGGTTATCAGCATATCATCACCCCCCTGCATTATAGGGGGTCAGCTTGTGGCCCAAACCTCTGCGTGTTTTCGATGTTGAAAGCATGATTTGAGGCTGGTCAACTCTTTAAAGAGAAAAGTCAGCTTTCTAGCCTCCTGCAGGCAGGCTGTCTCATTGGACCTGCTGTTTTCTGGCAACTAGTGGTTACGTTGAGGGCACAGCCTGAACTGCATTTCAGTTCTCACTCCTGTTGTTTGGCTTCAGCCCTCTCCCGACTGGAGAGAATATGAAGATACTGTTAAACAGAATGATCACTGGGTCTTGCTATTCAACCTCTTGAACCTTGTCTTTTCTCTCTTGAAGGTCATGGAGGCAGAACAAACCAAAACGAGAAGCGAATTGGTTCACAAGGAGACTGCAGCCAAATACAACGCCGCCATGGGGAGGATGAAACAGCTGGAGAAGAAGCTGAAAAGAGCCATCAATAAATCAAAGTAGGTTTCACATTTGGAGATGAGTTTAATGATCGAGTCTGCTTGTAGGAGATACTGATTCTGTGGGGTTTTTGAAACTTGTGAAAGTGTGTTGCCCTTTACAAGACAGCTGGTAGAAGAATATTTGTCCTTGCATTTGTTGTCATCCTAAGTGCCTTTTTGAAGCACCTCACTTGATAGATTGGTGAACTAAGTGGGATAAGAAAAGTTTTCTGGGCATGTTCTTAGTTGTGTTCTTGTGCACTGAACCCTTTTGTGGCACGTGACTTGAGAAACAGGCATATGGGATTTCACGTAGATGCTGCCTACAGAGCGGCAGAGCTCTGTGCGTGGATGTTTCGCAGTTCAGGATTTTTTTTTTGCGATTTAGTTCTTATTTTTAGTTAGGAAGGCAACAAGGCAAGTGACAGAAACCTGAAAGGTGTGAGACTGCATCAGAGTAGCATGCTGTACATCAGACTTGTTTACTTCCTAACGCTGCCGTAGCAAAGCTGTGTGAGAATTGTTCTTGGAGAAAGAGATAGACTTCAGAGAGCATAGCTAAACAGTGAATGTCACGAATAAATGTGTGTGCATTTGATGAGCACTTTTGCTCTGTTGCAGAGAAATAAAACAGCTTTTTGCTCAGAATCCATTTAAAATTTTGGCCCTGTTTACAACCAATTCTTAATCCTCTTTATATTTCGCAGTCTTTCTTTCTATTTCCAGACTGTAGCTTGTCTAAACAATCTGCTTG
The DNA here is from genome assembly GCA_011076525.1 of Nettapus auritus. Taxonomy (NCBI): domain Eukaryota; kingdom Metazoa; phylum Chordata; class Aves; order Anseriformes; family Anatidae; genus Nettapus; species Nettapus auritus. The sequence goes on from CM021766.1 coordinate 44,319,027, forward strand.
CTGTGTTTCGCTTTTAATCCCTCTATCTTAAAAATGATTTTTTTCATGAAATTGGTCAACTAAAAGTCTATTTTGATTGGTGTTTGCTCAACTCAAGGAAGGGTTAGCACTTCTCAAAGATCCAGGCATGTTTGCTAAAACAGTATAGCAATGTGGCTTCCTAGAATGAGTTGCATGCTGTTTGTCTGGCACTGCACAGGGACTGTGTGAAAATATCATCAGATCACGAAATGACAGATTCCTGTAGATAAGAGCAATATCTGAAAAGTGGTTTGGCTACCAGGAGTTTCTTTCTTAGAATAAGATTCAAAATAAAGACCCTGGTAAGTTGTCAGTGAGCTTTTATATACCTTTTGATAATTATTATGGTGCTGAGCTGATGCACCAACTGCCTCTTGTGTGATTTGTCTTCTAAGTCTTCATTCCCTTGCTGAAACTACCCTCGTAGGGGTGGTGTTGTGTGTTGTTTTCCTCAGAATAAGGAGGGATGTGTGGAGGGATCCCAGTATATATTCCCTTTTGTTCCACAGCAGGGCTGACAGCATAAACCACCGAGGTAGGATATTTTGGAGTTTCTCTCCAAAAAGGAGAAATGCCAGTTGTTATAACCTCGTATTAAAATGGGAGATGTCGAATGGCATGAGGTGTATTATGGAGGTATTGAAGTCCTGCTACCTAGGGATGTTGGAAGGGTGACCTGTCTCACAGCATTGCAATTTTCACACAAAGGAAAATGGAAACTGAGCAGAAAATATTAGTGCTGTCAAGTAGCTACATAAACTGGGAATTGAGGCTGTTGAATTTGCAGCCTTTTGTCTTGTAGGGCATAACCGGCAGGTAGCTGCTTTTCATGGAGGAGTTAATAACAGCTAACTGCTCTGCTCTCCTCCCCTGGCCATGTGGCACAGGAGGCTTGCCTGCAACACCTGGGCACTCTGGGATCACGTTGTCCAGCCTCTCTCTCCCAAACCCATGGGCAGACATGCTGACGGAATTGCTGTTTTCCCTGCAAAAAGTGATTTGCGTTTGCTCCACGTTTCAGTTTGAATTAAGATGCTTAAAGCATTGCTGTTCTAAAGTAAGACTGGGACAGCCTGGAGGAAAGTCATTAGATGACTTGCCCTGTAAAATCGATGTATGGATGATTACTGGATTGTTCTCGTTTGGTTTTGCTTTTCATTTTGTTTCTGGGTCCTTGCTTGCGAGCTCTGAATGTGGATACGGCTGCATGTTCTTAACTTTCACCAGATCTTATGGCTCAGTGCTGCCGAGCTGTAGGACAACGAGTTTGTCTGCGTTAGCCAGTTTTTGGAAGTCACTTTCTGCTCTGGTGACTTGTGTAAAGTGGCTTTCACTCTTCTTGACATCTGCTTTAAAAAACACTTCGAATGACTCGTGGGCTTAGATAACTGGTGATGTAGGACACCAATCACCTCAGCGTAACCCTTGCCTGCTGTGTTGTGGGCCTGGTTTCTTCTACAAGATGATGGATGTAAAGGAGGGGAGTGATTCGAGGAGATGCGAGCCCCCGCCCTGCTAGTGCTGTGCTCTCTGCTCTTCAGGCTTGGTCTTGGCCTCGGTGTCTTACCTGCCAGCATGGCTGCTCCTGCATCTGTGTGGGGGTGTATATATGTGCATGCACAGATACATATTGACACCCCACAGACCCACACGTGCTCATTTGATGGTACAAAAGGCTTGTGGAAGCTGGTGGGAGGTCAGGATTCAAGCCTGGCTGCGCCCTCCCGGTTGGCACCAGGGTAAGAAAGGGAAGCGCCACTTTGTCTATGCCTGCACTCCCATTGCTTCGAGGTGGGGCTGTAGGAGCCCTTTAACTGTGGGATCCAGGCTCCCAGCTGTGACAGCTTACCACGCCTGGAAGGTCCATCTGCGCGGACTTTGGCAGGGCTGTGTCCCAGCAGAGGAAAGGCAGAGGTGCAATTTAGCTGGATCAGCCTCGCTGGCAACATCGTATAGCGCTTGTTCGGCTGTGTGCTCTTAGCGAAGTTAAGGGGGGCTGATTAAAAAATAGGACCTATGAAATAACCTAACCACAGAGAAATGAGAACGGGTTATTTCGTTATGACTATGTATTGAATTCAACCCAAAAAGGCATATAGGATTGGAAAGTTTCACATTCCTGAGTTCTGGTGCACAGTCCACAATGCAGCTGCAGTAGGATTTACAGCAGAGGCAAGCGCTGTTTGCTCAGGGAAGTGTTATTTGCTCAGAAGAGGTTGCTGTTGGTTACAGACAGGATGTCTATGCCTGAAGCTGGACGTTGTGTTTAAATATTGCAGAATCTAGGCCTGAGGGAATTGCATTGTCAGCTCTAAAAATTGGAATTTTGCTATTTGTCTTTAGGTTAAAGGCCCACAAGAAATAGATGCGTTGGGGGGGTGGGGGAGGGTTGAGAGCACCTGTAGGTGTTCTGTCACCTGCATAGCAGTCTCTCAGGATTACACTGACACACAACATAGCTCTGTTAGTGCTGTGAGGAGAGCAACTCCCACTCTAGTACTCTGTATTTTGTCCCGGTGGTTGTAAACAAATGTTCTTTGTTTTTCCACAGACCTTATTTTGAACTCAAGGCAAAGTACTACGTCCAGCTAGAGGTACGTGCGTAGTTCAGATCCACCTGAGACTATTTACTGCTTGTAAACATCGAAATTACATATAAAGTGCTACAGGAATAACCATGTTGCATGTCTGTACAAAACCAATTCCATTCCAAACCTCTTATCTTCAACAATTTGCTATGCACATTTTAAAGATAAAAGATGTTTTGTTTCCTCATGCGCAGTAAAAGCGCTCCAACTCTGTTTGAACCCTGCTCCTCATTTCCAGAGCTGAACAAATACTGTTTGACTGTCTTTGCTTCTTGTCTCTGGATTTCCCCTGCCCCATGTTTTATGCACTGGGCTGCTCACAGTACTCAGACATTACTCAGATGTGAATTTCAGGTTTTGGAAGAAGCGGGATGTCAAGCCCATGGCCTGGGACATGGGTTCCAGGGGGTGCCACCCAGCAGAGGCCCGTGAGATGGACGTGTAATGGGGAACTGCATGCTGTGTGTCCACATCATTCATAGCAAAAGCACGTCTAATACCTGTCTTCCTTGTTAGCAACTGAAGAAAACAGTGGATGACCTGCAGGCAAAACTCTCCCTGGCAAAGGGGGAGTATAAGACTGCCTTGAAAAACCTGGAGATGATCTCAGATGAGATTCATGAGAGGAGACGGTCCACTGCCATGGGGCCCCGAGGATGTGGTGTGGGTGCTGAAGGAAGCAATACCTCTGTGGAAGACCTGTCAGCAAGTAAACTGGAGTCAGACAGCGTCTCAAGTGAGTACAGAGCACTCCTGTGTCTGGGAATATCCTGTGGGCATTGTAAGAAATGTTGAAATGAGTTGGCTGTTGTGGGACTGGTTAACTTATGTTACCAGTTATTGCAGGAGTTCGTATTCTTCGATAGCCAGTTTTCAAGGGGAAGATGTATGAGCTGAAGTGCAAAAGCTGTTCCCTGTTGTTCTTTGTACAGTCTTGTATGGTAGGAATAAAATTAATGCATTTCAGATAACGCTCCTGATTCTTAAGCCAGTAATGCTGTTCTTGGTGACCTTGGCTGCGGTGCTCTAGATCATTCAGCCAGTTTGCTGAGGCAGCGGTACTGGTCTGAAAATAAGCTTCTGGTTTTAAAACCTTTAAGCCTTCCTGTCACAGCAAACAATTTTGATGTCTGGGCCAGCCGGTATGAGGTGGTTTCAGTATGGTTTTTGAATTCCCTGAAGTCCCTAGGTTGTGTACCCATGAGTAAGGTGGGAATTGGCTCTTGGGATGCCCACAGGTGCTGCTTTGTTGTGCAGAAGGCCTCGCAGGAGACTTAGATATAACAGAGTCGAGGGTTTCCTTGTGCTGAAGAAGTTCAGGGGCAGCGTAGTACAGGTGGAAGTACTCCAGGCTGTGTCTAGTGGCAGCGTAGAACTGGGTTGTGGCAGGGCAGGGCTAGCAGCCTGCCAGGCACTCTAACCAAAATAGCCACGAAAGGTTAAGCTCTCATGTTGCAATGTGGGAAGTTTCCACCAAGGCCCTTTTATATCTTTTATATATGGTTTCTGTCTGCTGGAGTTAAATAAAGCAGCATCAGCAAGGGTTTTCTGTCCTAGCAGATGCTCCTGTGGGGCATGGTAAGCTCAGATGGTAGTAAATAAGCTATAGTTAAAGTTTTGCTTGCTGTAGACTCGCTGGTGTCAGTGTTCCTGGCCAAGCAGAGGACTCCTGTAATGGGAAACATCTCTTTTACCCTACCTTCTTTGCCTTCACCTCCTGCAGTTATCTGTGTTGCTTCCTACATGTCGATAAAACACAGCAAGTGAAAAGAGGCCACTGTGGTCTTGGATTTGACATCAAAAAGCAAAACAAAATCCAAACCACAACAAACAGTCTCTGAGAACGAAGTGCCATGGAAGGGGGCTCAGGAAGGTGGAGAATGCAGGTTATCAGCTTTGTGATTTTGAAGCCTTTTCGGTCAGTTCTGCAATGTGCAAATACAGTCCTGCAATCCGAACATGCAGCAGAAAGGCTGGACATCTCTGAAGTAACCATGGTGGCAGCTGCCTCCATTTGCCTCCTTTGTGTCCGAGGGGTGTGCAGGGATAACGGGAGGACTGCTTTGAAAGATTTCCTTTGAGTCATTTCGTTAGTGCTGCCGCTTTGCTCCTGTTCTTCTCTCAAGTTGGTTCTGAGCCTCTCTGACAGCAGGAATCATGAGGAGATATAACTGAAAATAACCTCAGGTCATCGTAAATGTCTTGCCATTTCTGGGACTTCTTCAGACTGGTGTGATTCCAGCACACACTTTGGTTGTGCAGAGGCTGATGCACATAACAAACCTCCTGATCCCAGTGAGGCTCCTGGAGTGCAGAAAGCCTTTGGTTTGCAGGTCCCCATCCTGCAGGGAGCCAAGACTGAAAAATGTTTTTTAGCACAATCTACACCCTCTATCTAGTACAAAATGGAATTTTCATTAATGAATTCCTCCTCCTGTTGCTAGCAGCTTAATCTATAGTCAGCTTGGAGTTGGTTTGCTTTAATTAGAGTCCAGATAGGAGCAAACATGATCAGGGCGAATGATACAGGCGAGGTTTGTTGTTGTTTCCATTATTTGTTGTGTAGCGCTCCATCCAAAAAGAAGTATTAAGAGTTTATATTGAATTTTAACTGCAAAAGTGGGAAGATAAGGTGGAAGCAGTCTGCCCCTTGAGCTATGTCTGTCTGCCTTCTAATTAGGGCGTAGGTTTGCTAATGGGGATGTTTCTTTCACCATTGCAGTGGCTTCTGAAGTGTTTGAGGATGACAATGGCAGCAGTTTTGTATCCGAAGAAGACTCAGAAACTCAGTCGGTGTCCAGCTTCAGCTCTGGCCCTACAAGCCCCTGTGAGGTGCCCGCTCAGTTTCCTCCCACAACGAGACCTGGAAGCCTGGACCTGCCCAGCCCTGTGTCCCTCTCTGAGTTCGGAATGATCTTCCCTGTCCTCGGCCCCCGAAGCGAATGCAGCGGTGCATCGTCCCCCGAATGTGAAGCTGAAAGAGGTACGCACAGCTGGATACGCCCTGGGCCAATGCTTTTCAGCTTTATAAAGGGAGCAGGAAAACCCTCTCAGCTCCCCTAGGCATGTCGCAAGCTCACTGAGCTCTGACCCTCTGGCCGCTTCCCTGGGGAAGGCAGTTCTTGAAGGCCCTGCACCCCACAGTTAACAATGACATCTAAATGCTCTAACTGTTCTGCTGGCTGCGTAGGCTCCCCAGTTTTGTCTCAGTGCAGCAGAGGGGTTCAAGGTTCCTCAGAAATCGGTGAGCAGTGGGATTCTGATGGTACACTTATTTTAAGGAAAATCTAATTTTTAATTACTGTCCTGCTTGCTGAAATTCCTGCTTTGCAGAGGGGGAAAAAAATAAATGAGGTGCCAAAAGGAACCACTTGCAGGCTTTGCAAGCCCTTGCTGACATACTCAGACTAGAGGATCACCACTGCTCTTGTGTACTCCAGCCTAAGTCTGTTTCCACTGTAACTTACTGATGCAGTGCACAAGATGAGCACGGCTTGGAAGGCCAGCTTCGGTTTTGTTAAGGCATCTTGCTCCTGCTCCTATATTTTTGCGCGCTTTGGCAAAGGAAGCTGCAGAGGGACCCGCTTGAGCCTTAAGTTGCAGAATGAAATCTGGATTTAACATCTAGTTTAATCCTTTCTTTGCAGGGGATAGGGCAGAAGGGGCTGAGAACAAGACAAGCGACAGAGTGAACAAGAATAGGAGCAGCAACAGGAGCAGCTCCACTGAGGGGCTGGCTTTGGATAACCGAATGAAGCAGCTCTCCCTTCAGTGCATGAAAATCAAAGAGGGAATATGCGCAGGCAGAAAAGCTGCCCAGATTGGCTGAGTCCTCCTTGTGCCCTGTCCTGATTAATGGGAGTATAAATATTTATACATGAACTTCTAAGTGTTTGAAGAACGTTGTGCCAATAATATATGCCAAATCTTAAGCGTTTACTCTAAGAATTTGAAACTGCACTAAGAAGTCTAATTGATGTTGAGGGCTGAAGTTTTTATTCAGTAAATCCTTTGTAGGCCAGACAAGTTCTCAAATGGTAAGCTGTGCCCCTATTTCACAGACTTTGTAAATTGTTTTGTAGCAGCCTGGCTGAAGCAATAACTAGCAATGTTCCTGTGTAAATTCATGCCAGTAGGGGGTCTGAAATTCAAGCCAGACATTTGCAGAGAGCAGTTTGGCTTCAGTTTTGTAGAATGAAATGCTCTTTAGATACAGTGGATCTCTTGAGTATAAGTGGCATATTCTTTCAACATCTGTATTTGTCTGTATTATGCTGAAGCTGTAGAAATATTTTGTGTACAGGAAAGCTGCATGTGTGGGTCTAAAAGAAAAGCTTTCACTCTTCCCTTGGTGCTCACAGAAAGGATAAAGATTAGTCATGCCTATAAAAACTGGCGTAAGAGACAAACGGGATGGTAACGCTCAGCAGCGATAGGCCCTTTCTAGCCACCTTCCTGAGTCTGGTTTGGACTCTAAGGGTGATCCAGTGACCAAGAGTTGATTGGCCCCTCGCCCTTCCCCTCCCCTGAGAAGTGAAGTATTATTTTTCAGCACTTTAAGTGTTACTGCTCGAAAATGGGAGTGATAGATGTTTTTGGGACAGTTATGACAAGGGGTTCATCCTAAAAATATGCATGAAGAAAAAGAATTGCCAGTGTAGATTGACAATGTGTTCTTAAATTTCTCCGTAGGTTGTACTGTGTGGGGTTTTATAACTGTTAAAAGGACTTGAGGTTTTAGTATGCCCTAGAGAAAGTGTTCAATAAAACTAGAAAGGGCACGGGCATGTTTTGCCAGCAGCTGTTAGGCAGTAGTAGTGTCTGGTAATTATGCTAATAAGTGGTAGTAAAAATCCTAGGACTCTTCAGTTTTGGTGGCTAAGCATTTCTGAAAGCACCATTTTATCTAAAATGTCAGTTTCTATTGTTAATTTGATGGGAATTTTAGTATTGCCCAAAGTATTTTCTATTCTATGTTTTTGCAGTCCTGTTGTATTTTGTCCTTGCCACAGCTTGTGTATCTATTCTCAAAGTTAATGTAAAATTCTTCACACTACAGTAAACATTTTTGTTTTCCACATTTCATTTTGAGTCTGTGCAAGCTAAGTGTGTCTCCACCGAATCTTCTCCCACAGCAAGTTTAGTCTTCAAATATCCACTTCCAGCTGAAGACTGCAGCCCACTGTCACTCCCTTTGCTATTTAGAATCCTGTGCAGTGTGTGGAAACTGTTACCTCCTGCCAGCTTTCTGAATCCTTGTATCCATGATTCACTTCTTAGTCTGAAGTGTGCGAGACTGGAGATTGACTTCACAAGACTGGAGAAAACTTGACTAGAGTCAAGTTTCCGAGTCCCTGAGCTCACAGATAAGAGGAAGGTATTATGCGTTGTACAACAAACACCTCTGTGCTTAATGCTGATGAAATTTGCTCTAAGGATGTGCAGAACCACAGCTAAAGAAACCTGTTTCCATGAAAATTAGATTCAACACATAGTAGCTGTTAAACTCTAGTAGCAGTGAATATATGCATTTACACGTTCCGAAGACCATTGGCAGCCTTTCCCAGCCCAATACAGGCTTCTGAAAAAGAAGGCTGGTTCCAGCTTCTGATGTTGTCAGTGCTTGGGGAAAAGCTGGCACACACAGTGTTAAATATGAAATGAAAAGCAGTACAGTTAGAGAAACCAGTGGAGGAACTTGAGGCTGGATATCTATTTTTGTACACCTGCCAGTCAACCTCTAATACAGTTGCTTTTTTTTTTTTTTCTCTAAGCCTCTTGCTATCAAATTTCCTCCTAGTGCCAGTTCTGACTGGAAACCTGAAGACCCCACACTTGTGTAATGAATAATGTTATGTTCAGCAGGATACAAGAACGTTGCATGTGCCGCCTTGCATATGTCATGATGGGGTTCAGTTCCTCATCAGATGAAAGCCATTGATCAGAAGTGTGGAAGGGTGTGGAACCCAACAACCCCTTCCTGCTACACTGTGTTTCTTCAGTATTTGTGTATCTTCTTCCTTTGGCAACCCCAGTGCTCAGCAGGCAAATTACACTTGAAATGTGCAAGCAAACAGGCACAACTGCATGTCTAATAAATTAATGGAAAACTCATTTTATTTTAAACTCCATAAAAGATATAATTATAAATATGACAAACTTAAATGAACATACATCACTGTGGAGTACAGGCAAATGAACAAGCTTTCTCTGGTTACTTTTTGTAGGAATTCATGTATTCTGAAGTGTAACATGCTGGTAGCTACCTTTATGGATACAAAAATAAGCCTCTGGTGTATCAAAGTATATGTGATCTGTGAGAATGTATAAAGCAATCTTTAATCTAGGAATTCTACTACTCTTTGGTATTATCACACAACTTAAATGTCATTTTTTGACTAAGTGATAAAAACCTCTATGTACACAAATGTAATTCTAAGCAGCTGCTTGTTCAAACGCCTTATAGTTCACATGGTCAAGTGCATAAAAGTTACTGTACAAAACAGTTGCATGAAACTTGTGTCAGGACACTAGGACTGAACCTCAGACTTGGGACAGATGAGATAGAAACTTGATATCATTCATCCATGTACTAACTCTTGGTAAGTCTTTGAAAATTGATGGATGAGATTAATGAAGGACTAACCCCGTTCCTTCCTAACAAACAGATGTGTGTGTCTGGGGGCATCTCACCCTGAGCTATAAACAGCAGCATATGGTGTTGTGCATGGAGCTCCAAGGTAGGATTTAAAAAAAAAAAAAGGCAAAAAAAATAGAACCTTAGAAAAGGTGTTTCAGCAACGTAAGCAAGGAGAACATCCAAACTTTTTTAAAAGAGTATGTCCAGTTATCCCTCAGCACCAATGATAGAATTAAAAAAATAATTTCTTTATAGTAGCCTTAGTAAATCAAAGAAATTAAAAATCCTTTTAAAGCCCCTGACAACAACTGGCTTTCGTTGCCATTTAGCTGCAGCTTAGACAGTTTACAACTGTACAGTATGTGACAACTTAGCAATACAGTCTGCTCGTTGGTCAACTTTCTAAGGCTTTGTATTTTGATGTTTAAAGGCTTTAAATGAATGTTTACAGGCAGAGAACACTTAATGGTCAAGAGTTGCATGACTGGAAGTAAAGTAACACGACCAACAATCTGAGCTGTGGGGCAGCTATTTCAGTTTTTCTCCACACAGGCCTTACTCTTTTCTAGAAGTCTTTCTGTGCAGCATTTCCCAGCTTGACTCAATCTAATAGTGTCATTATAGATCAAAAATGACAACTGACATAGGGGAAAGAAAAGCTTAACCTACATCTTGGGCTGGGGCTGCACTGTAACTTGAAGAGCAGTTTACTCTCCCCTCCTTTTTCTGGATTTGCAGAAAAAAATGATAGAAGTATGCATTTGACAGAAAATATTAGAAGCAACTGTGACTAATTTCCTAATAAAAAAGGGCAATAAAATAATATTGTAAAAGTAATTTGCCACAACCAGAACTGGCAGAGATCAGAGTTTACAAGAATAGCTTGTGTATTTTTTAGTATTTCTTTTGAGATGCTCCACATGAGTGCTCTGTCCTGTCTGTGAAAGGGAAGGTGTAGTGATGGTATTCTACTAACTCTGCAGGTACAGCATTTGAATAGGACTTGTCTTAAAAAGGACAGTGATACTCAAATCCTGTGCATTTATGGGCACAGACCCAATCCACTGACTGTACTGTCTATGTACAAACTGTTGCTGTGTCTGGGTAGAGACAGCTTTGTCTAGTATTCCTTGCTTTTGCTTTAGTACAATATGGAAGCTGAGCTTTATATGTGCATTTCATCCAACATAAGCTTTGGCACTCACTTGTGCTTGGAGAGAGAAACAAAAAAGGGAACGGGACAACTTCCTACAGAGCAGAAACCGACTACAAAAGAAAAACAGATTTCACTGTAGGCAAGTCTACCAGCTTGATCTCAAACAGCAGAGGACATGAAAAACTTAGTTCTGGCATCTGCCTTTCATACAGTCAAGAATATACTGTCTAGATTTCATAACTACCTCTAATTTCATAGGCGTTAAATATAGATGCAATATATTTTGGTCTAGCCTCTGCTAAGATTTATATTTTCTCTATAAATCTGTGTTAAGTGAAATTTTAATTTTGGAGAGAGGAAGCAGTCCTTGGCATAACTGACTACTCCCAAAAGCCAAGGATAACCATAAAGGACTTTTGTGTTTTTTTTTTTTCATCTTGTGCCCATACAGTTCTCTAGGTCAATTTATTGTAATAATCATCAGAAACTTCCCTGTAGAAGAAGGTAAGTCACGCTATGACAAACTTGTCACAAAGCCCAGATGCACTTCGAGAAAAGTGCAGTCTAGGAAGACATGTTTTCAGCGTCCTTTGAAAGCTAGACATCTTTTAAAAGGTATCCACTGAAGGAGATGAAACAAAAATATTTTTACTTTATGGGGAGGGTAGATAGCAGACTTCCAGGAGCGTGACAGATATTTCTTGTTCTCCATGCTTACTTTCCTAATGAACAAGTCTTACTTTTTTAGAGCACAGGTACTATTTAAGTAATATCTTTTTGGTCAAAAAATGGTAAGCCTGAATGGCAAAAAATCTCCTATGGCTGTTTTAAAAGCACCCTCTCCTCCTGTCAGAGTTTTTTCTGTCATTTGTTTGAAAAAAAGTTAACCTTTAATCATTTTCAGATAGATATATTTTTATAGGTATCTTAAAGGCTAGAGATAGAGCAGATACAGTAGACTCTCTTTTTCCTGGAGTAATTCCACTTTGACTATTTTCTTAAGAACTTTAACCCTATTTCTATTGATGGCATGGGTTAAGTGCTACCTTTATTCATCAGTTTCAATTTTAAAATGACTTCCTATGCAGGCTAAGTACTTCCTTATTATTTTTGTTAGGATGCTGATAGGAGGGAGTGAACTACCCCCTCACACCAGCAAGTGAGACTACTTCAATAGATACAGAGAATCTTAGAGTGCACCTTCAGATGAAAACATTTCATGTCTGCTAAGTGAACGGTGTGCTGTACTCTCTGTACACAACTGTTGGTTAACTTCGATTTTAGTGCTGATTGTGATCAAGCTAGGTTTTGCAGCTAGTAGGAAGAACTCCATACAGTACCTTGTGTTAGAATATGTATTAAAGTAATACCAGTACAAAGTAACAGCTCTTAAAGTACATGTAATATGGGTGAATCCACTGCTGTTCTGGAAATAGCTGAAGCTGGAATCTTCCTTATCCTTTACTTCTATGTACATACTCCAGATAAGCTGGACATGTTAGTGGCAGCCTGGCATACGTGCTCAGCAGTAGTAAGTTCACATTTAAATGTGAGGGCTACTTCAGTGCTGAAAACATTCAAGACATTCAGTACAAATAGCAATTAATACATTTTTGGTCCTGAGACTGAATAAGCAGAATACACAAGAATATTATTTTCTTAGATGTTTACTTTTAAGAATAAAATCCTAAACCCATAGACCCTATATTTCAGAAGTAAATTTCAGTGTTAGTTTTTCTCTTATATAAACCCACTATATTTTGATTTGAAATGTAGAAAGATTCCAGTAAACTATGTTCTGCCAGTTCATTTGAACGTAAGCATTTCAGCCTGCTCACAAGCCTATTGAACAGTGCTCACTCTCATACCATAGCAGCAAAAACCACAGCTGTCTACCACAATTCATCAGCAAATGGGTGACTCCATGCTCTTGGCTATGACTTATGCATAAAATAAAATCGCATTCTTTGTGTAGTAGGAGTTATTCACCTCTCCTCAGACTGTAGGACAGGTCAAAAATACTTATTTGAAGGGTATTGCACAAGTCCGTCTCCTTACTGAAGCTGTGATACCTTAAGAGGAGTAGCACTGTTGAAATCTAAGAAAAAAGGACCCTCTTGCTGAGGCAAGAATGTGGTGGGGATAATGTTGTAAACTCCAGCAAGTATGTTTTCCACTTCCAAGTAGCAAAATCCACACCTACGATAAAAGAAGTGATCCACTGTAAGATCTGAAATGTTTCAGACTGCTAAGACTTCACTGAATGTACTATTATTACCTGTAGTCACCACTGCTCTTCTTCTGAAAGCCGTAGGAACCAGGATCTCCTACTGTTGAGACTGTGACAATTTCAAAACCAACACTGTATTTCCAAAAAATAAATTAACTGGGTTATTTTAGTCATTTGGGTAACCAGGACTACCATATGGAGAGTGTTTTTTTTTTTTTTTTTTAAAAAAAAAAAAACTATACAGTACAGCTGGAACACATCTAAAAGTTTGGTAACATTTGTGACAGAAATGCAAATGAAAATTACCACAACTTGAACATACAATTTGGAGGAAGACACACACATCCATTTCAGAACTGTACTCTGTGGAAAATTAATGCTAGTTTTGTCTCTGCACCAAAACAGACTTCAAGTGGTTAAACTTGTGGTGACATATTTCTCAACTGAGTGGCACAGATCCTGGGCTGTGATCTGATCACTGTCAGAGGAATGGGAATGTCGGTCGTCTCAGCAGAACTCTCATGTTGCATTACAACTTGGGACGATTTGTCTACTACCTCTTCGTACAGGCAACAGGCACAACTGGCCCTGTCATTCACAGTGCCCAAGAATGAGCTAAGAATGCAGAAAATGCATATAGAAAAAGAAATGCTTAATTAGCGGAGCAGGAGAGCCGCACCTTCGTGGAAGCGCATCTGTACTCATCTTCATTTCAGAAGATTTTCCTCAAAAGAGGAGGAAAGAGATGTGCTGCTATGTTACAGTGTACAGCTTTAAAAAAAATCCACAACACTTGACTGCACATTAAGAGATACGTTGCTATTTAGAAGCTCTGTATGGTGGTATTTTCAGGTAGAGAATGAATTTTGCTGAAGGAATTTGACCTGCATAACCTCAGCAGTCAGACTACCAGTAGTAAGAAAATACCTTTTTTATTTTTTTAAAGCATGCTGACACTACTTTGTGTGCAAATGGGGCTGTGAGGGTCAAAAGCTTTGAGCTACATTTTAAGTTAAACCTATTTTATGTTCTGCTTTTCTCAAATATCGCCTCCAAAACTCAGTCCTCTTAAGCCCTTCCAGGAATGGGATGTAGTAGTTGATACAGGTATATTCTACTAGAGTAACAGCTGAGTGCCCATAAATTTATAAATATTACTTGCAACTCTGGGGAGAAGCTTTTAATGAGAAAGATACTCCATAGGGCACTGACATCCAGTTCTTTCCCCTGATCTGCAGGTCACAAAGTAAATGCACTTTCAGAGCTCAAGCTACTGCACAGGCCATTATTTAAGAACCTCTTAAGTGTTTAGTCCCACATATTAGCTCCACTATGAAAGGAAGTATGACCATAAGTTAATTTTACGAGGAAACAAGTCCTTTGTACCCTCTTCCCTGCTCTGCAAGACCTAGCTTTGCTCAGACCCCAGAACTAAAACAAAAGAAGACTCCTGTCTCTCTTTCCCTGTACATCAAGGATTTCCTTAGTAGCAAAAATGGAAGTTTAAATTGCTACTGATGGCGAAGCTAGAAACATAAATAGTATGATTTATTTGAGCTGCCTCCTCTATCTTGTCTTCTGGGTTTTCAGGGCGCTTCCCACCCTCCCCTTGGAAAATACTGACAACAGTCGTCCATAGCACGTAATACTCTCACTGTGTTGGTACATGCTTATTCTACAAACCTTGGTCCACGTAGCTCAATTAGTAACGGCCCACTCTTGTCCACCTGGAATTGATAAATGGGATTATTTTTGTAGCTGTCTCTGAAATTTCCACATCCTCCAGCACTGTGACCTTTCCATTGTCCATTAACCTAAAAAATGAAAAACAGAAATTTTTATATTCTTTAGGATTATGTGTACAGAAAGGCAATACAAGGATAGAAGCTCCTCTCGCTTCAGATGACACTGATTGAAGGAATCTCTGAATTTTAAACGTGTAAGTGAAACGCAGAATGTGTTAGCATGCAGAAGGTTTCATTGCGGTCCTCCACCTACCTCACTCAAAGCCTTAGATCCCTTATTGTCTATTTCAGCTTATATTTAGTAACACTACTGAGTGAATCTTTGAGAAATTGTATCTAGTGAAGAATCTATATTCCCATCTATCCTGTGTCTACTTCAAGGTTTTTTGTTGTGTTTAGTTTATTGTGTTTTTTTTTCTGTTGAAGTTCCCCTCCTCTCCCAAAATCTCCTCTGTCGTACCAAATGAGAAGCGCAAACAGCACAAGAGTTACAACATTACTTGTGTGATAGCCTTTGCTTTTGACATCACTCCTCCCACCACTGGTCCATTCACATCTATGCACTCTGAGAAACAGCATTGCAGGGACAAGAAAGGTATCCATAAGGGCAGATTCCAAAGGGACAAAGAAATACAAGAAAAAGAATGCTGCTCAGACTTGGAGGAACAGGCCATCTGTTTGTGAGTTCCCCCTGCTAGTCATTAATGTGAAAGCTTAGACTTGTAAGACATGCCAGGCATTTGCACAAATTTATAGCTGAGATACATTCCTTGTATGTTACTTCCCTCCCCTTTCCGTCAAACCAGCAGGAATCAAGATTTTTTTTTTTTTTTTTCTTGTGATCTGGTTTCTCTGCCCAGTGTCCAAAAACCTCAAACATGACAAGTTTGGAAGCAAGGGGGATTTCCTCCCCATTATGCAACTACCCAGGAGCCTGGATTGCTGTGTGCTGCTAGCTTTCCAGACCTTTTCCACCTCAGCTGCACTTTGCTCCAGGAGTCCCACTATAGCTAGGCTAGTGCCAGAGGTTGACCTCTCAGCTGTAGTATGAGATACCTAACAGGGCTTTCTTTTACTGGTAAACTGTGAATTAGTTATCTGCTTGTTTTTAAGCGTGATAACTACTGAACAAATACCAAATAAGTATTAAAGAAAGGCAACTTGCTTTTTGTGTTTAATCATACAGATAGAACATGCCTTTTCTTTGAAGGCTAGACGCACATCTTCAAATAATTAACAGGTTTCCACATACTTAATTCTCTCTTAAACATGTTACAACATCAAACAGATGACCTGCCTCAAACAGTTGTGTCACCTTCCGTGTGTTTTTGCCTTCTTAAACCATTCTCCCAGCTCAGTTTTTAAGAGCTAGAAATGACAATTTTCTGCACTGAGTGTTCACCTTGTTCCCAGGAATCTCTCTAGCCACCTACCATTCTCCTGAACAAGCTAGATTCAAGGGGCTGTTCCAGAGCTCGCAGTTAAACTAAAACACTGTCCAAACTTAAGAGCCTAACCACAAGATTGTATGGTGCCTTGGCTACATGAAGTAACAATCCTCAACTTCAGGCACCAGCATCCTAGAAAATGGACTGTTCCACTATGTCTCAAAGTAGCCCCGTTTCTCTTTTCCTAAAGACATTGCTTCTTTGGACAGAAGACTTCTGTCTATAATAGGATTTCCCAGGGTATGCACACAGTAAGTACAGAGATGAAAGTTAACAGCTGGTAGTTTATTCCTTCTTGAGGATGAAATTGCTAATACCAGGTATAGCTCTGAAAATAAACATCATCCTGTGATCTCCTGTCTATATTTATACTTCAGCTGAACACATAAGTGCAGCTCATGTTAACATCTGAAATCCTAACAGCAGCTGGCCGCCAAACTGCCTGGACTTCTCAGTAGTTTTAGTCAAGTTTTTTTGCTCTTGCCCCTGCTGCTCTACTCTTGGGGAGTGTTTCTATATGAAACATACCATCCATATATCACCTTATTCTGATTTTGCAGTGCAAGTGCTTATCCAAATGATTATAGACCTTTGAGATGTCTTAGCAAAATGTAAGACCAGTAAAGTATCGTGGTATTGCCATGCTAAATCCATTTATCACAGTCTTGGTACTTTTACTTTGCCGTTGCTGATTTTGCCCAAGATTTTTTTCAAGAAAACCATGCACTTCTAACAAAGGAAAATGAGTGACATTCTTGGCTGAGTTTTTACTCTACAGTAGTACTGGCACAATCTGATCTCTGCACCATAATTACATGTTAGGGCACAGGCTGTTGCTCCAAAGGTCTGTCTATTCTACAAAGGTTTTATAGTGTTATCTGCACTGGTACAGCTATAACACTACTATGAAGATGGAGTTTACGTACCAAATAGGATTTTTATGCCAATAAAAGTTAAGCAACTGTTCTTACAGAGTGGTGTGAACAGAGTGAGTCAGCCACCCAAGGCTTTTATGTTGGTACGAACAATACCTAAAGAGCAGTTTTGGCATGTTACATGCAACAGAAGTACAGGATTGGTGTTACGCTAGGTATGCTTAGATTAAGCTTCAGTTGACCTCACTAAGAAGTTTCGTTTGTGAGACAATAGCCTGAGCTGGCATTTCTGGGCATTAGTGTAAAAATATATTTAGAAACCTTATATATCTCAAATATGGAAAAGCCAAAACAGAATTATTATACAGTGATCCACAAAAGAAAATATTTCTTTACCCGTTTGGAAATGGTGTAAGGTGTAGGAATCTTGGAAAAGGTAAACTTGCACAAGGAATACACCTGTGTTATGAAAACAGAAGTTGGTTATGCATTCATTTGGCACTTTTCACATGAAATCGTAACATATTAGAAATGAAAAAAGGCAAGATTGCCTACACACACAGGTTTTAGATACTTGTTCACTTTACATGCTTTGAAAATCGCCACAAAGGAAATGCAGCTTTAATACTTGGGTAAGAAGGAAGGAGGTCATTGGAGCCCATGTCTTAATTAGAAGAGATCTCAGGAGAAAAGTAGTGGCTGACAGCCAAAGCAGGCAAGTCCTGTCCGTATCCCCCCAGCTATATTGTATAGACACAATATATTGTACAGGGGAGAACATCATCAAGCACATTATCTAGCGGTTCTGCTCCATCATTCATAGCCTCCCTCCAAGTAACAATATCAACCCAATAGCACTCTTGTTCATCAAATGAACAAATCAACATTTTATAGTATAATTGTTTACAATCATTTTGATGCCAACAGTACGTACCCTGATGGTGTAATGGATAGTGTTTTGTTTCTCGTACTGGGACACCACTAAGGTAAACGTATGGGTCCCCGGAGAGGTCAGCTTTATCTTGGTCAGATAATGAGGGCTGTTGATCCGAATACCATCAATATATGGAGGAGGATCAGCTGAAAAGAAAAAGGACTTTTTGCACATCAAAAAAATCCCCCAGCTTGGTAAACTTCTTAGCCATTTTATAATCAGTGAATTTTGCCCAGAAAGTCAGATTGTTGGTACTAAAGTCAGGCTACAAACAGACTTGAGTGCTCCCAAAAGAAAGCCTCAATATTTGCTCATAAAAAAGGAGAAATATTATTAAGAGCAACTATCATTTTCAGGAGAGGTACACCACATGTCAGGACAAATTCTGCACATAAATGTTCAGCCTAGATCCCATGACTTACAAGAAATGCTTGCCCATCTCCTACCAATGTCTATCCAAAGGAGACCTACTTTGATTATGTTGAAGTTTAAAGAAAAGAATGAAGAATGTTTGAGAATTCTATACAAACAAGTCTATGAAGTATCTTTTAGAGATACTCCCTTCTCTGTTGATAGGGCAGTTCTAGGTGGTAAACAAGACTCTGCAACAATCTTAATGTCTTCAGGAGACCAAAAAAAAAAAAAAAAGGCAACAAAAACCCCACTATCTCCATCTTTTTCCCTCCCCCTTGGTATCATTACACACGTAGTTGCATCCCAGTAGCAATGCAAATGCAGTATTTGTTATAAACATCCCAAACATTTTCTTTTTCAATTACACAATACAATTTGTTATTCAGTCTCTAATTGGTTATTTCCAGACTTCTTTTAATTTTAGTGAAGCAAGAACAAACCTAGCCAATTACTTCAACAGACCCAGGCTCAGGTCGTTTGTTCTACAAAGCAACATGGGAGAGGGGAAAGGATTAATATAAAACAATGAGAAGCTTAGGAATGGGACAGCCCTGCCTCTGTGCCAAAGGATTAACCTGCTTTGTTCTGATTTCATTTTAACAGATGGTAAAAATAATGCTGCAGCTTGACAAATCTATTTCCACGGAAAAAGGTTTTAAATGAGTTTGAGCTCGTGAGATTAAAAGTTTATAAAAGAGTTTGGGTAGCAAGATAAAACAGATGAATTATCCTGCTCTTGTTAATAGTCTTGCTGGAAGACTGTCTGTTTCAAGCAGAACCCAACAGTTCCTCCACTGTAGAAATGTGTTTCACTCGCCCACTTGAGAATGTTTTCAGTACAACACACATGCAAAATAAGCACTGCTACAAAAACTAGCAAAGTCACAAGCATGTCTTGGGCTGTAAGGAGAAGCAAATTCTTTAACAAGATCAGCTCTTGCAACAAGCGGTGATTATTTGGTAAGGCCTCAGTGGATGCTTTCTGTTCACAGAGAATTTGGATTCTAGGCAAACTGGTTGGCATAGTTCAGTGAAACAAGACCAGAGATGAACACCAGCCATTCCAGTAGGAGAAACAAATTCCACTCTTTGTTCAGAAGAGCTTTAAAAGCTGCTCTCTGATTAACTCTTGCTATTACCTGCTGTGTGAGCAGCTACCTGAACACAACCCTAGTTCTGAAGGAGTTCTGTATCTGTAAAAGCAACAGACCAAATCCTGCTTGTGCTAGGATGCATTTTCACTGAATTAATTCAAATATATGTTTTTTAATGCCAAGATATCTATGTTGACATAGAGAACAAATAAAACCATGTTATCAGTTCTACCTTAAGGTTGTAGTCTACCTAACCATTACCTTTACTTCCTGTATCTCAGATCTGCTATTTGTCTTGAAATAAAACAAGCATGGCTTTTCTGCAGCTACAACAAAGCTCCAAAAAACCAATCCCCTTCTTCTTAGGGTAAGCAGAATCTGACCTATAATGACCAAGAGTAATGCAATGCTTGGATAAAATGAAACATCTGAATATTTTCTTCAACATTACATACCCAATGCAGCTGAACGCTGCAACATATTTTAGAGTATAACATGAACTTAGATACTTTGCAAAGCCATGCTCACAGAACAGTTAACATTGATTATTTTCATTTAGGAGAAGCTGTAAACCAAAATCATTTCACCAATGTGGGAAATAACCTTGCTATCTGGTAAACAGAAGCGGTGTCTCTTTAAACATTAACTACTGCCACTGCAAAATAAACAGGTCAATAAAGAAAATGCCGTGGCAAAATCAAGTGTTAGCAGCACTATGGTAAAGTTCTAAATAGGGTTAAGCGCTTCTAACGCTTGCAGCTTGGTTTATTCTTTCAGTGTAGTTTGTTGAAGGTGGTCAAACGCCTGAACAACTATTTCAAAAGACTGACCTCTTAGAATGAGACATCCACTTTTAAAACAAACTGCACCTTTCTTTCCTACAAAATCCTTTGCAAGAATTCATTTACTTCTAAGCATCATCTTTTTGACAGTCGCAGTATACTAACCTGGATAGTAAACTTTTTTGCCATCAGTCTTGTATACAACCATTGTAATGAATTCCCGATTGTGTGCAAAGTCATCCTATAAAAACACAAAGTAAGTAGAGAGATATATTTCCATGAAATGTAACTAACATTTAAGCTAAATCAAGTACAACATTCTCTCAAACCCTTTGATCATCACGTGGTGTGGTCTCACAGCTGTATTTACTGAAATACCTCACCAATTCCTTTAAAAATGTCTGAAAAAAAAACCAAAAACCAAAAAACAAAAACCCACCAATTTCACTGAAAAAATTTCAGGCCCTCTGGATTTAGAATTACTTCAGTACCCTTATTGTGTACTCTCTCAATATTTTACTCTGGGTCTGTTTCAACAATCTTGTATGCAGGTATCTATACCCACAGAATTTAAAAATTTATATATATACACACACGCACACGTACCTGAACGTGAAAATATAAGCAGTAACATGCTCATACTACAGACAGCGGTATAGAAAAATTTACAGAAGACATTATAGAATTCAATCTAGAAAACATAAGGAAAAGAACTTGGCACCTTATCCGTGATGTGTCTGCTAAGCAGGACCCAGACTGCAGCACCACCTTGTGGACAGTGGACCTCCAGTTTGTACTGAGGATTATTAGCCAGGCTGTAAGCATCCTTCACTGGACCTTGTTTTGCATCCCAAGTACTAGAAGCAATGCAGACACTTTGTTAGATCAGTAGGATATAAATTCACGCTTTGAAAACTAACTCAAAATCCTACATGCATAGAGCTATCTACTATCAGTAACAAAATTACCAAAGGCTAATTTTCTACTGGTATCTACAACTACTATATTTGGCAATGGCTGTGTCAGAAGCTTTATCTTATATTTGTTTTAATAAATGACTTTGCTACAGCACAACCATGGGTATCAGCAATGCTAAACGCAAACAGCTTGTTTATATCCTTGAGGTACCCTATTACAAAACCTGCCTCATGAACTGTCTAGACAAGAAAAATACGGTGTGGAAAAGCAAGAAGTATTGATGACAATGCAAAATGTGGCAAATGGAACAAAAATGGATGATGCTATTCTTAAATCCCATTGACCCTCCCACCTTTTTTTAACTGAGCAGTATGCATGAATGGCTGGCTGCATTATCAGCTGAGCTTCAAATTATTACCATCATTATGCCACTTTGTATGGCAATTGACACTGTGCTAGGCATTTCCCTCAACAGAGGCATGAAAATCACCAATAAAAGGAAATACAGACTAGTAGATGAGATTTGAGATTAACATTCACATTACGTGCCCTCAGCAAGTTTGCTGATGGCACCAAGCTGAGGGGTGCAATTGACACACTGGAAGCTGCCATCCAGAGGGACCTGGGCAGGCCTGAGAGGTGGGCCAGCGTGAACCTCATGAGGTTCAACAAGGCCAAGTGCAAGGTCCTGCATCTGGGTCAGGGCAATCCCAAGCACAAATACAGGCTGGGTGGAGGATGGATTGAGAGCAGCCCTGAGGAGAACACGGGGGTGTAGCACAGCATACTGGAGTGGGAAGACAGAAAAACCCCTCACTACCAGAAACTGAGGCATTTCTCCTCAAACTGGGTAACAGGAAGGCTGAACATGATGGATTCTAGGTGGGAGACAGGTATTGCGTTCAAAAAAGTTAATGGGCAAGGAAGATAACTTAAGACAACTATGACTGGTAAAAAATGGAATTTGACTGTTCTGATGTGAGTGAACACACCTTATAAAGACAACAGGCACTGCACAAATGACTTGAAACTGTCCAGGAAAAACAATTCCAAATAAAAGCTACGTTACTTAAGCATAGCCTAGAGGCTCATTAAACAAACATGGAGTGCACAAAAATCTGATTTGTTCCAATCCAGAGATACAGGACTGAGGTCAGAAGCTGCTTACACAGCCTTATGTCCACAGCATCATCATAAAGGTCACAGGAGTTTTAACAACATTACAGAAACGCTCCAAGCCTGAGTTCTGAATTTAGAAGTATAAAGTCAGGCTCAAGAGCATGGTCGGAGTCCGACCTCTTCAGCTGCAACTGGGAAGAATGGAAGGAAGAAAACACATAAAAAATTACTGCTATATTGACAAAAAAAAATCTCTTGGACCAACCTGTGAATACATGTAGACTCTTTAAAAAGACCAGGGTTCCAACTCAAATAAACAACATCATAGTACTGGCACAGGTCCTCCCAGGCAATCCAGAAGATCCCTAAAAAGGGACTGCTGTTACTGTTTGCTTACCAGACACCTTGCTTTTACTCTTTTTTTTCAGGAGTCTCTTTCCAGGCAAATAATATAGCTTATATAAACCCACATTTCTGTAAAAACAGCCATAATGTCACATTGCCCAAATTCCTAAATTTAAACTTAATCTCCAAAGCCAAACAACTTAAAACAAGTAAAACAAAGAGTAACTGCACATCTCCAGATTCTCAACCTGAAGCTGTCGGGACATTTTTCATTCTCAAGCACTTATCAGAAGACGTAAGAAATTCCTTGTTGTATCCAAAAGACATCACTAATTGATTCTGAACTGCCCTACTATTTCCTAAGTTTCTGAAAAAAATATTACATAGTCAAATAGGCTCCCCTAGATCAGAGACCTAGTTTAGTAGCACAGTAAACATTTAATAAACTTGAGTATGTTTAAATGTATTTCTAAGGTACTTTATCCAATATCCATGGGATTGTTTTGGCACCCCAAATCTGTTTTGTCTTTACAATTCTCATGTATTTATTTTAATTCTCTATAGCTTGCTTAATTACAACTCCAACCAACACCACCTGCAAACTGACAGATTCCTGATGAAGTGAACTCTCAGCAAAGATAACACCATCATAATTCAAGTCCCTGACACATGCAGCTGCAGATCTTGCAGCACTAAAAAAAAGAATATATAGAGAATAGCTACACTTAGACAACAAAACCCGTATGTCAATACAGTCTGAAAAGTTAGCTCCTTCAAAATTTAGATGGAACTACATGAATAATTTTAACTGCTACATTCTGCAGATACACAATTCCTTACTAAATGAATCACCAAGCAAATAATGAGCTCATCATTCATAATCAGAAAAAACAGGGCTGCTATTTTTTTCTATATTTCTTTCTACCTTTCTGCAGGGATAAACCACAAAAATTTACATTAATTATATAGCTACTTTTTTATGCTTTATTACCATTGTCTATTTTTTGAGCTGTTCTTGGATCAAAGTTCAAATATTTTTGTAAATCTGGGGTCCAATTTCTTGTGTCATTTTCACTGTATCTTCCCTTCCAACGTAAGTGGCTCCAGGGATTTTTCAACTGAAGGAATCTAAGTCCCTAAGGAAATACAGAATAAAATTGCTGGATTCATCTTGTCAATATTCTTTTTATAAATGTATGAATATGGAATACAGACCAGTATCTTAAGGAAATACATCATCATTAGGCTTCTGGAATTTCCCAATTAAGCTCAGACAAAAACTATAAGCCATTAGAACAAAAATCAGTAGATACCTATCTCAGACACAAGTTTCAAGCAGGTATCTGAAAAAGCTTTCAGTTTTACTTGGTACCTTATATTCTCTTATATCCAAGACTGCATAGGCATGGGTTGGAACTAAACCCCATTTTTCTCCTTCCTCTTCAGACATCACACCTGTTGCTGTTGTGATAAGGACATCTCCCTTGTGAAATCTGTTCAAAAAGAGGTGAAAAATAACTTAAAATGTTACCAGTTGCAAACTAACATTTGACAGATACTGCAATGGTAGGCTTGTACACTTTTTTTTTTTTAAAGCATGGTCACACAAATAAAGAAATACATTTTTTGTAATCAGAATCACACCTGAAGAAACTTCAGAAAGTGGAACTACTTTCTTCTAGTATTTAACTACAGGCTGCAAGTAAAAAAAAAAAATCATTACTTTTGTTACAAACTAAAAAATCATCATCTGTCAACCTGAAGTTCAATCTGTATCACTTATTAAAGATACTCTTTGCAGATCTTCAGCTGAACACAAACATGGTTTCATCAACACTTGGCTAAATCATTGCATGTAGTAAATTAGCAACTCCAGTGACCCCAGGATTTTGAGGGGGTTTTCCCAAACATGAAGGAAAAATTAATCCTTCTAGACTTCTGCAAATGTTTACACTAAGGTCTTGTGTTGTTCAGCACAGGCCTATAGGGTCTGAATCATCAACAACTCAGTTCTGCAATTGTTTTGAATTGCAATCATTAACTTCACAGCAAGTACGGCTGTGAAGACCTGCTAGCATGCTTTCCAGCACATGCTAAAAAGCAAGTATGCATTCAGGGTACCTACATGGTTTACAGGGTCACTGGACAACTGGCTGTCAGTTTAGCACAGATCAACAACAACAGCGAAGCTATAATCTCATCCTAATTGCAGTCACACCTCCAAACCGCAATGTCAGAGTATCTGAAAAGCTATTAGCAATTAAGTGTGAGTTCCTAACCTACTGAAAAAACTGTAGAAATAGTCACACACTCTCATCATGAATGGGGTTGCTTCAGTCAACAGAATATCCCCCTTCCACTGCTGTGAAACACGTAATAAACTGGTTAAAAACAAGTTCTGAAATAAATCCAAGTACTTGCTAGTTGACGTTTAATACAGCTGACAGCTGTTATCTTTCACTATATTGTTACAGTAAGCCTGAAGATCAGTATCACGGTTTTGACCGGCTTCCTGCTGCTCCTCCAGATTTACTAGTGGAACACAACCAAGATCTTGTGATATGATTATTAGCACCGTACTGTATCCACTTGCTAGGGGCAGCAGATCAAGTTCCAGGGGATACGCTTCCTATACTTCCTTCTACTTATTAAAGACATAACTTATACAGTGGTTCCAACCCGCTTTTCTCTGACTCTATATTCTATTTTCTTCATCAAGAAATAGGCTACTGTTTCCCCTGCCCCAAGTGTGATTAAAACAAAATTCCACAGTATTTTATACTTCTATTCTAATAAAGGCATCGATCCATCATTTTTTATTCTTCCAGAAAGCACATGGAGATTTTATAATACACTACTGAGGGATCCGTGGGGATTGTACCGCTTTTACATTGGTATTTGAGCTACTACACAGCAATCATTTTAATTAGGTAAGAGAGAATATCTACCTCTGATAGAGCATTCTGAAAGTGCTATCTTTATCAAAAGCTTGATTGTCAGAGTGCATAGCAATTCTCTCCGGTATCCAACCAGTCAGTGCATGGAGATCAATATTCTGAAATACAAACATTCAAAAAGAAATCATAACAGATAACCCATCTATAAGCTTATGATGCCCGGTACATAAATTATGAGTGCCTTGAAAGAAATCAAGTAGACGTGCTATAATATAGTTCCATACATAAAAGGCTCAAGATTTAGAATGTATAAAATTAGAAAATGAAGTGATGTAGAACTAGAATTTCAGATCTACAAAAGCATTAAAAAGTGATCAATCGTGCACAGTTCCTATGATGTGTTGCATTTACTTCTTTGATTCATACCCTTTTAAAGCACAGTCTCCGAAGAAGTGTTTAGAACTTTGCTATTATATATGCATTTTTAATTATTTAAGTTTTATTTCTAAGGCTCAGGGTTTAGGATTTTTATTTTTTTGGTAAGGCCTTTCATGTTTTCTGTCATGCCTTCCAATAAAAAGATGCTTTAATCTCCCCATTTCATCTCCTTGAAATCCTGCTCCTTCCCCTTTCTTTTGCTTTGTACTCCTCAAAGGAAAAGCAGGAACTATAAATGCTTGAAGGGTCAATAAACAGCACTGGTGGGTGGGAATTTCAGGAATTACAAATACAACACAGACAATAAGTAAGCCTGAGCAGACGAGGAAGCTATAATGTAGTCAAAAGATGTGGAGTGGGTGGAGATAAAATGTCATGAGTCAAGCTGTTTTTCCAGATAGCAAGTTAAAGGAGGACAATGTGAATAACACAGCTATTGTCGTCTAATTTTTTGCCCTGCAAAACAAAGCAGCCCACCACTGACATAAATATACATGTTTTTATAGTATACAAATGCATGCTACATTTACTCCTTATGTTTATCAAGACAAATGTGGCTTTCTATATTTCCAAAGGTGACTATTACCTGTCATATCCACAAAGAATGTAATAATTACCAAGACACCAACTAGAACACGAACAGCACCATGGAATCAAAAATATGCTATTAAAATTCCTAAGAAGTTTGAATGAAAAAAAAAAAAAAAAAAAAAATCAGAAATACTTCTAAAGTAATAAATGAAGATTATTTGGGCAACTCATCTGAGTAAACTAGCCTCTTTGGAAGAATAGTTTGCATGTCAACTTAGCTGCAGCATTATTAATGTTTCTTCAGTAGGTATACTATAGGAACCTGAAACATAATTATATAAAAATTCATGGAACAATAGGACAAACTTTCACAGACCAGAAGTACTTGTTCCCTCCATATACATGGAATACTTCAGTCTGTTCCTTTCCTATCCGACTCTTTGACCTAACAAGGGAAAACTGCCCTATTTATAGAATAAAACAAAAATCAGCTTTATCGATGCAGGCAAAAGAAGGTATAAAACTTTGCCCAAAACTCTCACATAGACTCAGTAAGAACACATACACTTTCCAACCATACGTTCCAGTCCTACAGTCCAAGTACTAAGACCAACTCCATCAAACTAGAATGAGTAAGCCACCTTCATGGGCAGAGATCTCATCAAGCATAGTTAAGTACACTTGTGGAACGAAGAAACAGAAAATACAAACAGAAGGAATCAAAGACTTGCCTCCACAAATAATTAGTTTTGAACTCACTAGAAGGAAAGTTATTTGACAGGTTATTTTTTTTTGCTTGTTAGAAATAACCTAGTACTTACCGAATTTGATCCAGGAAAATCATATCCTCCCATGACCTTCATGTAGGCCTTTTCTATTAGTGATACCCATAATTCATTCTTATTGTTAGAATAAGAGCAGAGGAGTTCCCCACTATGATCAACAGGTAACTGGTCATCTATGATTACCTGTGTAAAATAAACAAAAAGTCATCCTAAAGCTAATACAGTATTCTGGAAATACTTCATGAACTATAACAAAACCAAACTCTGAGCAATACATATCTTCTGAGATACAGTGAGACCTGACCACTTTTTTAGATGTGGACACCTGCATCAATCCTGCAGTGATTTGCCCTAGTGAACAAGAAATTGTGTTGCCAGCTCTTAAATACACTGGACCACCAGGTGACCAGCAAGCACCTGCCTTGGTTTTCCCTACATAAAATGGAGATGTTGACAGTACTTGCTTGTAAAGGGTTTAACATCTATTGAACACAGCTACAGAAAAGCTCAGTAATTACCAGCAGTAGAAAAAGAAAGCCATCAATATCCCTCACCTAATTAGGAAAAAGAACATATACTGTGTTCAGTAGCCAGCAGAAAAATAAGCAATTATTTATCTACAGCAAAACAAAACAAGTCATATCACTTCCACAGTCTCTAGTTCCAGCTTTAAATTTCTTCTCTCTAGAAAGGAAAATAATGTCAAAGCAACACTTGTGAAAATACTGATGTTTCTTCTTTAATTTATGTGGAATATACTTTGCATAAGTACAGATCATTATTTCAGTACTTATCATGGCCTGAAACAGTTTCCCAGTATGGATGTTTCAGTTTCAAATTGAAATTAGTCTACTACCAATGCAGCACATTTTCTGGTCAAATCCTATTCATTTAAGAACAGACAATCCTTTTCACAAAACACAGTCATTCATCCTAACAAAAAGCAGCGATTAGGAGATCTTTCAGAAAGAGTATGAAGAGCTTGTCTAGTACATAAATGATGCTTCCATGAAGTACCTGTTGGGTTGCCAACAGACTTCCTGACCCAGAGGTTTTATCTTAGCATTTAATAGCATTTGAAGATTCACCCCTGCAGCCCCTTCTCTATGAATAGAACCACTTGATTTTTGAACTCCCATAACCATTCATCATCCACAATGATCTGCAATAGTAACTGCTACACAATTTTATATTCCTTATTTATATGCACTAAGAAAATTACATTTGTGAGATTATAAAGCTCTATTATTTATCTTCAGGCATCTCCTCTCTTTACTAAAAATCTTTGGTCATCCGATTTAGTCCTTCGACCATTCCAGGCCTATAGTCTTCCTTGGAAGTTCTTTGTACTTTTCTAGTTCTGGAACTTCTTTCCTGAGATGGGGTTGAAAAAACGAATACTCACTCATGGGATGCATTTTTTTCCCTGTATTGTTTTTATAATTCCTTTATGCATAATTCCTTTATGCAATGTAAATATTTTTTTATGAATTGAATGGGAGTAAGACCATTCTCATGACTGTATGCAGATAAGATCCCTACTGTTACATATTTCACTACCAAAACGAATCCCAAAAAGTTCAACAATTAAAAAACACTTTCCATCAAAACATACCTAAAGTTTTTGCTTTGTAAGCACAGCTTCACAGTGAAGCAGACCAAGCCTTCAAAATATATGGTTTAAATAGTAACAGTATTAAGTCCCCACCCCCCAAGCCATTTACCTTTCTAGGTACACCATTAATATGAAGTTTCACCATGTATTTGCCACATGGATTGTACTCTGGTTCCCCTTTCTTATTCTGAGGATAAATGATACTGTTTAAAAAATAAATAAATAAAAAAAAATAAGAAATTATGACAAAGCATTTGGCTGTAGATACACTGATAACATGAGAAGCAGGTTTAATACGGACTGTTTCTAAAACTTACGCTAAGGATAAATGTGAAATTTTATATGAAAGAGTCACTCAAATTCAGTAAAAGTGATAATAGTGTTTAAGTAGGTTTTATTTTCATACCTTACTCTTGCTGTAGTTTCTCCCTTAATAGACTTGAGAAAAAGTACACAAGTAACCTAATCGTTTCTCCAAGAGAAGCAATGCAAACATGTTTATCTTACTATTACATATACTGAAGATATGCAAATATCATTTAAATACAGTTACTGCCTGAATGATAGTCAAAGGTTTGAAGACTGCGATGGTACAGAACTCACTGTTCATTGAAAGAATGCATGTTCACTTCAAGAAGTATAGGTTGAAACAAAATTCCAGGCACAACATTCACGCACTGGTCTGGCAATGGGCTCCTGACAGTCAGCCAAACCCATGCTAAATTTATTGTAGAATGCTAGTTAAACTGAACTGAGATAGCATTGTTAACATTAACTCTGCAGTGAGCTTCAAGATAGACCATCTGGCAGCCTTTAGTATAGCAAATAAAGAAAACAAACCTATAAAATGCTATAACATTTCTATTAAAAATAAAGCAAGCCTTCCAAACTATTTGTTCTTCTCAAAGCATATCTGAAGTTAGACTCCAGTGTCTTTATACTCATCGACCTCAAATTGTTTTCATTTTTGGAAATGCTAAAGCCACACAAGTCCCAGGGACATTAAGGTGAAACAAACACTAACTTTTGCTGTGTCCAACCATACAAGTATAGAATCTCAGCTAAAGTTGATGGAAGTAGAGAATACTAATCCAAATATTTTTCTGTTAGTCATATAATTATGCAACTTAACAGGTATCAATGTCAATACCACCACTGTAGAATATACTGCCAAAGCTCAGCAGTGTTAAGTCTCACAAGATCACAGAAAATAATAGCTATTTACCTTGTAATCAACTTTTTGTTATATCTTCTTTCATATGCTGCACTGATAGCTAGTGATGCCACAAAAGAACAGTCAGACACTATTGTCTATAAAGAAAAGAGAACAATGATGTTATTTACTAGTACTTAGATGCTGAAAAAAAATAACAGGGTGTGTGGAGAGGTGAAAAAAGTTATCATTAGTTATGCCCTTCAAAAGGGAACGGACTTAAACCGAGAGAAACAAGAGTTACTACAAAAAGGCAGGAAACATGTTGCTTGCTATACTGAGCAAACCAAATTAAAAAGATTCGATAAAGGAAATTAGAGACAAGCGCAGCTATCTCATCACTCACGTTTAACCTCTTTTTCTGCCCCAAATGCCCCAAAATGCTCTATAATGTAAACTATACTCAATGGCAAAATCTGTTGCCGATTTCAGAATAGCTTAGGCCATCTGCAACTTAATACTACACAAAACATTTCCACTATTCTCAATGGGACACCTCTGCTTTAAATAAAAATAAAACAAAATCTTGCCTATTACTTTTGCATGGAATAAACTAAGTAAACTGTTTGCCACGGGATATACCTTGCCTTTTTTCATGCTAACTTTACCACTGTTTCTGGAAGAAAGGATTTTCAGCTAGAATTCAAATTCTGGTTTTCATTTCCATTGATGACATATCTCTTTATTTTCATGGCTAGAAAATGCATGGAATCTGAGGTGATACTATTTTTTTAATTTGTTTATTTGGTCTCAAGGGAGTTAAGGAAAGCTCTCTCACATTTAGACTTTCATTTCTGAAAATGTGCTCTTTTTCTCCTTTACAAGGTTTCATATTCCCTGCAATCAACTCTAGCAGCATACATTTCTCTTTGGGAACAACTTACCTGCTTTATGCTGAAACTTGATACGGTATAAATCATCGTAGGGTTATTTGTTATGTCATCTGGCCGTACCCACTTGGCAAACATGGCTTTCTGTTTGGGGGATAATGGTAACTTCCCACATTTATCGCTAGATTTAAGAGAGGAAGGAAGTAGAACTAAATCAACAGCTTAGAAAAGCTTCTAATGGTATATCCAGATCTTGTACTTCTGATAGATAGTACAAAATATGCATATAACAATTACACAGCTGTAAGACGACTTCAAAGAACAGTACTCCAAAATTGATGATTTGAGGTGAAAAAACCAAAAATAGTGAAAATGTGAAATAAAACCCAGAGGTTCATTCACAAAACTGATCAGGAAAAAAGAATTGCAAAAAAACATCTACACTAGCAGAAACCCAAATTATTTCCTTTACTTCAACATGATGAACTAATACTAAAAAGTTTCTCTAGTTCAGAAAATATTAAGATTTATCCGATTGTCAAGCCTTCAGTAGAAAACTAAAAAAATAACACACTACCAACAAGATGTCTTGTCTATTATGACTGTAATCTGAACCTGTATCATGGCCATGAATAAACATCTAGCAGTTTATATATCACTCTTCCTCTGAATAGCTCTTTAGAGAAGAAACAGCTATCACCTTCATTTTACAGGTGGGATAACTGAGGTGGAGTGATATATACAGCAGTCAGGAAGTGGACCCAAGCTTCCAGCTTAGCCCAATACTCCAAAAAGTCAAATAAAATGTTCTGCTTGTAGGTCTGAAGAAACAACTGCAAAAGCACAGCAGAGCAGGATCTGCTTACATTAAAGTTCAAAGACCAGACTGGAAAAGGGACACCACAGTATTGAAATAACTCAGTCTGAATTATGCTTAAAATCCTACTTAAACAGTTCTAAATTCTGAAGAAGAAAACACAGCAATAATACGGGCAAGCTTTGGAAATAAAAACAAAACAAGCTCATTAATTGAATAGCACTTACGAAAATGGCATAGGGAAGGCAAAACGTTCTCTCAGATCAACACTCATGAAAGGGACATATTCGATACCGTTAATTTTTGAAGTCTTTCTGCAAGTCGTAAGTGAAAAATACAGTTACAAACTTATCGATCATCCCTCCAAGACTAAATTCATAGAAGTGACAATCAGTCAATCAAATTGCATTCACATTTAAGTGATTTAAGTTGTAATCAAGAAGTTAGCTGAAAAAGATATGTGAAATATTTTAAAATCAAATTATAATGAAAGAGAAGAAACAACTCTGAGTTATCTGGCAAGACTTAACACTCCCCCCAAAAATCCACAGAACGGAAAAATACACTGCGCAAACAAATGAAATTTTAATAAGGCAATTCTACATGGTCTGCTACTTTTCAGATGCACATACACTTTCATCTTTAGAACTGCATCCTCAGTCCATTTAAGTCCCTGAAAGTAAATGCACAGACAAAATCTTTTAAGATCAAATCCTCGACAGTGTTGAACATAACCTTGAACACAATCTTATTTACCATGGAGGGAGAAGGAAGGATACTGAAACACCTATCAAACAATGCATTTTTGCACATAATTGATATTTTTCTGAATTCACAGTTTAGGCTAAAGAGTTTATGGATTCCTTACTATTTGTATATTACACCTCCTACAATTAAAAAAATCAATGCAAAAAAGAACTAGATATAGTAGAAGGCATAATCCTGAAACATATTATGCTGCCTCAATTTCCAATGAAATATTAATTGTATCACCTGTAAAAACAACTTTGTACCTTGGCATCTCAGAGTTGGATCTTTCATGAAATCAATCAGGTATATACAAAAATAAAGCTACAAAAAATAATTCTGGCAGTCAATTATAAAAAAAAAAGTCTTCTAAATACTCTCCAGAAAGTATGCTCCATGAATAAAAGCTACTGATTGCATGACCACTGAGAAAACAATAATTTAACACATACATAATGACAACAACGGAGTTAATAAGTAGTGTTTTTCCAAGACTGTTTTGTGTCTAATAACTTACTGTCTAAGATACACAAAGGATGCGTGCACAAATTTTAAAACTTTCAAAAAGCTTGGCCTCCACTTACCTGAGTACTTCAATCTCCTCTGCGGTGTATCTCTGACCTTGAGATTCACTAGATTGCACCGCTCTGATCGTCTGTGGTTTATCATTTAAAGAAAAATCAGGTCCCAACGGAAAGAACGTTCTGACCGGCTGATTTGGTTTAGCTGCATTTGACTTCTCCTTCTGAGATGACTTTGACATAGATACCTTCAGTGCCTCTGCTCTAAATAAAAATATATATTCTATTTACAACCTTGATAAAAATAAAGTTATGTTTCAGTCATTTATTTCCTTGTTCATGCTCCCATATTTGTTAAATGGGATGAGCAAATGCTCAGGTTGACCAATACCACTTTTCCTATGATAAGTCAAAATAGTATCGATAAAATAATATTGAGAGAAGATAGGTGTTTTAGAAAAAGTTCAGTACTGATGCCAGTGCTTCTTTATTTTTCCATTCTAGAATCAATGAAAATACACCATTTGCAATTTAAATATAAACTACTTTCAGCAGAATTCGTCAGCTTTTGTCACCTTTAAGACTATTCTAATAGGAGAATTTGGGTAAGCATTCATTATCTGGAACCTCAGAAAAAGACCACAAAGTGTGAGAGAAAAAAATCCCTCTTAAGAGTAACTCACAGACAGGACATAGTAGGATCAGAGCGATCCTACATCGTGATTATAGTAGGATCACCAATGCTGGCTTCAGCACCACCTACTGCTTTGCCTTCTCTCAGAACTTCAGGATTTAGTTTGTCTAGCAACTCCCATAGCAGTGAAAACCCACTACCATAACCACAACCCAGCATTTCAACTGCTTGAAGACTGTGTATTCAAGAGCCATCTTTTTTTGTTGCAGCATTGAACTGCTTGTTAGTCATACGTGCAAATCGGTATGGGCTTTTTAACACAGACTGAAAAAGTGCTGGAAAAGTTTATACTGGAACAGCCAAGCATGGTTCTTTTCCATCGTACTGCTGATTTATAAGGATTTACATTGAACTCACACTCACGTAACTTGTTTTAGATATAGACTCTCGTGCACTAGGTTTACCCATACAATCAAATTGGTGCCTCAAGCTAAGTATTATACTCACCTATCCAGTGCTTGCCGAGCCAGCTGTTTCAGTTTTGACTGCAGGCCTGCTTCTGAAGTTTCAGTAGCCTTAAATTAAAAAAAAAAAAAAAAAAAGAAAAGAAAAGAAAAGAAAAAAGAAAAGCTACACATCCGAAGAAAACAAAGGTTTTATAAGCTCGGTTGGTAAAATTCCACACTTTTAAATTACAGCCAACAGTAACTATCCATTTTTTCCAATTCTCCTTTGAAATGAGTAGATGTGTTTTTTAAAAATCTCAGCATAAAAAGAGTACTAAGTAAGTGAATATCATTTTGTAATCTTAGCAAACGCTTGTAGAATGAAAGCGTTACTTAAAATTCTTCAGTGTGGGAAATACTATATGCAAAAAACTGCCAGAAGAATTAACCATACTAAAATATTAAAAAACAAATGTTACGTACAATACTGAACTTAGATGTGCTCCTTTTTTTTTTTTTTTCCTACAACCAAGTCAAAAATAATTGCAGTAACCTAGGAGAAAATAGATTTGAATGTTCACTTTCACTGAAAAAATCTACTTGAAAGTTAAAAATCCTGTTTTTGCAGATGTTAAGCTTAAAATTATCCACATCAGGGCACCAAAACAGTTATCAAGTGTGCTAACTTCTATTTCCAGTTGGGAGGTAGGCCACAATTGTTTACTTGTACAACCTGTTTACACTTTTTTTCCTTCCAAGTGAAGCATGACTAGTGGAGCTGGGTAATCTGCAAGAGGCACAGCATGAGGTGTGGCTCCTTCTGTGACACCCACAAGCAGGTTTCAGGGTCTAGCTTTGTACCTTGACCGGTTCTAGGTCAATTGAGGAAGTTACTTTCACCCTAAGAAACGAAACTAGAAGCACCCTTCATAAGGAACTACTGTTATCTGGTAATAAAATACTCTTAAGAGTTCCTTGTTGGAAAAGGCTTTGAAAGATCCATGAAGGTAAGCAGTGGATGTGGTACTCCTACAGACCCATCCAAGAGACAGACACAGAAGAAAAGGAATGGCTGCTCTCCGACTGCTCCACGGCTAAGAACGTAAAACTCTCCACCTGAATACACACGGAGCAGAAAACGAGATAGTACTGCTTCAGGATACTAGAGTTATTTCAATCTTCTTTCATCCTGGAAAGGCACTTTTTGATCCCCTTGAGGGATAAGCCTACAGTCACCTTAATAAAACAATACGCTAATCAAGATCAAAAGAAAGATCAGTAGTATCTGCACACAATAAAAATCAGGTAACATCAGTTGTTAACATGAGATAATTTTGGAGTAACTTCTATACAGGTAAGTAATGTTTGCATGCACTGACACAACAGGAGGAGGAATGCAGCAGAGGAAAAAAAAGTATGCTGCTGCAGTAATTTTTATGTAATAGACTGAGGAAGTTCTGATGCAACAGCTCAAATGGAAAAAAAAAAAAAAAAAAAAAAGAGCAGTTCTACTAGTTCTTGGTCTGATTAAGTTGTATCGCCAAGGTTTTTCAGGCTACCTAAAAATGGTTTGCAAAAATCGGAACAAAGGTTTTACTCTAGTATGCAGCAATAGTAATGTCCCCCTCCCAACAAGACACATATATTCACTATAAAAAGGGAAGAGAAGAAGAAAAAAGAAAAACAGACTTGGTGGAGTTACATTATGATGGTGAGCTCTTCCTGTAATGAGTTAGTTATGACAACTGGACTTAAGAGAAAAAAGCAGTACCTGTAATTATATTTTTCTTGTATTACAGCCAATCTATCCCTACCATTAACTTCAACGTGAATCAAATTCACTCATAACAGCTTTAATGTTGAGCACTGAGTCATTAAGTGGTACTTTTTTTTTCTTACTAGTTTTGGCATCGGGGACTTATGTTTTCAGGAAGTGTTACATGAAAAATTTCCCATAAATTACTTCCTTTCATATACTCAGAAAGTAATATAGCTGACATACTGGCAAGTCATCTTCAGTTTTAACTGTTCTTAATTTCTGCTTTAACATTGCATTCACTCCAGTGCAGAAATTAACAAGAAAAATGTTCCAGAATATTTCTAGTTTTTAGTATGATCTGGTTCAAAGAAAAACACACAAATCACAAGTCCCCATGAATTTAGTGGGGAACAAAACGTCTGGAAGAAACATTGTGAAAACAACCAATGGAAAAAAGATCCAAAAGCAGTTTTTAGAAATACAGGTACTCCATTTTTAAGCCAGTCTTTAGGGGTCAGTCACTTGTGTAAGTGGAAGAATTTCTTACCATCACATAATTCCACCAAGTTAACTTGTAGCTTAACATACTGTTTTCAAACAGAGTTCCACCGCTTCTGTGTACAACTCTATAGCTTCTTCTGCATTGCCTTTATCATCTTCATCAAAAGCCTGCGTAACGAGGAAGTGAGCACGCTCCAAATCCAACTGTTG
Source organism: Nettapus auritus (assembly GCA_011076525.1). NCBI lineage: Eukaryota > Metazoa > Chordata > Aves > Anseriformes > Anatidae > Nettapus > Nettapus auritus. Next base: position 44,355,280 of record CM021766.1, read on the forward strand.
CTTTGACTTCAGAGGGTCTGTTTTCTGTGACTGAACTAAATGAAAAAGAGTATTTAGCATTCAACAGCAGCAGACACGTAAAAGCATCCTTAACACAGTACTGAAGCCCTAGCAGTTCTATCAGATGAGCATTATCTACTTTTTGTCTGGAAACAAAAACTTTCCTACAGACATCCCTGCAATGATGAAAAACAAACGCTCCCCCCAAGAGCAGAGACATGCTCTCAGGATATTTCATGCATCAAGTAACGCGCACAGAACCTTTCTTATTACACTAAAGACAAGGTTGTTTCATTGTATAAAATACTGCAGCCTTTGTGAAAACATATCACCTGCTGCAATATATGTTCCTTAGGTGTCCATCTCATTTAATATTTTTATTAATGATCTGAAGGAGAACATGTAGTGCATCTTCATCAAGAATGCAGACCCCACCAAACCTATTCACTCCAGGGCACAGCTGGTATTCAAAAGGACACAGACAAACTAAAGTAACAGGGTGACAGGCACCTCAGAAAGTTCTACCAGGAGAGGTGCCATGCTCCAAGCCTGGGACAGAGCAACGCAAATCAGGAGACAGAATGGGTTTTCCCATCTAGAGAACAGCTCTGCAGAAAAGGGCATGGGGGTCCTGGGGAACAGCTGGGTAGCCAATCCCAAGCAGCAATGGAGGCTAGCAGCGTCCTGGGCAATGCCAGCAACAGCACAGCCAGGAAATCAAAGGCAGCAATGACCATTCCCTACTCAGGGCCCAGTAGGCTGTTTCTGGAATACTGCGTCCAATCATGGGGGTCCCTACTCATGGTCAGGAGCAGGAGAACTTGTCCTGCTACCTAATAGCAACCTGCCAATAACACCCTGGTTATCAAGAAAATGGATTCAGACTCTTCAGTGTGGTGCAAAGCAAGGAAGTGAGAGAACTGCCTACAGACTGAAATGGAAAGTTCAACTAGACACAAAATAACATTTGTACAAGAAAGATAATTGCACCCTGGAACACAGGCCCAGATACATTGGGGAATTTCTGTCCATAGTGATTTCCTGAACTTGACCCAAGCAACCTGGTCCAAAAATCAGCATCTACCCTGATTTGAGCAGGAGACTGGTCCACAGACCTCCCACCATCCCGTTTGGGCTGAGAGATTCTAAATGAGAATTGCAGGTGTACAATAACTGGAGATTTTGATTTATGTCCAAACACTTCTTGAATTCTTTCACCCTCTTGAAGTTAATAACTATGCATAAATATCAGAACACACCTGCTACAAATCCATCATGCTGCTGAGGCTTAGATGGAAGTTTTTATTAGTTCCTGATTGTTGTTTTTTTTTTTTTCTCTTTTTCTGTTGCTACATTTTATTATTTTCTCAGGTTTGCTGTGCAGATATGGTTCCTAAGAATATTTAAAAGGAAAGGATATCCACACCCAAGTGCTTAGGAATTAAGTCTTCTGCACCGTGCTTCACTTCTGAGATATTGCAGAATTCAAAACACTGATGTGCTTATTGTATTTATGGTCCCTTACATAGGACAAAAAAAAAAAAAATTGAAACATGAAAAACAGAGCAAACATCACAGATACGTATTTCACAGCACTGAAAGGCATTCTACTCAATTTAAGCAAAGGTTTAATTAGAAAGCTCCTTACCCACCTGCTGAATGGAGAGCTTGAACTCTCTCCAAGTACTCATTTATTTTTTCTTGAATATTTTCCAAGCTTGACCCTGCCATCCCAGCATAAATTAAGGCTTGTGCAGCTTCCTGCAAGGAAGAGAATTTGAAACAAAGATAATATTTCCTGCCTGGAAAATTATTCTTAATGAACAGAGGGCCCGTAACAGCCCTAAGTCGCATGAAAACAGGACCTGACAGCTACATAAAGACTCAGTGGCTAGAGGGAAAAATCTGTTGCAAGGAAATTATAAATGAGATCCAATCTCTTATGTTCTATTTCTCACACATGGGACAACCTATAAAACTGTAATAAACCTTCTGAAGTTCTTTAAGGCCTGATCTTAGATCTGCATGCATAATTAAATGCATGAACTCAGAAATTTAAAATAAACTTTCACAAGCATGCACCATTTAAGTAAAGCTCACAGGTGCAAGCTGCCTTTTATTTTTACAGCTGCAGATTTATGGTTAAAAAAAAAAAAGCTACTGAACTTATTCACATTGAATTTGATAACAATGAGAAGAAAACCAATATAAAAACTTTTCAAAATCAAACCCATAGGATTTTGGTTTATAAAGTCTTTTCTCTTAGTGTTACTCATATAATGCTATCAAATCTTGAAATTCTATAAAATTAAGGTTTCCTAGCTCCTCAAACTTTGATCTTTAAATGTTTGTAAGCACACAAAACATTGGATATTAATCAAAGTTCTTCAAGGAGTGAGCATAGGTCTCCAGCTCAGATGCACAGCATGTTATCCACATTAAGGCTTTTTCTATACTGCACAAATCTATGTAGAAAAAAAATACCTTCAGTTGCATAAGCTGTCTATCCATTCACTAAATTTATGAAAAACACATTAAGGTTTGGCAGGGTTGTAATCAACAGCCACAGCTGACGCAGTCTCCCAAGCATATGGAAAACTGAAGTTTGTCACTCCTTAAAATGAGGATAAAAACCTTACTTTGTCCTCATTGTTGTCACAGGGGGAAAAAACAAAGAACAAACAGACTTCTGCAGCAGTGCTTTTCTTCCTAGCAGCAGCAGATGAGAAGGTGGCAGTCACGTAGCAGGCTGTGTTTGTAGGAAGCACAGCAGTAACCCTCCAAGAGCTGCTCCACAAAGATGATCTCCAGAAAGGCTGCTCCTTACGGGGCAAGTACAGTCACAGCTGGCGTGTCTCTTGCTCACTTTGTGGCTAGGATGTTGTCAAACTTACCAGTTTATTCCCATAGGCACCTGCCTAGTTTGCCCAAGCTTAAATACAGCCTGTAATTATCAAGATAAATATTTTACTGATGGGCATCGCAGAACCAAGAACTTCATGCTCATGGTCAACATCCATCGCAATATTACAACGGTAAACAGAAGTTCTGTTCCTTTTATGTGTAGCAATTAACTACTGTTAAGGTCTAGCAAACAGCTATTTTTGAGAAAAATACTCTATAGATACCTGCTGAAGGACCGTAAACACGTCTGCGGCATACCAGAAGCATATATAGATCAGACAGATGTATCCCTCTTGTAAGCTGTCTGTGTATGATGCACAGAACAAATGTGGATCTTCAAACCAGTGAGTCAAAAAACCATGCGTAATTGATGCTGCTCCTGCAGTTTCAAGCACAACTGTTCTACCTGGCTCTAAGAGGCAGAGTGACAACAGACTTCTACACATTAAGCCTCCAAAGGGCTGAAGCAGCTGACCAAATGCCTGCAGAGCCAGCACGCCAACTGTTTACAGTGACATGATGGAAGCACGGTTCAGAGATGGCATTTATGACCAACAAAGTTGCACAACAGCAGGAAGCAAACAGCCATTGGAACTCCATTCAGGCCGGTCTGTTTGTAAGTACCCCCAAAACACTAGGTAGTATTTTATAATTACTCTTTTTAATCCAATTTTGACAGACACTTTTTGTGCAACACCTAGAAAGCCACACTTAGCCGCGCTGGATCACACTTAAAAAATCCTGCTCTATCAACACTTACTGAACTTGCTCACTCACCCTTTCTGATCACAACAGGTTTGAACACCAACACCTTCACGCATAATTTGACACAAGATTCACCACCTGACCTTGGACACCTGTCCAAACACCAAAATCGTTAAGCGTGGCATCGTGATTCAAAGCTTTTCTCATACAAAGCAGCGTCCATGCTCATGCTGCTCCGTGGCCTAGCAGAGGTCCAAACCACAAGACCTCCTCTGCATTACTGTCTTCGTCACACACAGCACGAGGTGCACCAACACCGCTATGGGCACGCTTCGGCGTCTAGCGAGAATATCACCTCTATGCAGCAAGGGAAAGCGATTTTCTGTGTGCTGTATGAAAATGTGAAGAAATTGCACAGAAAGGTGGTTTTCTCCTGAGGAGCACCTGATGGTTTCTTATAGATACGTTGAGAAATGCCCTGTAATAAAGTAGCACTGCACACAGCTAACATGCGCACATCACTGCTGATAAGCACAGGGCTCATCGGCAGTATTATTGACAATTATACCTCTGGAACGCATACACTTCCCATAAACAAACTCAGCTCACCCCACACGAACAGTTTAAGACCTTTCCCGACCCTTTGGCACCCGCAGGCTCACACACGTCAGAGCCAGGCAGCGCTCACGAAGCCCTTGCCCAGCTGAGGGAAGGATGATGGCACATCTGAGGCTGCCGCTGCGACAAGCGACAAACACAGGCTTCCAGGAAACCCTCCTGAACTGCAGCCCAACCCCACCACACGCACACCCCCGGGACGAGGCGGGCAGCGCCGCTCCCCCTCCGCCGGGGGCCGCCCCCAGCCCCGGGGCAGGGACCCCGCCGCCCCCCGGCCCCCGCCCGGCGCTGCCCCCCCGCCCCGTACCCTGTAGTAGAAGACGGCTTCCTGGTAGCGCCCGCTCTGGTCCCGCTGCACCGCCAGCTGCGCGAACTTCACCGCGTCCAACTCCAACGCGCTGGCGTCCATGGCCGGACCCTGCCGCCCCCCGCCCGGCCCCTCCGCTCCCTTCCCTTCCCCGCCTTCCCCTCCCCTTCCCCGGCCCCGACACGGAAGCCGGGCGGCGCATGCGCGCCCGAGGGAGGGCTCTTGAGATGGCGCCCGCCTGCGGTGCGGCGGGTGGGTTGCGCACCCCTTATTTTTGTAATGGAGGTGCTCAGCGCAGTAGCTTCTTCAAAGCCCTGTGCTGTGCAACTGGTTGTTTTAGTTCGTAGAATCGTAGAGTCATTAACATTGGAAAAGACATTCAAGATCATCTGGTCCAACCAACCCCTTACCACCAATGTCACCCACTAAACCATATCCCTAAGCACCACGTCCCCAACCACGTTAAGCACCCCCAGAGACACTGACTTTACCACCTCCCTGGGTAACCCATTCCAATGCCTGACTGCTCTTCTGAGAAGGAATGTCTCCTAATTTCCAACTTGAACCTCCCCTGGCGCAACTTGAGGCCATTCCCTCTAGTCCTTACACTAGTTACCTGTGAGAAGAAGCTGGCCCCCAGCCCCCTACACCTTCCTTTCAGGTCATTGCAGAGAGCAATGAGGTCTCCCCCAAGCCTTCTCTTCTCCAGACTGAACAACCCCAGCTCCCTCAGCTGCTCCTCACAGGACTTGTGTTCCAGGCCCTTCACCAGCCCTTCTCTGGACATGCTCCAGGGCCTCAATGTCCTTTCTGTAGTGAGGGGCCCAAAGCTGAATACTGTACTCGAGGTGCGGCCTCACCAGAGAGGAATACAAGGGCATGATCACCTCCCTGGTCCTGCTGGCTGCACTATTCTTGATACAAGTTAGGATGCCGTTGGCCACCTGGGCACACTGCTGGCTCATGTTCAGGTGAGCATCAGCCAGCACCCTCACATCTTTTCCTCTGCACAGCTTTCCAGCCACTCCAAGCCTGCAGCACTGCATGGGATTGTTGTGACCAAAGCACAGGGTCTGGCACTTAGCCATGTTGAACCTCATCCCATTGGCCTCTTTCCATCAACCCACCCTGCCCAGGTCCCTCTGCAGGGCCTTCCTACCCTCAGGCAGGTTGACACTTCCACCCAGCTTGGTGTTATCTGCAGGCTTGGTGAGGGTGCACTCAGTTCCCTCATCCAAATAATCAATAACGATATTAAAGAGAATGGGCCCCAACACCAAACCCTGGGGAACACCACTGGTGACTGGTCACCAGCTGGATTTCACTCCATTCACCAGCACTCTCTGAGCCCGGCTGTCCAGCCAGTTTTTAACCCAGCAAAGAGTGTACTTGCCCAAGCCATGGGCTACCAGCTTCTCCAGGAGAATACTGTGGGAGACCGTGTCAAAGGCCTTGCTGAAGTCTAGGTAGACTGCGTCAACAGGCTTTCCCTCATCCACCAGGCAGGTCACTCGGTCATAGGAGATGAGATTGGTCAGGCAGGATTTGCATTTCATGAACCCATGCTGACTGGGCCTGATCCCCCAGTTGTGCCACATATGCTGCATGATTCCATTCCAGATGAGCTGTTCCATCACCTTTCCTTTGACAGGCCTGTAGTTCCCTGGGTTCTCCTTATGACCCTTCTTATAGATGGGCATCACATTAGCAAGTCTCCAGTCATCCGGGACCTCTCCAGATGACCATGACTGCTGATAGATGATGGAAAGCAGCCCAGCAATCACATCCACCAACTCCCTCAGCACCCTCGAGTGGATCCCATGTGGCCCCATGGACTTGTGACAGTCCAGGTGGAGCAGCAGGTCTCTCTCTTACTGTTTCCATCTGAATCATGAGGGGTTCTTCCGCTCCCTGTCCCAGACTTCCAGTTCAGGAGGCTGAGTACCCTGAGGATAAGTGATCTAACTAGTAAAGACAGATGTAAAGAAGGCATTAAGAACTTCACCCTTCTTCTTATAGTAGTCATGTTGTCCCCAGCATCCAGTAAAAGACAGAGATTTTCCTTGGCCTTCCTCTTATCGTTAATATATTTGTAAAGGGAGCATTTTAGTTTTATATCTGTATGTCGTTAAAAACCTAAAGTAGAAAACATTTATAAAAAAATCATTATGATTCCCCCTCATAGAAAATCACATTTCTTTTGCTGTGTTCCAGGCTGGTAGTTCTGTAACCTGTATTTTTTAATTATTATTTTTTGCTGTTGTTGTTTTAATCTTAGGACTAATCAAGGGAAAGTCTGTCCTCATTCAAAGGCTGTTGCTAGTATTTGATTTCTTGTTTGCCTTCTATCGCCTGCCTCTTCCACCGAGCTTTTGTTGCAAGATGAATTTCTGCAAGTTGGGAGGGTTGAGCTGATGAGAGCTCCAGGCTAGAAGGCCTTGTCTATGTGCATTGTAAGAAGTGTTTTCAAGGCTGTGTCCTGGAAGTATTGTTTCTATGAATTAATAATCTACATGTCAGTGTGAAAAACAGTTCAGCTATATATTTGTTCTTTCAGAGTTTCTACCTAACATGATACTGTAAGATAATGTAAGATTTTACTTCTCTCTGAAAACATAACATACCACAAAATGCTGTTTTCAGGAGTTGTGAAAACAGGGAAATTTATTAGGAGACTTTTGAAGCACCTCTCCTATGCAGAAAGTCTGAGAGAGCTGGGGATGTTCAGCCTATAGAAGAGAAGGCTTTGGGGAGACCTTATTGCTTAAAGGGGGCTTATAAAAATGATGGAGAGCTTTGCTCAGGCAGATAATGATAGGGCAACAGGGAAAAGTTTTGGACTAAAAGAGAGTAGATTTAGATTATATGTAAGGAAGAAATTTACTGTGATGGTGGTGAGGAACTGGAACAGGTTGCCCAGAGAAGCTGTGGATGCCCCATCCCTGGAGGTGCTCAAGGCCAGGCTGGATGGGGCTTTGGGCAACCTGGTCTAGTGGGAGGTGTCCCTGCACATGGCAGGGAGATAGATCTGGATGATCTTTAAGGTCCCTTCCAACCCAACCCATTCTTTGATTCTGAATAGACTTAAGAAGTGCAGCTAAATGTTGGAATACTAAGTACTAAAATACTAAAATGTATTATTTTTCATCTCAGAATTTCCTATGTATAGAGATACTGTTCCCATTCTATCTTCTTTTCTGCCTTATACTTTTTAAACTTTGTAGACTGCACTGATATAAAATGCAGTAATATTCTATATAAAAGATGTCTTGCTTCTCATTGTCTGCCTGGTCCTCAGATTTGGAGGACCCTGACTGAGGGAACAGTGACTTTCTGTCTGTGGTCACTGGAATTGTAAGGGACCTGTTGTACAGGTTGAACATTCGTAAGTCCATGGGGCCTGATGGGTTTCACACCAGAGTACTGAGGGAGTTAGCGGATGTTACAGATTGCTAGCTACAGCTAACTAGTTCCCTATCAACGACTTACCAAAGGCCTCGGGAGTCTGGGGAGGTTTCTGCCAGCTGGAGGTTAGCCCGTAGAATCATAGATCGACTTGGGTTGGAAGGGACCTTAAAGATCATTGAGTTCCAACCCCCTGCCACGTTACACCCATTTACAGAAAAGACATGAGAAAAGGCCCCAGAAGCTACAGACCTGTTAGTTTAACCTCAGTCCCTGGAAAAGTTCTGGAGAACACCATCCTGAGGGTTATTGAAAGGCAGTTAAAGAACAAATAAATCCTTTAAGAGGGAATATACTATTGCAATTATTAGTATGTTAGGAAGCACTTCTGCTGATGGGGCTTTGAATGTATGAAACTACTTAATAAAAGGAGACAATTACATTGCACCACTAGATGTCCATCTACTGTTAGATAGAACTAGCCCTAGAAGTTTTTGCATGGTGAAAAAGGCAGAAGTTTATTTTGGCTCTGGTTTAGTTACAGATGTGTCTTAAGTTGCTTTGGTTTATTCTGAAATTATAAAATCACATTACTGTCATTCTGTAGATAATTTTTGATTAAATAGAACTGTTTCACCAGGGATTGGATTCCTCCGAAATTTCTTTAGATTAGTTTCTTAGAAAAAAGTACTATGATTCACTGAAAGTAAAGAAACTCTCTTTATACAGTTAAATTGCTGTCCCTCAGCTTTCTTAGAGGCTGTAATTTTTGGCATCTTTTTGGAAGTAAACAGTCATGATGATAGGGACTGTGACCCTAACTATGAAATAAAGGAAGAAAAGTGAAAAATGTGTTTTGTTAGATTATTATTCGCCCTAGTAAGCACACTTGCTTTTGGAATTGCATCTGCAGATCCTTTCTTCTGACTGTGTTGGCTGGGAAAATGAGATTAATGAAAGGAAGTTTTATTAAATAAAGCTTTATATGAAATTAATGTTAGAGTGAAAGGTACTGATGACTTCCACTGAGTGAACTATTGCATTAAGAGGTCTGCACATACTATTTATGCATATATATATATAATATATATAATCAATCACATGCATCAGTCTGATAAAATTTGTATGGAAAATGAGAGAAGCTTCTGCTGCAGTAGTCAGTTGGGCTGGGTTAGTTGCTAATTGATCTGATGCATGTAAGGCATAGCTGAAGATAAGATACCCATTGGAGGGGAGCCATGGTACAAGTAGTTTGGGTTCCCATTTGGGGTTACCTTGTGCTATTGGTAAAAGGTCTATCCCAAAGTGAAGTTCGTCAATTAAACTACATCCCCAGCTGCAGAAGGAAGTTAGGCAACAGGGTCTGTCTAATCTGATGTTGCTGAATCATGCAGGGATAGCCCCTGTTGAAGACCCAGTCAGAACATGCTTCTCAAGGGGACAAAAGTTAGAACCACTGACACCTCCAGTGATTTGTACCCTCCTGTAGCTGCTGGTCCTGTGAATATTTGGATATTAAGTGTTGATTTCTCATATTGTAAGGGTGTTCATGTGTTTTCACCACATGGTGTGACCTTGAGGAGTATCTGCTGCTCTGCGCCAATTTACCTTGTAAATGCTTTTGCCCTGCAATACTAAGTAGTAAGTGTGAGATCAGTGAGAAAGAAAGTAGTTTGTGCATACTGTATTCAGGAATGTCATGTGCTTGGGGCAGCTGCTGATATAGTTTACACTGGATCTTCCCAAACAGTAATTTTATTTGCATATCTTAAATGACAGAGAGTCCTTCAGATGGATGACAGGGCTTTGACCCCTTTTTGTTTGATTCTTCTGAAACATGTCTTATTATATGGTAGGTTCATCAGAGTTTATCTCAGTTTATCAATTCCAAGTCATTTTGAGACGCTTGGCAAGGACGGTCTTTTCTGTAGAGCAACATCTGAGGCTGAAATACATGGCTCTAGGTTGGAGCTAAGCATGTAATATGATGTACTCAAACATCTGGAGCAGATGGTTTTAAAGCTTCTGCTTCCTGTAAACTCTGTGGCACAAAGAAATTCAATCAAACATCCATTTCTGAACTGCGTATGTAACTGTCTTTAGAAACACCTACATGTAAAGTGAGATTACTATTTAGTGCTTCCTAACCTTGCAGCTGAATCTGGGCCGGTGGAGTTCAACGGTCTGTCCTGTATACACCCAGTGGAAAGACTGGTATTATGTCCCTTTTGGAAGAGACCCAGTCTCACTTTGTGTTTGAGCTTTGATCAGCATCTTTGATTTGATAGCATCTTCAATGCATCTAATAGATCACAGTCATATCAAAATGGGTTAAAATTCAACTGACGTTTAAGCATGGAAACACCCAGCTGTGTGGAAGGCTTCAGAAAATTCACAGCATTTGGATTTAATGAGAAGGTCACCTCAGTTTACTGTGGGGAAACTGAGAAATGCCTGCGATCCCAGCAGTGGTCTCTAGATTGCACTTAAGCTGGTTTGACATTTGAACCGGGTACTTTATCCTCCTGTCACTACTGATGATAAAGTTGATCCATAAACTTTGCCTTAGAAACTGCCTCTCTTTTTGTGCTTGATATACTTACTTTCATTAGCAGAAGAATCTTTGTTTAATTAGAAGGGTGCTTCTTCAATAAAGCACATTCTTGCAGGATTTCATCAAATATCTGTATTTTTATTAGTGTATTTTGGGGCTAGCAAGATTTTTGGATTGTTAAAGTTATCTTTCTTTTGCAAAAGAGCTTCATTACTATACTAATGACATTGGACTTTAATAATTATGGAGGAACCTTTTCAGTAAAAGTGTTTTCATGTCCTTATGCCATAAGATCTAGGTGGGAGGAACAAATGTATGGGAGGAAATGAAGAAAAGGGGAAAAACAAACAAGCAAATCTGCTCTGAATACCTGTAATGGGAGGACACTAGGATACTGAAGAACTCCTTCAAGAGTTTTTTTCTTTATCATGGTAAATGTCACTCTAGTGAGAAAGATTGTCCTTGCCAATTGATGCAGAAAACAAATTTCATAGTATTCTGAATAAAAATTTAGCCTGCATCTTAAACTTCACCAGTCTTTCCTGTTGTGTACAAGTATGTTTGTGTTCAGTTGAGCCATTTTTACCTATAGATTCTATTTTTAAATATCAGAGAATGATGTGATTTTTTAAAAATTATTTTGGAGGAGGCCAGATGCAGTATTGTTGTCATATAAGCAGACAGACAGCAGGCAGGCCTCACAATGTATGCATAAATAATGCCGCTTGGACTGTGTAAGAATGTGTCAGTGTTTGTGACACAAATATGTATGCATTGATAGACTTGATTCAGTTTTTGCATGTACTAAACCTATAATTAATCCTGGTGACATTTTCAAGCTTGAATTTGGTTACATGCATAAGTGTTTACACAGCTGGAACAAAAGAAATGGTGTACACTATGTTTGAGTCCCCTTAATCTAACCATAATTCTTCAGCTATTATCAAAACAAGCGTGGAAAAACAAAAAACAAGCAACCCTTAGTTCTTCAAAGGAAAAGCTGGCTATTTTTTTCCTCTCTGTAAGTAACCAGAATCTCCCTTTAGTCCTGTGGGACCACTGTGCAGTGTTTAACTGTGTGATAAAATAACACCAAGTAGAATCTAGTATGGAGTTCTAACTCCCTCGTCATTACAAGATATCTACTATAAACTTCCAAAAATGAGTTCACATTGACTCTTGAAGTATAGATATTTAGGCTCTTTAATATGAAATGGATGAATACAATCTGAAGGAGTCAAGGACAGAAAAACATTAGGTGGAAATGTCACTTCCAACCTGGCTATCATCATCCTACATTTCCATCTGGAATTGGCTTTACAAATGACAGTCTCGTTCTTACAGCTTTTTTATTTGTGTAGTGAACGCTTTAAAGTTTGAAACAAATAGGGTACTTGTTTGGTTTTCAGTAAGATAAGTATCCATCAGAAGACAGTGAACAAAAGGATGATCTGAAAATGTCCTTCTAAACAAAGACGATTTCTATAATTTGTTTTTTAGGTACTACGGGCAAGAAAGGCATTATTGACTGTGTTCTGGAAGTCAGAAGCCAAACCTCCTGTTGTATTGGTAGCTGAATATTTCTTCACCTGTTTTTCTTTCTAGAGACATACAAAGGAGCAATTTAGAGCTGGAAGCAAAGCAGTCTGGTAGTTATAACTGTTCAGGACAAAATCCCTGGTGTTCATTACAGGAAATTGTCTTTCTGCTCCATTTAATAAGTGCCTTGTGTACATCCTTTTATTTAGTTGATCCTACTGTTAGAGAGAGCTTAACTTCAGGCTCTATTTAACAATCTTCTTTCTGAGTTCCAGGAGGAATCCTTGTGTTCTGTATGATGATAAATTGTCAGATCTTTGGCTGAGCAAAAACTGTTCAAATTATTTTTCCCTGTCCCTGAAAGTCGGTGTGGGATAAATGCTGCTACAAGGGCTCTTGTCCTTATAACAGTCTTTAAGTATGAACACTGGTTTAAAAATCAGAGTTGTTCTTTAATAGGCAACAGACTTGCACTTGATCTGTACAGCTTGATTGCTTGCTTTTGTTTTTATGTCACTTCACTTTTGACATTAGGATAACTAGCCATAGAAGCCTGGATGGCAACAGTTGATCCAACCAATGTCTCTCTAAGCTGCTATCCTGTCTAACAATGCACAAATGCAGCTATATAAAGAGCACAGAACAAAGCAGAAATGTAGTAATACTTCCAGATTTTTCCCATCCTCCAACAGCTCAAGGACTGGGGTCTCTTAAAGCTAAAAGGTAGCATCTTTATATTTAATGACCTCTGATATTCTTTACTTTCAATTTTACTGCTCACACTATCTGCTGATTTAAACTGTTAGCAATCACAAAATCATGGTGTAAAATGTTAATTTACTTAAGTACATAATACATGTACGTTTGGCTTACTCTGAATCTGCCAGCACCTGCATTTAGTTGACATCCTCTCCTTTTGTTAATGAGACATTGTCTCCAAATTGCTCACAGCTTTATAAATATCTGTCATATCTTTCCTCAGTTATTTTTCACTTAGAACTCTTTCCATACATGTGATTAGCCCTTTTGCCTTGCTCTGTGCTTGACTGAATCCACTGAATTATTGCTGGTCTATTTCTAAATGACTGTTACTTTACTGCACTGGGGGTATGGGGTTTTGGTCACATGGGAGGGAAGAATATTAAAAACAACAACAACAAAAAGCATGGGATTGACATGTCTGAGCTGTCAAGTTCTCCTGCAATTAGAGGCAGTTATGCAAATATTGCTGCTTCTGTTTCTCTTGTATGACATTCTGTGATAAAATTCTTTAGGATAGGTCAAAAATCTCCGAAACCAACAATATGACACAAGAACAGACATAAAGAGCAAGCAAAATAATTTTTTAAGTGAAGGTGATATGGGTTATGAAACATTAAAGGAAAAAAGAAAAAAAAAAAAGATGTGCAATTCTGAAAGTTATATTGACTTGATCTAATATCATCTTCATGTGGCAATCAAGTGCAAAGAATTGTAGTTTATGTAAGGGAGCTCCGTAAACCATCTATTCTCAGGAACGTCGCAGAGGTCACTTTTCCAGATGTTCCACTTTCCTTCTTTTTATACTAGGACCAGTGATTACCAAATGAGGAAAAAATATTTCTATAGAAGATGGGGGGTTTCTCTGAGGATTTTATTTACGTCCTCTAGTTAAAATCCCTATAATACTCACTAAATACCAAAAATTGCCATTGTGAAATGTGGCTTCAGTAATTAACTTCACTAAGAGCCAAGTGTTTAGAGATAAAATCAGCACAGTCTTACGGTTTAGATTTCTTCCCCCTCATTAAGGCGTTAGAGGTTTTAGTTATTAAGTTTCCTGCTTTGGCATACTCACTTTTCAATATTAGTAGTGGGACACAAAATTAGTCAAATGAGCTAATAAACCGTGTTTCCAATGTATATTTTTTTCTATGGAGTGCACACATGTGAAAGATGCACAGTGAGGATTTGCTACAGTGAAATATGATGACTCTGGGGTGGCATGGTAGTATGCAGGTATGAGCAGTTGAGTTTTCTCCCAGAGCCTGAGTTTGGTCACCCAAATAATCACACCAGAATTGTATTAGGCTCAAAACCTAATCTCAACAACAACAAAATAACCCACCTCTTGTTTTCCTCCCTGGTTTGTTTCTATCCCAGGGATGCCTTAATGTTTGCAGCAACGTAAGTAAGAAAGAAACCAGACTCCCAAGAGACCCAGTTAGTTAGAAGCTTTGCTGTTCATCATAGAAAATCAATTATACGGTAGTTTTCTTCTGTCCTATAAAAGGATATTGTGGTTTCAGTTAATTAAAGAATAAAATCTGATCTTGCATTTAATTGTGGAAGAATATAAGGATGCAGTGATTTCTTAGACTGGTTTTAGTCCTAGATCTCAGTTTTGACTGAGCATTTAGGTAAGTTTTTTTTTGAGAAAACACATTAACTTTATTAATATAGAATATTAATTTACTTCTTGTTGGCTTTTGCAAAGCAGATGTAAAGCTTCCTGTAATATATTAATGTGATGGTTTCAATCCTCTGGCCTTGCTCCTTAAAAGAAACTAGGCAAGGTTTCATGAATTTAATTTAATTTTCCCCACTGATTTTTTCCTTTTATTAAAAACTAGCTTTCTTGATATGTGATGAGTCTGTGTGCACAAACAGCCTTATCTGCCTTAAAACAGGAATTTTGTATTGTACTAACTTCATTTGGGAGGATAAATGAGTTGGGTGTAATTAACTAAAGAGGTTAGATCACATAAATACATGCTACCTGATGTTCTACATCTTTATATGTTCCTCTGTTTTCTCTTTGCTTTTTGACATGTGTTCACTGTTGGTAGTACCATGGAGCCATGAGATGTCACTGCAGGGTTTAAAATTGAGACAGTGATATTTTAGAAAACTGACAAGTTCTTACAAATGTGTTTTTACAAAATAAATAAATAAATAAATAAATAAATAATAATAATAATAATAAAAAATCACCTTCCTTTGCTGGCTTATCAAATACAATTTTTCTGAGAATTAAGGATTTGTTGTCTGTGTTGGATTAAGGCATAAGCTGTGTATTATCATACCGTGACTTGGCAGTGCTGTGTTAACAGTCAGACTTGATGGTCTCAGATGTCTTTTCCAACCTAAGTGATTCTGTGATTTTGCCACAGGAACATGGTGTTCTAGAAACTTCTTCGGATATGCTGCAAAAAAATAGTGCTGGATTGATCCTTTGGGAAGTGCAAACATTCAGCAGTGTCAGTCCTATACAGTGAGCAGAGAGTCCCTTCCACCCTGCCCCAGTATGGGAGGGATTAGCAAAACACTACAGTATTTTGATACCTGAATTCAGTTGTTCAGTGAAAGGCACAATAAATATAAGTTGTCCAGCAGTAACATTTTAACCTGCTACTTGCAATGATTGGTATGATGTACGTTTGTAAGGAAAAGGAGAGTCTTTATTTATCTTTTAGGACAATGGTCTGTAAACAAGGATGCATCAAGCTCATGAAAATAAATGTCCTTACCCTTTCAGGTGAGAAGCTTGCATTACAGCAAATCTGTCAAATTTATTTTAGAAAACTTTGTAGCTTGCTGCAGTGTTGCCAGTTCAAATCTTCTTTTGGGATTTTACTCTTTTGTAGGAAACTGGCATTTTGTGAATGGCATAGAGGTTTGCTTCCCCACCTCTGACAGACCAGTATCTATAGGGGAGTAGAGGGATGGGGAGGGGTGGAGAGTTTTTCAGTTATCCTTTAATTTACCATTGATTTCATTTCTTCCATAAATAGGGTTTATGAAATGACATGAAACTATACTGGGAGCTGAGAAACACAGAGTTTCCTAGGTGAGCTTAATGATGCAAGTCTGACTAATAAACGGATGCTCTGGGAGATAATCTGAACATGAATTAAAATGAGCTGTCTAAAACAAAACACTTCTGGCAGTCTTTACATCCACTTGCGAAATACATGGTACTTATGTGCATAAGCAAAAGCTGCCATCACAGGCAAATATAGTAGTTAACAGAATTTTTACTGTAAGCCTGTTCACATCTGTGGTTTTTATCAGATAATCAGACAATTTCTGTTGAACTTCTAATTTACATGATTTATTGCTTCCAGCTGTTGTGTTGATGCATTTTTGTCACAGAATCACAGAATCATCTACATTGGAAGAGATCTGCAAAATCATCTAGTCCAACCTCTGACCTAACACTAACAAGTCCTCCACTAAACCATATCCCTAAGCTCTACATCTAAATGTCTTTTAAAGACCTCCAGGGACGGTGACTCAACCACTTCCCTGGGCAGCCTATTCCAGTGACTAACAACCCTTTCAGTAAAGAAGTTTTTCCTAATACCCAACCGAAACCTCCCCTGGCGCAGCTTTAGCCCATTCCCCCTCGTCCTGTTACCAGGCATGTGGGAGAATAGACCAAACCCACCTCACTACAGCCTCCTTTCAGGTACCTGTGGAGTGCGATAAGGTCACCCCTGAGCCTTCTCTTTTCCAGGCTGAACAATCCCAGCTCCCTCAGCCGCTCCTCGTAAGACTTGTTCTCCAGACCCCTCACCAGCCTCGTTGCCCTTCCTTGGACTCGCTCCATCACCTTGATGTCCTTCTTGTAGTGAAGGACCCAAAACTGAACACAGTATTCGAGGTGCGGCCTCACCAGAGCCGAGTACAGGGGGAGAATCCTGGCCACGTTGTTTCTTATGCAAGCCAGGATGCTGTTGGCCTTCTTGGTCACCTGAGCACACTGCTGGCTCATATTCAGCCCCCTATCAACCAATACTCCCAGGTCCTTCTCTGACAAGCAGCTTTCCAACCACTCATCTCCCAGCCTGTAGCACTACCTGGGGTTGTTGCACCCCAGGTGCAGAACCCGGCACTTGGCCTTGTTGAACTTGATACAGTTGACCTCAGCCTATCCAGATCCTCCTGCAGAGCATTCCTACCCTTGAGCAGATCGACACACGCACCTAACTTGGTGTCGTCTGCAAACTTACTGAGGGTGCACTCGATCCCCTCATCCAGATCATCAATAAAGATGTTAAAGAGGACTGGCCCCAGTACTAGGGGACGCCACTAGTGACCGGCCTCCAATTGGATTTAACTCCATTCACTAAGACTCTTCGGGCCCAGCTATCCAGTCAGTTTCTAACCCAACAAAGCATACACCAGTCCAAGCCATGGGCAGCCAGTTTCTTGAAGAGAATGCTGTGGGAAACAGTGTCAAAAGCCTTGCTGAAGTCAAGGTAGACCACATCCACAGTCTTTCCCTCATCCGCTAAGAGTGTCACTTTGTCATAGGAGATCAGGTTCGTCAAGCAGGACCTGCCCTTCATAAACCCATGCTGACTGGGCCTGATTGCCTGGTTGCCCTGTAAGTGCCGCATGATGACACTCAAGATAATCTGCTCCATGAGCTTCCCTGGCACTGAGGTCAAACTAACAGGCCTATAGTTTCCTGGGTCAACCCCTCCAGCCCTTCTTGTAGATGGACATCACATTTACTAGCCACCAATCGACTGGGACCCTCCCCAGTAGCCAGGACTGCTGATAAATGATGGAAAGCGGCTTGGCCAGCTCTTCTGCCAGTTCTTGCAGTACCCTTGGGTGGATCCCATCCAGCTCCATTGACTTGCGTACATCCAAGTGCTGTAGCAGGTCGCCAGCGATTTCCTCGTGGATTGTGAGGGTCACATCCTGCTCCCCACCCCCTTCCACCAACTCAGGGAACTAGGTATCTGGATAACATCTAGTCTTGCTGGTAAAGACTGAGGCAAAGAAAGCACTAAGCACCTTAGCTTTTTCCTCATGTCTTGTCACTAAGTTTCCCCCCGCATCCAGTAAAGGATGGAGATTCTCCTTAGTCCTTCTTTTTGTGTTAACTGTATTTATAAAAACATTTTCTGTTATCTCTAACAGCGGTAGCCAGATTGAGATTCAGATGAGCTTTGGCCTTTCTAATTTTGTCCCTACACATCCTTACAACATATTTATAATCCTTCTGAGTGGCCTGCCCTCTTTTCCAAAGATCATAAACCCTCTTGTTTTTCCTAAGCTCTAGCCATAGCTCTCTGTCCAGCCAGGCCTGTCGTCTTCCATGCCAGCTAGTCTTCCGCATGTGGGGACACACCACTCCTGAGCCTTTAATACTTCCTTCTTGAGGAGTGCCTAGCCTTCCTGGACTCCTCTACCCTTCATTACTGCCTCTCAAGGGACTCTGCCAACCAGTGTCCTGAACAGCTCAAAGTCTGCCCTCTGGCAGTCCAAGACAGCAGTTTTACTAGTCCCCCTCCTGACTTTGCTAAGAATAGAGAACTCTACCATTTCGTGGTCACTCTGCCAAAGACAGCTCCCAACCACCACATCTCCCACCAGTCCTTCTCTGTTTGTGAATAGAAGGTCTAGCGGGGCACCTCCCCTGGTAGGCTCGCCAACCAGCTGTGTCAGGAAACTATCTTCCACACTCTCCAGAAACCTCCTAGACTGCTTCCTCTGAGCTGTGTTCCATGTCCAGGATATGATTGGGAAGTTGAAGTCCCTCACAAGAACAAGAGCTGATGATTTTGTAACTTTTGCCAGCTGCCTGTAGAATTCCTCATATGTCTCCTCATCCTGGTTTGGCAGTCTGTAACAGACCCCCACCACGATGCCTGCCTTGTTGGCCTTCCCACTGATCCTAACCCATAGGGGCTCAACCTTATCATTCCCAGTCTCAGCCTCAAGTTCCACAACATCCATACACTCTGTAATATAGAGAGAACTACACTACCACCCCTTCTGTGCTGCCTGTCCCTTCTGAAGAGCCTATACGTTGATTAAAAAAATAAAGTGTTTATGCATTTAAAGGCAACAAAGTTTTTCACACAGATCTTGAACATCTTGCTGGTTAACAGCGGAGTCCCTAAGTCTAATATTTAATTTCTTAGCAGTACTGTACCTCATTTGATGAGACCTGTTTTTCATTGCAAAACACCTGCAGAATGCACTAACAAATTGCTTAAATGTACTTCTTTTTGTATGTGTACAAGTGTTTGTGCATCTACTGTGAAAGCAGTTTTCATCAAAGAGCTGCTCAGACTATTGGGGAGAGAAATACACAGTATGGTGTCAGTAGAGTACAAAAATACTAGACTTGCAAAAGTGCACCTGTGTGAATGTGCAGCCATGAGGAGGATGTTTCAGTCAGAGACATTGTCTATTTGCTGTCATTTCGTGCTCTTTTTCTGCATTCTTAAATTTTTCAGGCAGATCTGCTGGTTTTTCTCATGATCAGCCCTCAGAATTAGAAGTTTAGTGGAAGCTTTTTGTTTCCAAATTTAATTTGTCACTGATTAGAGTACTGATGGATTAAGTATGCAGGGTATAAAAGTAGAGTTATGAAGGACAACTGTACTGGGTCTGGTTGGGTGTTAACTTTCCCTGCCCATACAGTGCTGTGCTCTGCACTTGTAGCTAGAACAGCAGTGGCATCACACCAGTGTTGTGTCTGCTGCTGAGAAGTGCTGGCACAGCATCAGGACTTTCTCTAACCCTCCTAGGGGGTGGGCAAAAAAGTGAGAAAGAAACATCACCAGGGCAGCTGACCTAAACCAACCAAAGAGATATTCCATACCATATGATGTCACACTCAGCGATAAAAGGTGGAAAAAAGGAAGAAGAGGGGAGGGCTGGGCTCTCGTTGCAAAAACGTCTGTCCTCCTCCCAAACACCGGCTATGTGCGTTGAGGCCCTGCTTCAAGGATGTGGTCAAGTATCGCTCATTTGTTGGAAGTAGAGAGTAATTTCTTTCATCTGCACTTCCACATAACCTTTACTTGTTTTTTGTTTGTTTGTTTGTTTGTTTGTTTTTTCCCCCTCCCTTTTCCCCTTTCCCTTTTTTCCCCTTTAGTTAAATTGTTTAATCAATAATAATATTTCCTTAAAAATTATTATTTTTTCCCTTTAATTAAATTATCCTTATCTCAACCCGTGAGTTGTTCTTTCCTTTACTTCTTCACCTCCTCATCTGAGGAGGCGTTGTGAGAGAGCGGTTGTGGTGTTCAGCTGCCTAGCATGGTAAAACCACCACAACAACCTGTAATTTGGGGTCTGGAATCAATGTCATGACAGGATTTTTTCCAATTAGGAAAAAAAAAAATAGTAGAAGACTTCATATTGCTTATGTCATTCAGACTGTCATGCTTCTGCCAGCAGATTAGAATAAATTGTTTGATTGTGTTTGTTATTGGTTTTTAAATGTAAGCCACCTATGTTTTATCAAAGAAACTTAACTATTGTCCCAGTGCTTGGCATGCTGTTGTCCACACTGCATAGAGCTCTTTGATGGGAAAAGAGAGACTCACCAGGAACATCAACTACGTGATTAGCATTAGCATTGGTTGTAATGGAATTGTCATCTCATCCACATCATGGCTGCGTCTAGCCCTGTTTCTTACACCTTTTTCAGAAACTGCGTTCAGGAAGGATGGACTTCTCTATTAAATATTTCTTCCACTGGTACTGAACTAAAAGATCTCTCTAGTACCTTGAAATCATGTGAGCAGAAGAGTCTGTTGTACAGTACTTTATCACTGTCCACAGCCAGGCAGTCCAAAATATGATAGCTTTTCTTTTTTATTTCCAAGGAAAGATTACTGCTAAATTGAAAAAAAAAAAAAAAGCCCCATCTGAAAGCCAGATCCTCATCTGCTGTAAACAGTGGCATTAAAGTCACTGGTGCTTTGCCAATTCATATCCCCAGGGACATGTTGGATCAGAAATAAATTGTGGAGAAAAAGAAAAAAGTTGCTAATGATCCTCCCTGAGAGAGCTGACTGCTATAAAAGGAAAGAGAACAAAGTGTGTGGGAGTTTTGAAGCTGATACACCGAAGATGTTTCCTGGAAAAAAAAAGATGACACAGCTGTAGGTTAAAGCAAATTGAAAATAAAATGAAAAACTGAAGAGAGAAAGACAGGGGTTTTCCATCCTTCTTCTGTACATTGTATAAATGTTGTATTCAGACAGCATGCTTTGATTTTTGGCACAATTTCAAAATTAGAGTACTGCACAAGGCAACCATACAAATTTCTTAAGCTTATTTATGAAGTTACAATAGCTTTATATTTCACTGTAGAAAGAATTACATCCTTCAAAACATTTAGTGATTAAAAACAGGCTTTTTGTTAGATTCCAGAACCCTCACCACAGGCTGCTTGAGATGTGGATTTGTTCAGGGAGTAGAAAATATGGCAGGCTTTCATAGGGTAGGGCCACAGCCTTCTGAAGAGGTGCAGTGTGTAATTAAACTTGTTATCAAACTGTTGTAACATTTTACAGTATTTTTTTAAGAGAATGTGTTCTCCCTTATTCCTATGGCAATGTGTAGAATGTGTCACGTAAGTAAAGCTTTGATAGTTTGTGTTGCAGAAGATTTTACTTTAGAGAGATACTTTTGGTATAATTGTGATATAAAAAAAGCTTCCCTTTCCTCACAGGTACCCATAGTTCCTCTCTTCTTTTTCTCATTATCATGTGTCATTAGGCACAGGTACATCTCACAGATCTGTGATGAACTGACTTAAGGAAGTGATCAAGCTGAGAAATACCTGCACAAGAAAAAAAAAAAAAAAAAGATGATTTTTGACTGCAAGATTACTTCTATAGTACAGCTCCCCACTCCCACCCTTTCAAGTTGAACTTTGTGGGCCTAAGGTCAGGCAGTCCTGTAGAGCATTGTCATAGCTTGCTCTTTTTAGTTAGTTGAGAAAAGAACATCACTGGAGTTGGAGAGACTGTGAGTTTTGAAATGATGCTTACCTGAACTTAAGATTTCAGAAACATTCTTTTAACAGTTTGTAATCCTCTGGAATGTCAATACTGGTACAAGAGAAGTGAAAGCTGAAGATGTCCCTTATCTTGCTGATCTTCACAGGTACCACAGAAAAAGTGAACGTGAATTGCACTGAAAAAAACAATATGGATAGGCTTGATTGTTTTAGAGTTGCATGTTAGACATCTGTACTTTATTTTGACTACAATTTAGCTTAGGAGTAAAAAGTGTGGATATTTGCATGGTTGTTATAATAAACATACCACTGAATTATAGCAGAGTAGAAGATGCATTACATTCATTATAATCCCCTCAATGGATTTATAGGGCAGTGTACGACTACACTCGGTGTTTATAGTAAGAAACGCAAATCTGAGACTGAAGGTTCACTTCCAACTCTTTCTATTTATGATTACAGTTTCAAAAATTGGGCCTAATCCTGGGTGCCAGCAGATAAGGATATGGTGATGTGAGGCTCAGGACAATGCATGAAACATCTTTGTATTCTTTTGGTGTTGATGATCAGGCTTATGACTGATCTTGAGTTAGTGCCATCTTAAATGCTCAGAAAAAATGTCAATACCTTAGCTGCAACAGTTGGTTTGTTTCTTAGTTGTGTGTTGTACTTGGAACTGTAAAAAGCAAAGGAGTTCCAGAGAACATATCCTGGAAGGATATCTCTTAGCTGTTATGAAAGCTGTAAACTTGCTACATTTTTAGTTGTAATGATGGGGGGCCATCTGGGAGTATTAAGGAGAAGAGTGCAGTGAGGCTGGACTGTTCTTTGCTAAGTCATACCTATTATAATGGACATGCATGAAGTTATAGACACCCTGCCTGCTGCCATTCTGCTGGTCAATCTGTTTAAGTTTTTCCAAGTTTTTGTTGTTGTTGTTTGTTTTGTTTTTAAACAGGGACATCTCTGTCAGCTGTCCTGTCCTTATGGGTGACTTGAGCATCCAGGTGTTAATTGGGAATGTTATACAGGTTATACAAATAGGTCCGGGGAATTCCTAAAGTACGTTGAAGATGACTTCTTGGTACAGGTACTAAGGGAGCTGATTAGTTATGGTGCCCCTATAGATAAGTTGTAAGCGAGCAGAGAGGTTCTTCTCTGCTCAGGGAACTAGTTAGTAAGGTCCCCTGGGAAACTACTTACCTCTTAAGAGTACAGGAGTAGGCAATTCCAAAGCCAGGTGGGGCAGAAACTCAGCTTGGCTGAACAGGGATCTCCTAAAGCTTAGGTGGAAAAGGAAAGTGTCTGGATGTTGGAAGCAAGGTCAAGTGACACAGAAGGGCTACAGAGAGATGCCTTTCACCATTGTAGGAGAAAAATTTGTGTGTGCTCCTCAGGCAAATGATCACAGTACCAAGTCTGACAGAGCTCAAGAAACATTTGGACAGTGCTTTCAGATGTATGATTTAATTTTCAGATGGTCCTGTGTGGAGCCAGGATCTGGACTTGGTGATTCTTGTGAGGTCCTTCCAACTTTGGATATTCCATGATTCTATGATTCTGAGGCATCTCAAACCTTTCCACAGCCTGTACAATTTCTCTTACCCAGAGCAACTCTAGGTAGATTTGGCTACAGGATTGCTTCTGTCTTTTGTTGAAGGGATACTCACTACCTGTTGAGACCAAGTTGTCCTGGGATCCACTTTCATGCTCAACTTTCAGAGAATCCCATTATCTCAACATTCAGTATCTGGAAGTAATCATCACGCTTTGAAAAGGGGTTGGATTGCAGCCAGTGTATATCACTGTGTTAGGGCAATACAGAGAGTGACTTCACATGGTGTTTTCTTTCAAGATTTCCTGGCACAAGAAGTAATAGAGGTATTTATTTAGAAGGCCTTTTGCAACTGAATTGAACCTACAGCCTTACAAAGCAAAATTAAAATGTAGAAACATAATTAACTGATTAGAATTCTTACATGGACAATAAACAAAGGCATATGGTAAACTTAAATTGAAACTTGGGCTCGGAAATGTTAATAAAACTTGGGAGGAAAAACAATGTTGTTAAATATGTTGTTTTATTTTGTGTGATCCTAAGGCAACGGTTTGTTCTATCTGTGGTGTTGTAGAGGCCAAATTTCCATGATTGACTTCATGCGCATATGCAGTATGAATTACATATGCAGTGTTTAACTGTACGTTACCTCAATATGTTTTTTTGTACAGAAGTTTCAGTGTACATGAAGAACTTGCTTTGAAGATTAACACAAAAAATGTAGAAAACGAGGCTATGTGCACAATTCTTGTTTCATTTATTGCAACAAATGAAACACGGCTATAAAGAGAGTTCAGCATCTTAGGTGCTACTTTGGAGACTCCAATGATATTCTTGTATATGCCAAGGCATTCCTGTATAATAATGACAAATCATATATGACAGACTTTGCAGGTAGTAATCAATTGTGTGTTCTAGGTGTTTTTTGTTTATTCTTCTCTGCATGCCTGATTTTGTACCCTGGGGTCTGTCTGTAACTGAGGTCAGTAAGAGCTGTGCTTTGAGTGTTAGGTATTCTGAAACGTCACACCTGAAATTGGGTGCACCATAATACCAGGTATTTTTGTCTTTAACAACTTTGTTCTTTGTCTCCCATCTATAATATGAAGCAAAAAGCACCCTCATTTCACAAGTGATGTGGCAAGACAAAATGATATTTACGAATTTCTGTTGTAAAGCACTGCTGCAGTAAAGCTTCCAGAAGTGTAAATAATGTAGTATTCTGAGCAGAATGTAATTATTATTCAGTAAAAAAAGCCTGAAAAAAAAAGCTGAAAAAAATCATTGAACAATGGAGACAATTTTTTAAGCAACTGCTCAGGAATCAGGCTTTGCTTCTTGTAAGTATGCAATGAGATGTGTTTCTTGAGTTGTTCTCCTGCCTCTACCTACCTAATCAGCCTAATTTATCTTTCTTCACCTGCATATAGTTTCTTCTTTTATGGTTGTGTATTCTAAACTCTTTTTTTCTTGCTCTGTGCCTACCGAGATCTCTGGGTTCTGGGTTGTCCCTGCAGCTACCAGATTTACCTGAGCCCCACCACCACTCTGATTATGTCAACCTCCTTATCCAGCTGGTCCAAATTCCCCTTCTCACCTCATTCTTCTAGTCCTTGCTTAATTTTTCTTCACTGTTAGCTCCTAAATGCAGTTTCTTCTGGTGGTTGACTATTGAATACCATAAAATACAGTTCCCTTCCTCCCCTGATTCCCTGCAGTACAAACACACACACATTTATAATTGATATATCATAATCATTGAATAATATTTATTCTAGTTAAGTTGGCCTCTTTGGAGATGGGAGACACTAATGTGTGATCTAGCTGCAGTTCTTTTGATTGTGTTAGCATAGTAGGTTGTTCTTCTGCCAGCCTTCCTTCAACAAAAAAATAATATTTCTTCCTGTGAGTTATCATAAGGAAATCTACAACATCACTATAGCAGATATGATCCCTTATACATAGTATTGTTTTAAAGAGAGATTCTTGGAAACATTGCACAGGCAAACCTCAAAACTGGCATAAATGAAAATGATCCACTAATTTAATTTCATGCTGGACAATTCTGCAAAAGCTATGTAAGCTTTCTTGAGTTAAATAACTGCTCTGAAGAGAAAACGCCTCTTCACACAAGTTCGTCAGTAACATATACCTATTTTTATCTCCATAAATCAACTGAAGCAACCTCCTTTGATCATTTTGATTATTCCATTCAAGCACACATACGTCTCTGCTTGAACTTGTGAAAAACTCAAAGCTCTTTTTGAACATTAATATATATCCAGATTTTGGAATAGGCTTCTGTCTGTTCTCACACATATGGACTTCTGTAGCTGTGGTCCTTCTCTAACCTAGAAGTAAATATTCTCTACCACAAAGCAGGAGTATGAAGAGTTCTTAGAACAAAGATGAATACACAGACAGCGGCTCTTTTTCCTGACTGAAGGTAGAAATTTAGTAATTGCCCTTTATTACAAATTAGTGATTCCAGGGGATGCTTACCGCTGCTTTATTCACAGAATGATGCTTTAAAGGCACTATAGATATGCAGATTAGATTAAAAAAAAACAAAACAACAACAACAAAACTCTAAAATGGCATTATCTAAGAGAAGGGCCATGAAAACATATGCTTTGAATTGTGCATATTTACAACTGTTAAAATTGGATAATTTCATAAATCTCAAACATAGCACACTTTCACTACCATTTCTATAAAGGGAAGAAAATACACTTTAATGTAATATTGCATATTCACACCAACACCAAAGTGTTATAATGTTGGAAATACAGAATTGTGCCTTTTTGCATGTGAAATGGGGCTGGCATAAAGAAAGCTTTCAGGACTTTTCTGTTATTTCAAGACTGAAACTCTGCTTGGTGTCAATGGGCGTAAGATGAGGCAGTCTTTGGTTAGTAGTTCAGGTGGGTACTGTAAAGTACTTGCAACAAAAGATTTTGCATCAGTCCTTTGATATTGTATTTTATCTTCCAACTAGGAAAATTCCTGTACAGGATTACGTGTAATAACCTTGGAAATCTATGCAAAAAGTATAACATGGGCTGGCTAGTGCTGGTATACATTTTAATGTATACAGTATATATTTGCAGTCTAAGCCATGCAGAAGAATTCTTCTCGAAGGGGACAAGAACAGCAATACCTAGGTGTGTTGCTTGGTGGTAACAAAACTCTAAAGTAGTCTTGCAATTGCATTTCCAAAGGATTTGACCTTAGAGCAGGCTGTACTTGAATTACAGTTCAGGAAAAACTGTTCAGAGTCCTGGAATGTAGTTTATAACTTGCAACTGAGGAGAATTTTCACATACACTTTTTAGGTAGTCCCAGGCAAAGAAGTGCTGTGTTATATGCAAGTCTAAATATTTTGGTGAAAATGTTTAGTACAGAGTCATTAGATTCTAAACAAAACAGAGGGGAGATGCTATGTTTTGCATGCCAAGTAATCAGGCACTTTTATACTACGATAGATTAGAACGACATATTAGTTGCCCTGGCAGTCTATTGGATCTCTTGCCTGAATCAGGTTCCTTATGTAAGGTTCAGTGATTAATTTTGAGTTCTCGTATTCAAACCCTATAGTGTTATTCTATATTGTTTCTGTATTTACAGTTGGAAACAAATTTTAAAACTCCTGTAGACTTTAAAAGGGAGCAGGAAGACATTCCAAGCAACACAAACTGTGGTGTGCTTTGCTTTAAGCCATCCTCTGTTGCTCCTACTATCAGCAACTTCCTGACTTTGAGTTACTCTACTTTACCTAATTGTTTACAAGGCATTTGGGGTCAGGTCCTATGCTACAGTCAGTCTGCCAAGCATGTATCAATAGAACAAATTTTAACAGAGCACATCTTTTCTCTTAAAGTCTGTGGCAGGGTCTGCTCTTTCTTCTGGTTTCTAACTTAATCACCTAGCAGCTATGAGCCTGTGTGAAGTCATGCAGGTAGAAGTGGAGTGCACTCTGGGCCAAGGATTTTCACTTCTAGGTAAAATAGCTGTTCTTCTTCATTCAGATAACTTGGAAGCACATGAGCTTTCTCTGTTTCCCTGACTCACGTTACTGAGCTTTCTCTAAAAAAGGGCAACCTATGATTTTGTTGACTTCATTATATTACTCTTAGAGATGTGCTTGCACAAGGTCAGGGATATCTAGTACTGAGACAACATCACTTAGACTAGATTGGAGAAAGCATGACAGAACTATATGCTATCAGAATGCTTTCTTCCATTTAAATACAAATGCTTCAAGTGATTAGGTTATTTTTATCTATTTATTTTTTTCATTTTTTTTTTTTTAAAGAGAATGAGAACATTGATATGTTTTTAGAGATCTCTGATATGTATTTTTATCTCTTTGAAATAATATTTTTTGTTTGTTTTAGCTTATTTCAGCATTTAAAAGCTTGGTTTTGAAGTATGAATAAATAAATAAATAAATGGACACTGTTTTTGTAATATCTTTGGGCTAAAATCTCTGCTTTGTTGCTATCAGAAAGACATTTCATTTGGCAAGACATGATGAGTTGTGAACTAATTATGGATGGTGTGGTAGCTTTGGTGGTTTGCACTAAGGAAAAGTAGGACAAGAAAAGGTGCTGTTGCTTTCTCAGTTTTCCAAGAGTTGTTAAAATGAAAAAAACACTGGAAAGCTTCAGAGGAGATATTAAAATGAACAGCATCTTACTTTATTTCCTATTGCAGGGTATGTATTTTTTGCATCTCAGTGAAAGTTTTACTTAAATTATATTTACTTTAAAATCAGTACCTAGAACTGGCGAGAAAGATGAGACACGTTTCACATCTTTAGCTACAAAACAACAGTTTTTCAGTTGTTTTTAGGGCAGATCTTGTGAAGATATAAGGCTTGATTCTCTCTAGCTTTCTGTTTTCCTCCTATCAGAAGTGGTAGATTCTGGTAAAAACAACATGATTTCCATAATTAGAAATGAAAGAACTTTTTTTTTCTTTTTTTCTTTTTTTTTTTTCTTTCTTTTTTTTTTAAAGCCATGTGATATATAAGTAAGTTTTACATCTATGCCTGTTGCAAGGTCACTGTTTTCTTGCTTAAAGCTTTTTTAAAATAAGAATCTGCATCTTGCTATTGTAGAGTCCTACTTCAAAGGTACGTATGTTAGTAGGAAATGTATTGATGGCTCAAAAACTTCTGTATCATTCATTGTGAACTGGGCTAGTGTTCTAGCATTATGAAATGAAATCAATTGTTGCCTTTGATTTTGAACTCCCCACTCTGTGGTAATTTGATGTGAGGTGACTTATGTTATTGCTATTCCAAAGCAAGACTTTTTAGAAAAGTATTTTTTTCCAGCTGAGACTGGGTTTGAGTATTTAGTCCCATGTATAAGATATTTTCCCACTGAGTATTCCTGGCAGCAAGAGAGTCACATCTGCTAGGACTCCTAAGCACTTTTGGCTTTGAGAAGCTGCTTTTATGAATGAAAGGTTTGTGCTTAGATCGCCTAATATCCTTTACTAAATGAGTCAGTGAAGCACGTTCAGGCAAAGAGTTGATATTTTTAGTCCTTATGCTGTTCACCTTTGTCTACCTTCCAGTCAAAGGAACTGGCAAGGATATTGCAACTTATTTGTATCATCCACAGAGTTTAGCTGGCATATTTTACAAGACCTGCCAAATGGTTTTAGTTTCCTGCTTTAATGCTTTTTTATTACTCACCTTTGTATTCTTTTCCATAAGCAAACTTGATTCTTGGTATTGCCATGCTACTATGTCCCGTATCCAAAGTAGATTTAAAGCCAGGACTCATAGCAAGGAGAGAAGAAAAATGATATAAAATACATGTCCTTCTCCATAAGGACTTCCTGATTTGTGAAAAGTACTCCTCATGCTAAGGAGCTCTTGTGACTTCCTTTACTCTCTTTTGATAAATCCTGCAGTAGGAGATAAATCCACCTTGCTGTGAAATACATATAAATATATACATAGGTATTATTGACTACAAGTGTAAATGAGTACCCTATGTGTGTGTACATGGGAGGTGTTCAATTCTTATAGCCACATCTTTTCCAGTTGTGGCTTCTAAGCCCTTCTGAATCAAAGCACCCTTTGGAATATCTGGAACTTTGTGCTGATCACAGTGACCTCCAAAGTCAGCTAAGTCACCCTGAGACTCTGTCCTTGAATTAGTGTCTGGCCATCTCTTTGTAGCTGGAATCATTAGAAAACTCAGCTTTCCTGTGAAGAATCTGGAATAAGTGAAGCTGCATGTTCTTCTGAGACATTTCAATGCTAAAGAAAATATAATGTACTCATGGGAGAAAAAAAAAAAAAAAAAAAAAAAAAGTGTGGAGAGGAGATAACTGATAAAAAGATTTTTTGTTTTCCAAATGTCACCTCACTGTAAATATTTTGCATAACTCCTACAACCACATTTATCTTTTTTTTTTTTTTTTTTTTTTTCTTTGGTATTACTGTGTCTCAGCAGTTAAAGTTCAGTATGTGGGCATATGAGGAGAGTAGTCAGATTCGGGGGCGGGATGAATTTCTCTTGGATTTGCTGTTTGGTGAAACCAGGAACTCACACATATGGAACCTAGGCTTTAAATTCTCTTCAGTGAGAGAAAAGGGTTAGGAAGAAAGGAATAACCAAGGGGCATGTGAGGCAAAGCTGTCTGTCTGCTCTACTCCAGGACTTTTTTTTTTTTTTTTTTTTTTTTTTTTTTTTTTTATGACTTTAGAAGGAATGAAACCAGAGTGAAAAGCTGGAGAGATCTAACTGGGGTGCTTCAGTAGGTAAGAAAAAGCTATCATATTCATTTGTCGCAAGGAAGATTGTGTTCTTTCTCTTAATATATGCAAAAAGAAGAGGGAAAATACCTCTACACCAGGGTGTGCAGGGAGATCCTGCATGCAGCATGATTATAAATCATAGGTGAAAAGCAGATGTTGCCTCAAAATATCTATGATAATGCACTTCAGATGTATGTTTACATCTAACTGTGCATTTCTCTCTGGCAGCAAAAATCTAGAGAATGGCTTTCTTTAAGTGCATAAAACATTGAGGCAACTGAAGATTAAACTGGGACAGTAGCTGATTACTTGCAATTATATTTTGTTTTTCTTTTTTTTAATCCTCATGAAGAATTTAAATAATTTAGAAGTACTGTTGATCTGTTTCTTCGAGATTTCTTGTATATATATGGATGGGTCTCTGAGAACAAACAAGAAGGAAAAATGCTGACATTAAAATATATTGTAAATTATGTAACTTTATATACTGGTTTCTAAGGGCTTTAAATAATTGTCACACTGCCTTTTCATAAAATAACATTAGAGTGGTAATTGCTGTGTTAACATCTTACATAGATTATGCCTATATGTATTTATATAATCAACTACTGATATATGTGTTTAGGTAGACAAAGATATACAATGTTATGTTCAAATAAGTTTTTATCTTAACATTTTGCTAGCTTAGTATGTAGAACTGGTAATGCTCTGTGACACTGCATGTCTCTGAGTAATTTAAGATTTGATCTGTAGTATCTGAGCTGTATGACTTGAGGTTTCCATTACATTACTTTAATTTTTGTTTAGCAAATACTGAAGAATGCACACAGGAGGCATAAAGTACTTCTCTTTATGCAGCATGTAGCCTATGACTGGAAGTTCATGTGATTTTATGATGATAAAGCCAAATAAATAATGCAAGTTGAGAAATGAGTCTGCATATATTTTAAAATTGCAGTGTCTCTGTGTATTTAAAGAAGTTGCCTATAGCGGACTGATATCAGTATGGGCTACTGAAGGGAAAAATAAAGAGCAAGTGGGTAACAGGTTCCCTTCTGCTCTCGCTGTTCAGTGAGAGCAGATGTTTTTCAGGCATAGGGTATCTGACCGTAAGAGCAGGGAATATCGTGAGTCATAAAGTTGGAAGAAGCTGGAGGATTTCAACAGAGACTAAAGCTATTAGGCAGTGTAGAAATAGTTGCATAGCTCAATAGCCACCGATTATTATCTTACTATGTAACAGCAAGGGGTAGACTTAGGTACAAAATTTGCATGGTTACATTACTGTGGGAAGTCTAGCCCCTTATTAACACAGCAACTACATTTTGCATATGTGACTGCAGGCAGTCATATGAAGCCAAAACGCAGTGATATTAGGGCTCTTGAGTTTTTCACAAACTCAGTGTTTTGCTCTAAAAATTTCCACCACCGTAGATACAGGAAAGTAAAACTTTGGAATTACTGGCAGTGTTTTAATTTTCTGCCCTTGAATAGGTGTTTTCTAGCTGTGTTGAGAGATGTGTGCACATTTTACTAAAAATCATATAGTTCTAAATGCTTACTACTTTG
Source organism: Nettapus auritus (assembly GCA_011076525.1). Classification (NCBI taxonomy): domain Eukaryota; kingdom Metazoa; phylum Chordata; class Aves; order Anseriformes; family Anatidae; genus Nettapus; species Nettapus auritus. The sequence goes on from CM021766.1 coordinate 44,386,983, forward strand.
GTGCGTTTACTTTGCTATAAAAGGAGATATGCACAATGCGCTGAAGAGTACTGATTCTTTTTATTTTGGAAATCATTAAAATATTTAACTATCTCCATTTAAGCTTTTTGCTTATTAACATGTAAAAAAGGCTGATGCAGAGTAGTGAACACAGATAACCAGTAATAAAGTCCGTCAAAGTGATTAGGGAGAACTCAAGAGGGTCTGTGACTATCAAGGATATATGCAGAAAATTTATTTAAAATTTAAATACGAAGATGGCTTTTTCATCACAAAACATTTTTATTTGGTATAGTTTTGTATATGACATATCACAGTTTTTCATTTTCTTAGAAGTGCTTATTAAAGAAAACTGCAATATGCAGAGACATTGAAGAAGTTTTCCACAAAGTGCAAAATCCAGTTTTGCTTTCCCCTTATCTTCTTTAAGGACCATGTAGTACCTGGAACACCTGTTGGTGCATATGGACTCAGTTACATCTGGAATCTCTGTGTAGTACTACAGTACTAGTAAGAGGTAAAGTGTCCCTATGTGATAGCTTTCTTAAAATACAGCAGATGTAGCTTTTTGCTCCTCCAAGACATTCCAAAGAACCCTCCAAGAACTAGAACGTGGCTTAATGTCATGATACCTAGAAATTATGTTCTGTCCTTGCCTAAGGGTAGAATACAAACTCGAGCAGATTATTTTTATTCATTGCTTTTTGTTATTTACTAGACCTATAATAATACTACAAGCCATTAATTTAGGAACTTGGAACTTACTCTCATGCTATGATGTAAGACCAGCTGCAGTTTTTCCACTGAATTGTGTTTGCAGATCCAAGATACAATTTAAAATCTAGTGTAATGAAGTGTTAACAGCAGAATTTGGTCATTAACTTTCTTTTCACAAATACTTGACTTGCTTTTCCAGTAGAACATAACTGATGTTGAGAATATGATAAACAATCAAATTGGCTCAGTAATATAAAACCACAGCTGGTTTCAAATTAGAAGAACTTATGAAAAATGTGTTCTTCACCCAAACATAACCTTTGAAACAGTCCATGGAGAAGGGAGAACATCCCTGCATTGCTTAACTTTCTTTTTATACTCTTTCCTTAATCTACTAGCCATTGTCAAAGATAAGAGATTGGGCAAGATGGATCTTTAATCTGATAAGACTTTTTTGGACACTAGTGGCAAGCAGATGTTCATCAAACAAAAGTGACAGAAATAAAGAGAAGTGATATGCATGTAAATGTACATATCCTGCCCCCAGCACATACCCTGAAGATACTGAGAAATCTAATGTGTGGATTAAACTGTTATGCTGTAGTCATATCTTGAATATCCTCTCCCTCTTTATAGATTCAGTTCCTTATCATTTCACTACAGGAATTTACCCATGACTAAGAGGGGTGGCTTCTGAGAAAGATGCTTTTGGATTCCAGAGAGCGTGCCTAGGAATCCCTCCAGCTGCTGGGAGAATGATCTGGCTTGTTTTTTGCCTACTGTCCAATTGTTTTGTGTGTCTTCTCATACATTTTCCTCTCTGCTACTAATAAGACTAAGCAGTATCCAATCCAGCATAGATATTAGGCCTTAAAGCAATGTCACAGAGACAGATGCTAGGGAAGTTTGTGTTCAAGTCAGCTCTGAAATTAGATTATAGATGAATTGTTCCCATCAGAGTTCCAGAAGTCCTGATTTTTATTATTATTATTATTATTATTATTATTATTTTTTTTTTTAAGGAAAAAAGGGTCTACTGAAGTTATACTCTGTCTCAAACCTGAGCCTCAAATATAAGTAGCTCAAGCTATCTCTTTGTTCTGAGTGTCTGCCAGGATGAGCCAACAGGTTCAAACAATAGCCTGAGACAAAGCAGAGTTTGGATCATTCTATACTTCTGGGAGTTCAGCAGTGCTTTGTATAAAATTTTGTTGTACACAAATGGTAGAACATAAAGATAAGTAGCCATGCATTTTTCAAAGATACCTCTAGTGCAAGCTGTCTATTAAGTATCAGATTCTTAGGGTAACCCCAATGGAATGCCTTTTTCAGTCAATTCAGTCATATAATGGAATGTCTTTTTCAAACACATGCTTGAATATGATATTTGAATTATTCCAGTTGATAGATAGGATGTAAGACCTCTTCCCAGAAGGAAAATCTGGAGATTAAGGTGGGTATTCCCATGAACAGGTCAGCTAAGTAACATTTAAAAAATACAAGCAAGTGCTACGTATTATTAACAAAGTCATAGGAAACGAAACAGAGACCACCATTATGCCCTGGCTTATTTTATTTTATTCTTTAAACTGTTTAGTGTACATGTTCTACAATTGAAAGCTTTTAAAAACTGTGTTCTTCATTGTTTAGTATGCTTAAGTTTAATGTGGCTTAATTTTGTAATTTCTTGCTGAGATTTTTGATTCCCATTTCCGTTAGCATTGAGTTTTGGCTCTATTATATGCCAAGTGTCTTCGTTATCGGCCAACTGGCATATTTAATTTGTAAATGAATGCTTGTTCTTATCTACATCTATCTTATATAGAGGCAGCCACCAAAATTTTCTTTTAAATAATGTGTGGGTGGGGAATTGCAAGGCTAGCAGGGAATCTTGGAAGCTTAATTCCTGTTAATTGCGGTAAATATAGCTGTATGAATCAGAACATGGTATGTCTGTGAACGGTTCATTTCAGTTATATCCTGTACATCAGTGTAAAACTAACGGCTCTGTGTTCAAAACATGTTTGTTACAACCTGTGGGAAGAAAACTTGAATTTAAAGTGTTGCGTTGAATGTATACAGCTAGAAAGCTTCCGTGATGTTAATAAAATGTGCCTAGACATTTTCCCCACAATTAGTAAACCTTTTCTGAGGAAATAATGCTCTGTATTTCTTACTGTGTTTGTTTTTCTAGGAAGACATTCAAAATGGATAACTGGAAACCCCTTCTTGTTCTTCTCCTTGTATCCACCCTCTGCTCTATGGATGCACAGCAGACTGGTAATGCATGAAAGAAAAGTCTCTTCAAATTCATAACAATTCTTTTTCCCGTGTGTATCCAGTTCTGAAGAGAAAGATGAAGAATTGGTGACAGTTTATTCTTTGTTTAATAAGGGATGATATGATATACTTTTATTAAGCATATTATATTTATACTAGGTTAGGAGAGTTGTCTGAAAAAAAAAAAAAAAAAAAAAAAACACAAAAAAAACCAACAACAAAACAAGAACAACAACAACAAAACAGAAAAATAATGTGCAATAGCTCATTAAAATTTGTTTTTAGCCTCAGACACCCTGTATGAAGAACAGAGGAAAAGAAGGAGTTAATGAACTCTGAAAATTTACTAGGATAGATGGAAGATTTTTCTGCAAAAGACCAATAGGTCTCAGATTCTGAAAAGCAAACAGGAAGCAAAAATTCTAATTTTATTCGATCACACATTCTGTAGGAAAACAGGGAAATTAAACAATGTTTCTTCAGTTTGTAGGAAAGCTTCTCTAGCAGACATTGTCTTCCTGGCAGGTGGATTGTCTTCCTGGCAGGTGGATCGTCTTCCTGGCAGGTGGATCTTGAGGAGTATAGGGATAAAGAACTCCAAGATTTTGCAAGGTTTTTTGTGCACAATGGTCAATGGGTTTGATATTAGGGAAGACAAAATCTGTATTGACATGATTCAATACAGTGATGTGCCATATGGTGAGTTCTTGTTGAACACTTACTGTAACAACATGGCACCTTACAGAAGATACAGAAATTGCAGTACAAAGAAGGAGGCAACAAAATTGGGCACACCCTTCAAATAATGCTAGGGAATGACTTCATAGCAAATGCTGGTAACCAAAAAAAGAAAGAGAAAAAAAAAGAAGGGGTTCCTCAAATGAAAACTGGACAAGCTGAAGATAATATTCAAAACCTAGCCACAACAGGTGAGGATGTAGGCATCACAGTGTTTGCTGTAGACATTACAAATTCTGCTTTGCCTGAGCTTCAAGAAATAGCAGGTGAACCAACTGATGTCTATGAAGTGGAAGATTTTGCTTTGTACTTTGGTAGAGGAGGTAACTGGACCAGTTGCACACGTTGCCTATGATATATCCTGAAAGAACAATTTTTTTCAGCTTTTTTTTTTTTTTTTTTTTTTTTTTTTTTTTTTTTTTGTATTTGTAGGTAAAGCATATAGAATTGTGGTGTGTTGCCAAAATATAGGTTTTAACTTCCTGTGTCTTCCATATGTTGTTAACTATCTGTCAATAATACCAGCTCTTAACTGATGAATTTTGAGCACGTCTACCTTTAAAATATTTAAAAGTATTGGGGGGGTAGGGGGGGGGGGAGGGAAGGGGAGGTATGGAAAGGCAGAAACAAAAACACAGAATTTATTTCATTTGGCTCTTCCTTGCTCATGAACAAAGCTAAAGAAACTATAATAATTCATTCTTTTATGTCATCTCCCTTGAGCAGCTTGCAGAAAAGCCACGTTGGCAGATGTTGTCTTTTTAGTGGATACTTCAACAAGTGTTGCCCAGGAAAACTTTCAGAAGGTGATTAAATTCCTCTCCTCATTGGTCTCAAGTCTTGACATTGGCCATGATGCAATCCGAGTTGGGCTGGCACAATACAGTGATGAAACTTACCAAGTGTTCTTGCTGAATCAGTATTCAAGGAAAACTGATGTTTTGGAGCAGATTGGGAATTTACCATATAAGGGTGGAGAAACTTACACAGGGAGAGCTCTGGATTTTGTCAGCACAATGTATTTCAATGAATCTGCTGGTAGCAGAGCTAAGGTTTATGTCCCACAGTTAATGATTCTTATCACAAGTGGAGAATCCAGTGATGAAGTAAAATTGCCTGCCAAGAAACTGAGACACAGAGGCATTTCCATTTATGTTGTTGGAGTTGGTGTTCAGAATACATCTGAGCTTCAGCAAATAGCCAGCAAACCTTTTGATAAATATTTGTATAGCATCAATAGTTTTGATGACCTTCCAGATCTCTCCACAAGGCTTTTGAAAAACTTCTGCTTTGCAATTGAAAGCCAGATTGAAGGTAAGCAGTTGTCCTTATAGTGGTACCATTTCAGTTCATACTGTGTAATTGTGAGAAAAGGTGTAGAAAAGTGGATGTGGTTTTGAAGTTATTTTACACCAGTTACTGTCATATAACTCACTTGAAAATAATGGGGATAATTTTAGGTAGGTCAGTCTTCAGGATGGATGTCCCTGTTCTTTTTAACATGTTTCAGTGCCTGTGTTGAAGTCACTGAGGTTTAATTATTAAAAAAGGAAGTTAAGCTTATACTTGGTGCTCTCTGTAAGCAGAGCCTTAATGTATTGCAAAGAAAATCAGGGTCAGATTCACAGATTCTATGAAAAACATTCAATTTAATTGTTTTTAGAGCTGGTAGAGACTTTTATAGAAAACGTTTTGTTTTGATGTCATGGAACAGTTTAACTGAATTATTTCTCAATCAAGCTATGTTTTGGTGACTATCTTAATTCTTCCAAAAAAGTAGTTAAGAGATTGTCACTCATAGAGTGTTCAAAAATGAAGGGGAGCCATATTTTCCCATCCTTTCAGTATACTTGCTGAACAGTAGAATTCACAGAAAATGTATTTTTTTGGAGGAATTTAGATTTATATATGTATATATATATATATATATATAGAAGGAGGCATGGTAGCAAAACTAAAATCAAAACAAAAAATTGTGTTTATATCAATTATAAATATCTAAAATATAAAATTTAAATTATAAATACATTATGTTGCTTCCTAGTTTTGCAGATGTCTACGTGGTTCTCTCAATGAGAAAAGTTACGAATTAGAGTCTGCTGATAGTTAGGCAGTTGGTTTTAATCCCCTTTTCCATCATAAACTGTTATACTGAAAGGTGCGTTTAGGCCCAGTTTCGTTTGACTTGCACCTGACTTGCCCTCCTGAAATGTGTATCTCTTTCCAATGACTGTAAGTGAAGTTAGAATAATTTTATTAATGTTCTGGTGCCTCTTCTGATATTCAAAGGGTCTGTCTGCCTTTTGGAACAATTCCTCATGGGATTGTTAGAAAGGTGAGTTTATTCTGAAATGTTCAGTTGGGTCAAAGTCTTAAATGCAACCTAGATTCCAGCAGTGATATGGAGGACCTTGGTTAATGGAATATCACTAGAATGGAATGATAAAACATACAATCTCACTCCCAAAGTAGTAAGTAGAAGATATGGTTGGAGGAAGATGAAACTTCTATCTATATAAATAGTCAGGTGTAAAGGTTTCTCAAGACATTTTAAAACCGTTTTTTAGAGGGTTACTTTCATTAGAATTCTTTGTTTAATTTTTCAAAACATAATTGTACAGTAATTGTAAAGCAAGTTTCATGGTATGTTGTAAATGTAGATCTTAAGTCCAAACTTAAAACTGTGAAGATCAGTGAAAAGGGTCTTGTTTAGATTACATTCAAAGCCAGGTCTGGGTATAGGTTGACAGTATTTCAGCAACTCATTTATTACATTTTTTTCCTCTCTGCAGCATTTGAAAATCAATATGCCGATATTATTTTCCTTATTGACTCCTCTGAGACCATGAAGCATTCAGCATCTGAGGGAATAAAACGTTTAATCTCCCAAATAGTCAGACAGCTAGATGTTGGGATTAACAAGTATAGGATTGGCCTAGCTCAGTTTAATGGCATAGGACAGGTGGAGTTTTTGCTGAACACTCATAAAAAGAAAGAAGAGGTCCTTGACCACATTCAGCGCACCATTGCATTCACTGGAGACTCATCGCAGAATGGAATTGCCATGAAGTTTTTGCAGGAAACCTTTTTTACGGATGGTGCTGGAAGCCGGATCAACAAAGGCACTCCACAAGTTGTAGTGGTCTTCACATCCTCTGGATCCAGAAAAAAAATCATGGAGGAAGCCTTGGTGTTAGAGGATTTGGGGGTGAAAATTTTCACAGTTGATGTTGACAGGACAGAAACAACAGTGAGCTACCCCTCTAATGCAACTTACCGTGTTTACGAAGCAAAGAACTTTGAGTCTGAGCAACAGAGAATTGTTACTGATGTGGAAACCTCAATCCAGAATCTTTATGAACTTGATCAAATGGCACCAGCAGGTATGGTGTATCAAAATAGCAAAACTAGCAGCCTGAGTAGCTTCTAACTCACTGGTAACCCAAGTCAACTTCTCAGGTGGCTGTTAGGGAAAAACAGAGTGCAAATGGCTGACAGCTGTGCTTTTATAGAGGTGTTCTATTGAAAAAATATTTACCGCCTTTGCCTGTGTGGCTGCAGTGCTTGCCTATGCGTAGTTAGTTGTAAATCTGTATTAACCAAAGGGAATAGAGTGGTAGTCTTGAGGGTCTGGCTGCACTGGAGTTGCCTTTTCTGACTGAGGGAACAATTTTCCTTGGTTTTTGTTTCCAAAAATGGCCATAGGAGAGTTTGAATTTAACCACAGAATAACTCCCCTAATATCCTGAGTTTTCCTGATTTGCAGTCACTCTACAGTACAGTGAGAAAAGCCACTTGTCTTGCAAAGTTTGCTGTAGTGGGCAAAAGGGGGCAGTTAAGAGATCATATTTATTTCAGGGATTTCTTTGAATGAAAATCAATATGTAAATCTCTTCAGCACTTTTAGGATTTGGATTTCATGTGTTAGTGTAGCAGCATCTTGAATATTACCTTGAGTCTCTTTTGTAACAAAGTGTTCCAACTGTCTTACCAATTATCCCACAGTGTGACCTACATTAATCTTATCTTCCTTTTGTTTATTTTGCTTTTAGTGTGTTCCAGTGCAGCTGTTGCAGACATTGTGTTTCTTGTGGATGAATCCAGCAAAGTTGGGTCAAAAAACTTTCAGCTGATCAGGGCATTTCTCTTAAAAGTTGTTGATGCCCTGGATATTGGTCCAAACAATGTAAGAGTTGGGCTAGTGCTGTACAGTGATGAACCAAGACTAGAGTTCACCCTGAACACATTCGAGGATAAACTGGAAATCCTGAACTACCTAAAGAATTTACCATATCGAGGTGGACAAACATACACTGGAGCAGCCATTGAATTTCTAAGGAATAAGGTTTTTACTCAAGAGGCAGGCAGCAGGAAGAAAGTAGGAGTGCAACAAATTGCTATGGTTATCACTGATGGTCAGTCCTTGGATGATTATGCTAAACCAGCATCTAAACTAAGACGTAAAGGTGTTACTGTCTATGCTGTGGGCATCCAGAATACCACAGAGAGCAGCAAGCTTGAAAAAATTGCAACATATCCCCCAAGGAATTATGTCAACACCCTGAAGAATTTTCAACAGCTGTCAATTTTCAGATGGAAAATACAGAAACAGCTTTGTAATGAGATTGTGAGAAAGACGTTTGTAGACTCATTACAATCGCAGAATCTGAAAAAAGGTAAGAAGCGCACATAAAAATGCCATTTCAGTGCTGCCAGGCTTGTTGCTGATATGTACACCATCTGTACTTAATGCAAGAGGAAATAAAAATTCAGAAAGATTTTAGAGATGTTTATAAAATTCTGTTGGTGATGGACCCAAATGTCCTGCAACTAAGATTTGCCCTGCTTGGAACCTTCTCATATTTATTCCTGCCTTTTGGGGGAAGCAAGTGTCAGGAAGCCTTTGCTGCTCCCACTTGAGCAAATTCCAAGTCTCCCTCACATTCAGGTGAACATGATTCTACTCAGGATTCTTCAGGTTAGTCATAGTGGTTGCTACAGCTTAACAACATTCACAAGTAGACTGAATCATGTCTCAGTTACTTGAATCCAGGTTATTTTTCTATGACATCTCTCCTTTAATGTTCTTTGCATTTGTCAATACTATGTGAAGGTTATAGTGATTCTGAATTCTGACACTGATGAAACATATTGTCCTCTCTCACCTCTAGGAATAGCTAGGCCATACTGTTAATACCAGTTCAGGAGGCTAGTCTCATTATACAAATCCTAGTAATGTTTTTATTTTCATAACTAAATTCTACCCAGTCTCTTCCAGTAAAGTCTCTTAGCATTCTTTTTCAAATTTGCTTTGTTTATAGCTGTTAATAGCTGTTGCAGTCCTGACTTCTATTCCATCCTGCTTGCTATCCTTTTACAAGTAACAGTGCTATTAACAATGGGTTTCATTACTCCATATTATCATCTTGACACATTTTATTTGTGTAGAGAAGTTTGGTCATCTCTTATTGAATTTATTGAACACCCAAGATTTTACAAGCTTTTGAACTGAAAGACTTTTCTCAAATAAAATTACTTTTGTTGTTTAGGTACCTATTTGTGAGGACTGCAAAGCTGTCAAGTTATTTTTCTCACTCTTGGAAGTGTCAAAACTTCTATAACACCCCTCTTCCCCCCCCGCCCCCCCTTTATTTATTTTTTTTCTTGCTAATTAGGTTGTGTGGACACAGAGGAAGCTGACATTTATTTCTTGATTGATGGCTCTGGCAGCATATATCCAACTGATTTCAAAGACATTAAAACATTTATGAATGAGACTATCAGAATGTTCCAAGTTGATGCCAACAATGTTCGTATTGGTGTGGTTCAGTATGCATCTGAGTCAAGGACAGAATTTGTGATTGGCCAGTACAACCAAATGGTGAAGTTGGTAGAGGCAATTGGGAATATTACTCAAATAGGTGGAGGTACCAGAACTGGAAATGCATTAATATATATGAAAAGTCTGTTCCAAAAGGCATCTAGGGAAAATGTTCCACAGATCCTGGTAGTGATTACAGATGGTAAATCTGAAGACGAGGTGAAGCAAGCAGCAAGCGAGCTGAGGCAACAAGGGATCTCTATCTATGCCATCGGCATCAAGGAAGCTGTTCAACAACAGTTGGAGGAAATAGCAGAAACAAAAGATAGAGTGTATTTTGTGAATGACTTTGATTCCCTGAAAAATATTAAGGATGGAATTGTGCAAAATATCTGTTCAACAAATGGTAAGAGCGTCTCCTAAGCCTGATCCTTTCCAAGCAGCTAGTATTAGAATGTGCTTATATGTTTTGTTAATACTGAAAATGATATTGCTACATATCAGAAATAAAGACTTGTGTGTTGGTAATCTCATATTTTGCCATGTCAAGGCTTGGTAACCTTCTTTCAATGTACAGATTTTACTAGTCAATAGCAATGTAAAATAAAGCTAAATAGCAGAAATTGAAAATCTTCAACTGGGAAAGTGCCCTATAGTAAAAGTCTAAGTACTTGTTCTTTGTGTTGTCCCAACCACATCTTGTGAGAAAAGACAAAGAACCCAGTGATAATTACCTGCATTCTAACACCGGGTACTTGTGCTTCTGAACAGGTAAGCAGTCTGAGCATTGCAGAACACTTGTCTTTCACAAGGAGATAAATTCTGATTTTTCAATACCCACATCATGAGATGTTTTTCTGACATGTGCAAACTACTCTTTATCCAGGGATTATGTATGTCTCTTTCTGCACCACATAATAGCTTGGAGGAAAGCAGCTATATGAAGTAGCAGAATTCTTTTTCTTGAAGTTTGGAGATGAACAAAGGCATCTCTAGCATTCTCCAGCCTTTGTTTACATGTTAGCTGTTAAGCCTCCAGTTCACCTTCTGCAGTTAGTTATTTTTTGAGAGATCTACTGACAGCATCTATCTGCCCATTCTGTCATTTACTGGATTTGGGGTTTTGATCCAGCTAAAATGTTAAAAGTGCAGGTGAGAAGAGATTTGTGGTTTTAGCCTATTTTTTTTTTTCCCCTTTTTAGTCTGTAAAAACATGAAAGCTGATGTTGTTTTCCTTGTGGATGGCTCAGAGAGTGTCCGTGCAGATGAGTTTCAGAAGGTAAAGGATTTCATGCAGTCATTTGTGAACAACATAGATGTTGGGCTTGATAATGTTCGAATTGGCGTGCTTCAGTTCAGCTCTAAATTGAGAGAAGAGTTCCAGCTTGACAGATACAACACTGCAACTGATATGCAGAGAGACATTCAGAAAATTAAGCAGATTAAATCAGGAACACTGACTGGGAAAGCACTGACCCTTGCTGCCTCTTACTTTGATCGACCTAGAGGAGGACGTCCTGAATTGAAACAATACCTAATAGTGGTCACTGATGGGGAAGCCCACGATTCTGTAAAAAAACCAGCCAGGGCCATACGGAAGAAAGGTGTAACTATATTTGCTATCGACATGCTCCATGCGAACAATTCCCAGCTTTTGGAGATTACCGGCAGTCAAGACAAAGTGTTCTTTGAGAATGACATTATCAGCATACAAAAGAAGATTCTCTTTGAAATTTGTAATCTACAGAATTGTAAGTAGTGATGATATCCATCTCTGTATTTTTTTTTTATTTATTATTATTATTTTTCGTCTTTTTTTTTTTTTTTTCTTTTGTTCCTGTTAATTCTTTGTAAGGCAAGATTTTGTTTTCCATGTTCATGGTATGATATACAGCTCTGTTCTCTACAATGATACACACTGGCAGTGGAATGAAATGCAGTATAAGAACTTAGACTTGTTCTTTTTATAGGGTGTGATCTCATTCTTTTTCTTATGGGAAGATAGGTAAATATTTCCCCTTCTTTAAGGAAGGCACCCAAGCTTTTGCTTTCAGGCTTCTGCAGAATCTTTGCACTTTAAGGTTACAGCCGGAACATGGAAACAAAAATCCCTATGCAGAGGGTTGAAGGAGAGAAAGGGGTGAGGGAGAGAGACAGAATTATAACCTTGTTTCTTTGTTTCTCATGTTTTCAATAATAGCGTGCAAGAAAAGGGCTGAGGGAGAGAGACAGAATTATAACCTTGTTTCTTTTTTTTTTTTTTTTTTTCTGTTTCCACTAATAGTGTGCAAGAAAGCAGAAGTTGCTGATATCATCTTTGTAGTGCATGGATCATCTGGTGTTACAGACCTGCAGTTCAAAAATGTGCATCGTCTTATAGAAGCAGTAGTTAATACCTCAGTGGTTGGGGAGAACAAAGTTCGGTTTGGTGTTGTGGTCTATAGCTCTGCGCCGGAGGTGTACTTCTTGTTGAATCCATATGCCTCCAAGTCTCAGATTAGAAAAAAAATATTCAACTTGAAGCCTCTGCCAGGCAAGCCCTTTACTGCAAGAGCTTTGAACTTTGCCAGGCAGAGATTTGGTGTGAACTATGGTGGACGTCCATCGTCTCTTGCTGTCACTAGGATCCTTGTTCTTATTACTGATGAACCAACTGTACCATCAGATAAAGCCAACCTTCCCATGGCCATAAAAGCTTTGAAGGAAGATGAAATCAACTTAATTGCTGTTGGAATAAGCAAAGCAAATAGAGCAGAACTTAAAGAGATTACTGAAGATCAAGAAAGATTATTCTTTGCACACAACTATGATGCACTGGAAAGCATTCGTAAAAATCTTACTCAGATCGTGTGTGAGAAATCTAAGCCAGGTAAAGGATACTTATGAATAGATCTACTAGGTCTTTTTCTACAAATGATGCAGGCTGTTAAAAGCAAAGATCAGTGTTAAATATATTTTGTGGACATAATAGGAGGGTAAGTGGAAAAGTCTGGTGAGAGTTCTCTGCTTAAAATGCAGCACACATTAAATGCAATCTCAGAAGTTATCTTCCACTAATGGGCTTCCATCAGCTATTTTCAAGAGGCTGCTTACACTGATGAATGGAGGCAAATTTCTTCTAAGTCCTAGCAACTAATTTTCATTAACACAAAGCAGTTCTCTACACTTGAACAGTGCCCTGGCTCCCCCATACATTGAGCCCATTCTCTCTTGAGGACCCTGTTTCTCTGTGTTCCCTTCTACTCTTCTTTCTCTCATTTTCTGTCTAGAAGATAGGTAGTTTACAGTCAGTGTCTTTAGTTTGTTGTTAAAGCTTCATTAAAAGTGAGATGGTGTTTATCACTGCATATATTCTGTTAATGGGTACAGTTAACTATTTTTGATCTATGCATGGAAAAGTGGTTGATGATAGATTTACTCCTTAAAGGCAAAGATTTTCCACTCCTCTCCACTCATTTCCCTTTTCTGATTTCTTTCTTGTAGTCACCCAAATCGGTAAGATACTGTGCAGTGATGCCTTCTGCATTCCCTCAAGTGTTAGGATGGATATGATACAGCATTGAGATGGTACACTCTTAGGTCCCAGCAAGGGAAAGCTATTGTAATAAAACTTTTGCTTTATTCTGTGTGGGAAAAAATGTAAAGGACACAAACTGTAGTGCTTCCAGGGCAAAGACAGGCACCATGGCTATGCTGGAAGGGTAAACTTCCTGCTAATCAGGCAGACCACCTCAATAATTGTCCATGATGGCTTGAAAGATGGCTTCTTGTCCATCCTTTTTTCTTGTTGCACAACAAACAGTATCAGGTTCTCTCTACTAAGCAGTTAAATCCAGTGAAATACATCTTTGACACCTTGAATAGAAGCTGCCAATAAATATGCAAGGGAACTCTGCTTAGGCAATGAAAATGACAGGCAAGAAATTTCTCCACTTCAGGGAGAAACTTTCTCCACAGAAGTCATGCAGTTCAAGTGCTTTTTCCCCATAGCGGCCTTTCAGGTACCAAGAGAGGATGAATATTGTGAATGAGGTTGTTATACTGATTTAACTTTATTGATAGGTAAATTCTGACATTCCTCAGCCGAGGGGTTGACAGTGGTTGCAAGTTCTGTTTTGTTATGACTCTCCCAGCCAGTCTTTTAGCTGATATGTAAAGAACTGTGTTTTCTTCTGCAAGTTAATGCTGGGAAAAGATGAATTTTATCTATGCATGGAAGGTCGTAGGGTTGAAGTTAGATGATGGATAGATGATGTCCTTGCATGACCTCTCTGTGAACAGCTTTTGTGAGTAAAGGCTTACACTAAAGGGAAAAAGGAAAAGGTTAAACAGTGCCAAAATTATGTTCCTCACTAATTTTGTTGTTGTTTTGTGTTTCTTCTCTGCTTTTTCCCTAAGTTTGCAGTGAAAAGGTGACAGACTTGATGTTCTTAATGGATGGATCAGGAAACATATCAAAATATGACTTTTCTCTCATGAAGACCTTCATGAAGGGAGTTTTGGACAGTTTTGTTATTTCTAGGAACAAAGTACATGTTGGGGTAGTCCAATACAGTGAAGAACCCCAGAAAGAATTTTCTCTTAATGAGTTTTATAATGATATCATCATAAAGGAACGCATTGACAGAATCAAACAACTGAAATCTTCTACATACACTGGGAAAATGCTGAGGTTTGTTCATAGTCTTTTTGAGCCTGCCCACGGAGGCCGCAAGAGGAGAGGAGTTTCACAGAACCTCATTGTGATTACAGACAAGCACTCTCTTGACAATGTGGAGGATGCAGCATTGGCTTTGAGAAATGATGGGATACATGTCTTTGCAGTTGGCATAGGGAGTATAAATGCCTTTGATCTGTTTCGAATAGCCGGTGATGCAAAGAGAGTATTCATAGCGGAGAACTTTGATGCCCTGAAAACCATTGAGAGGCCTGTTGTCTCTGAGCTCTGTGAATGCAAAGACCATCCTATCCAGGGTAAGCAATGTAAATGTTTTTTTGGGTATATAACGGAAAATATCTAGGTGGCTGCATGCAGTCCCTAACAAAAGTACCAAAGCTATCTGGGAAGCAATGCAGCTGTTTTACCAAAGAGCTCTGCTCAAGTTACTCAGTTTTGTAACTTTCTAAATTTGCACTTTTTTCAGTCAAAAACCATTATGCTTTTTGCTATATAGCTTCTGAGGTGAAACAGTGCTTCACATCTAACATTCACATTCATAGCTCCTCAGTGTCTAAAAGGAGACAGAGAAGACATGCCCTCAATATCCTAATCACAAGAACAGAAAAGAAAAAAATACAGTTTGGTGATATTTGTAAAAGAGCATTTCAAAAAAACGAACTTTGTCATCTACAACTGACCATGACCATCCTGCTCCAAAGGGACTGTCAGTAGCAGCTGTTGACAAAAGTCCTACACTGGCAGTGTTGAGAAGGGTGTGTGGGAAAATCCATCTTTTGTTATGTGGGAGGTATTGGCATGGTGTGAGCAGCAATTTCATGGTAATGCTGAGATGCTACCCAAAAGCTTTCCCTACATAAGAAACCGGAGGCAGTATTTCCTACTACATCTAATTGGTGGCAACGGTAGACTGGATGCCCTTCCAGGGATGCTGCACAGCCTGAGAGGCTCTAGGCCCCGAAGAAAACAAAAGGTTCAGTTGTGCCTTTGATTAATGTAGCAACTTTTATCAGATGTTGGATGCTGTTTTTGTATCCAAGTTTATTCTAACATGGTGCTGCAGTGTCAGTCACCTAGTCATGGGAAGATGGAGGAAGAAAACCCACAAAATTGTTATTTAAAATCATGTACTCATGCCAGTTATACAGAAGGATAATACTGTAGATGTCTGTAAAATTGCAATAGAAAAAGGTGGCAAATAATGAACCAAAAGATGAATTCTCTTCCACTGAGGGTAAAGAAGGGACCTACTGGGGTGTAAATGGATGGATTGATTAGGGACGGCAGGAGGAAAATGTGCTGGAGCAATTCTCTTTCTGTGATCCCATTCTTACAGCGATTGTGACTGTCCTTAAAGCTCCTTGTGTTCCCTGCATTTCTATCATAGAGGTAACATTTTACATGAGTCAGATACATGCTGTTTATTGCCTTTGTTATATCATAAAACTGATTGTAGCTGGCTCTCCAGGTTTAATTCACCTAGTGATCAGAAACTCACTGTGAGGAAGGCACACTGTGATGACCACACTGCTTGTCTAAGGCTGTTTGTAACAGCAGTTAAAAAAATAGAAATAACTTCACAAAATCATTGAGCAAATAAAGGTAACTCTGCTGCACCCTGGGCTCAAAAGATCGTAAACACAGCAAAACTGGCTGATATTTGCTGGAATGGTGGGATCCAAAAAAAGAGTTGGATCTTCCCTCCCAAAGCCAGAAGCTGCTCTTTATGTTAATGCCATCTGCTCAGGTGGTTTTCAGAGAGGATAGCCTGGCCTTAATCAGTATGAGCTCTGCACCCTAACCCCTGTTTTCCCCATCAAAAACAGAGCAAACCTCCACCTCTAAGGTTAATGTCCATGGAAAAGTCTCATCAGAAAATCCATACACAATTAGAAAAATTGCTGTTCCTGAGCTGATGGTGGCTATTGCATTACAGGTGTTCTGTGAATCTTGAAATCAGACAGGCAACCTCACAAACTCTGGCAAAGGGGCATGACTGTGTTGTGTTTGTATATGTTTGTGTGTAGATATATTTAACTGTTTAAGAAAAATATTTACTTGCTGTGAACTACACAGAAAAGCTGTGTAGATTTCTTATGCTGCTCCAAGGCCTGAATGTCATTTGGATTTTGTAACTATAAAAACTCATTCACCACGACCTTCTACATTTAAAGATTTTTATGCTCCTTAGCAGCAAATCATACCCTCTGGGGGTAGTTTGTACCACAAGCATGAACACTAGAGTATAACAATTGTTACTCTGAGGTGAAGTTTTCTGGATTTATTTTGTTAAATAGCTGAAACACAATCATCTTTCCCAAGGCTTTTCTCCCTGGTTCTATAGTGACTAAAACAAATGGGAAAACCAAATTCAATTGCTCTTATTTTCAATTCTGCGTATGTGTACTATCCGAATTGCATTCATTCATTGACTATCCTTGGTTCCCCTTAAAAACAGAGCTATGAATGACAACACTGCAATGAAATTTTTAAGGAATAATTGCCCATAAGAATTAGCCCAAAGTAGCAAACATGGAAAACAACCTTGTGTTTGATAAGTGGATGAGCCAGTGGGTGAAGAAGAAACAAAATTAGGGCAAGTGCTGTTTTACGCATAAAATTTCATGTCTCAGACTACTTTGCAGACATACAGTGACGGATGGTCATGCATCTACGGACACAATAAAGTCTGGCATAACACATGAAGAATCAAGGTACAGAAGAAATAAGCCAAGTAATTGGGCTGCTTGACCAGGGCAATAGATTGCAGGGGAGCAACAGACTGCACAACAATATTTGCTGTTATTATCAGGAACTATGCAAGCAATTCTGTAACTGAGGTAGCCCTCACCTTACTGCAGCTGTTATTCATGGAGGCTATCAGATACTGCCTGTAGAGGATGCTGCCACTATCACTTTTTTTTTCTTTGGCCTGTTCTACGTTTGCATGTAGTATCTGATCTTGTGGCAAAATGATAAAGCACAGTTAGCCATCAAGCTTTGCATTGCAATTGGAATATATATTGTGTATTTTCTGTTGGTAGCAAAGTGTATGGAAAAACTTGCAAGATTAAGCCCTTTGAGGCCATTTGGTAGCTGAAGAAGAGCAGTAAGCTCTTTTTCATTGCTTTGCTGTTTGTGTGTGTATATGTGTCCGGTAATACAAGATCAGACCTTAGCAGCTGCAAGTTTATGTAGCCCTGCTGAAAATGGTGGTCTGATAGATTTTCAGTAAATATAAAACACCATCTCACTGACTTCGACTTCTGGTTTTAAAGTTATCATGTTGAATTTGTTCCACTCCCATGATCCTTATGAAAGACAAAGTTCATAAATGTTGTATGTTTATAATTTCCTGCTTCCTCTGCTTTCTTCACAGATTGCAGTATGGACCTTTCTATAGGAATTGATATTTCAAGGCATACACAGCCCGCATCTTCACTGCTTCTGAAACAGAAATTGCGAACATTCCTCCCCAAACTTTTATTCCAAATGAAATCACGGCCAGGAGTCTGTTGTCAAGCTGGCTTTCCAGTCAATATTAGGTTCAAATTCCAAGTATTGGCACAGGCCAAAAAATTAATCTTTGAGTCTGATTTTGAGGACTATAATGAAGGGATCATCCAGAAGTTCTTAGATGCACAGGCCACAGTGGACACTTACCTGAATGTGGACTTCTTACAGGCAATTCAGGAGAAGTTCTTTGGTGCAACCTCTGCTAAAGTGAAGGTAATTTAATGGTGTGAATATATAAATTGGAAAAATTGCTTAGTTTAAAGTTTGTTGACTGTGATGCTGACTATTGCAGGGAAGCAAAAAAGTAGCTCAGGAATTGGTGGTCTCAAAGGCTTGACCTGATCTCTTCTGAAGTAAAAGGAATCTTTCCATCTAAGTGAAAAAATATATATATATAAAAATCTCATTGGAATGTTTCAGGATCATTGCCTTGACTGTTTACTTTTAATAAGGTGTTGACTCAGTAAGGCACTGGGCATGTTGTATAGTAGCTGTTTCAATATTTTCACTTGCTAAGGTCTCTGTTGAGAAACACTTTATTGAGGAAGGACACATTTGCGTTTGCCTTTTAAGGGCAAATACATCAGAAGAGGAGACCGAGGGGTGACCTTATTAACGTTTATAAATATGTAAATGGTAAGTGTCAGGAGGATGGAGTCAGGCTCTTCTCGGTCACATCCAATGATAGGACAAGGGAAAATGGGTGCAAGCTGGAACATAGGAGGTTCCACTTAAATACGAGACAAAACTTTTATGGTGATGGTGGCAGAGCACTGGAACAGGCTGCCCAGGGGGATTGTGGAGCTTCCTTCTCTGGTGACTTTCAAAATCCACCTGGACACATTCCTGTATGACATGATTTAGGTGTTCCTGCTCCGGTAGGGGGATTGGACTAGATGATCTTTCAAGGTCCTTTCCAATCCCTAATATTCTGTGATTCTGTGGTATGGGACATCCCTCTGGCCAGCTGGGGGCCAGCTGTCCTAGCTATTACCCAGAGATGATGCAGTAGATGCAGGTCAGATGGCATCCAACTGAAGGTGATCTTGCAGAAAAGAAAATCTTTGCTTCTTCAAACTTCTTTTCCACATTCACATATGGGAGACCTCCTCTGACATCAGCTAAAACTCTTCATTGTTTAAGTCACAGCAGAGCTGGTCTTCATGCTAGAATACTAAGAAAATGACAGATATAATACAATAATAGTAATGCTAAGAAATGGGTGGCAAGACAGATCCCTCACATAGGAGTGCTGTCGGAGAAAAGAGTGTTTTGTGTTCTTTTCTTCTTGCTCTTTTTCCACCGTGCATGTTTTAGGTCTACCACAAAATAGTGGAATTTGAAATACCTTGTAGTCAGTTTTCAATGCAAACTGTACTTTTCACACTGACACAGCTTTTAATATCTTTAAGTGATTCAATGTTATTCCCTTTCCTGACAGGTTCTGTTAGTGTTTTCAGATGGACTGGACGATTCACTGGAAGATCTCAGAAAAGCAGCCAATTCCTTTTACTCCAAAGGTATTAGAACACATCAATGCTCTGGCCTCCTACTGACACGTGAACCAATGTATTGTTCTGCCACTACAACTTTCATAAATAACATGACTCTCTACATTGAGGGTATTCCTTGGAAGTCACTGGGAGAGTGTTTGCTTCTCCATGTGTATCGATATTTATGATGTTTAGAATTATTATCCATTCTGGAGTATTTGCATGGGGTTTTTCATCTTTAGCTGTACTCTTGAGCTAATATTTTAATGTAGTAAATGAAGACTGTTTATTATTATTATTATTATTATTTATTATTTTAAGCTACAGATATTTTTTTCTGTGTTTGACCTATGTCAAAATATTCTGCACTACTGATCTAACGTGGAAATAAGTCAGAGGCTGGTTCTAAGCATACGGTAGACACTTAGCTTCTGGAAGTACTTCAGGATGAATTCCACCGCAGCAAATTACACTTTCAGTACAAGATACCTTCCTTTTATTGTGTTTCTTTGGCTTGTACTTTTCTGTAGCTTTGCCATCAAAGAGAGGCTGTTGGTTAGAACCCTTTCTGTCACACCACTGTATGTTCCAAGTTTCCCACTGCCTTAAATGCAAGTGGTAGAAAGAGTGGAAAGTGAAGAAAAAAGATTTCCACCTAAGAGGAAGACAGGAGAGTAGAGATTTCCTCATAGAAATAGCATTTGAGGAAGGGAAAAACTGACCTCACTTCATTCTACTGTAAGATAGGCCAAAGATGTATCTAAAATAAGAAGAAAATTTTAATGACTAATTAAAATGCGTGATGTAAAATACAATATAATTCTCTTGTGACCTACAAAGGAATCCTGACTTTATTTGTCAGCAGGAAAGATCAAATAAATGGAAGCTGAGGAACACTGAAATCAATTTGTATGAATATGTAATTCAGTAGGTAAAGGTCGATAGATCATCTGAGACTGGCCTCCAGCTGAAGAAATGACTTGAACAAGCCTTAGTTCCCTCTTCCCAGTGTTATCCACATGAACCATTCCATTCATGGGTTGATAGATATTTGAAAAAAACACTTCCAGGGTGCAGAGGGCCTGAGATTTTCCTACTTTCTGGAGGGCAGCTTCAGCAGCTAGGGTAGTACCTTTCTACTGACAAATGTAGTGCCAGATGTTATACCTAAATCTGTCTTATGCAGAAGAGAAGAGTTTTACACTTCCCTTTGGAAACTGAGGTTAGATCTTGAGCAGAAGTAGCAGTTCAGTCTGTCAGCTGGGAGAGAAGTTAACTGGAAAATAACTAGTCTTATTTTTTGTCTCATATGTTGTTCTCAATGTCTTGATTTCTTTCAATGTGCTATAAATTTTAAGTTTTAGAGAACTGCTATTATTTGTAATCATGTTGTTGGTTAAATAATATAATTCAGGCATTCACAAACTTCAATCTATGCTTATGTTGAAGGCCTTGATGCACTTCTATTAGTTGGTCTGGACAACATACAGAACTTGACTGAACTTCGAGAAATAGAGTTTGGAAGAGGTTTTAAAAACAACAAACCTCTGAGTATTGAATTTGAGGATATTGCACGCATCTTGCAGAACAACCTTGTAAGTCCTTTTGTGATATAAACAAAATGGGGGAAAAAATATATATTTTTTCTTTTTATTTTGTAATCAGCTTTACACAAATGCTATGTCACTTGCCATTTTTTCAGGATACTGTTGCAGAAAGAAAATGCTGTGGTGTTTTTTGTAAATGCCTTGGAGAAATTGGTGAAAATGGTGCCCAGGGAATTCCTGGAAGTAAGGTAGGAGAGCTGCATAGATGCTACATAAGAATTTATTTATTATTTCAAGGTTTATTTGTGTTTTGTGGTAATTTGAAGCATGCATGCAGGTGCCCACAGCCCTTGCTGTTAGGATAGATGAAGAAGAAACATGCAATGTGATCGTTTCTCTGCTGCATGTTCCTATTGCAAAAGTATTTTTGCAATGAAAATCATTCAGACACATAAACATATTTAAGCACTCTTATTTGCAGAATTCATCAGAAAGTAGAGAGAGATTTCCAAATGAGAGGTTTCTGATTAATCAAGAGCCTTTTTAGCTAACTGTGAATAATAAACTTCCAGTTGCCAAGCGAAGAGTAGAAAATAATAATTCTTCACTAGATGTGAACTTCATCCTTTAGTGTGTTCTGGATATTCTGAATATTCTCTAATGTAAGTTTCTCCTGATCAATACAGCACTAATTTACAGCATTTCCTTTAAGCTTTTATATGGTCTCCTTTATTGTTTGTTTTAAATATTGCAGTTTTTACCACTTCTACACCATAATACTAGACCTCATTATTAAAGATTTTGGTATATGTAGTTTCCGTTTGTCTTCTGTTCTTTTCATTCCGTTGCTTCTGCTCATTCCAGTACCACACTAAATAACTTGTATTTGTAGTTTACACTCTTCAATTATCTGGTTTCAGTTAAATCCATTTTTGGTTATCTCTTAGTAAGGGTATTGTCTTGCAATAAGTATTCATAAAACAGTTTACTGATCTCTTCTATTAGTCTTGTTGATATTCTTACACCTGCTTTATTGAAATGTCTGGATTATAGTGCTCAGACAAAGCAGTATTCAGAATGTGCATGTAGTTGTATTGCAGGTAGACAGGCATGATGCCTTGGGTTGCACAACTTACAATTTTAAAAGCGCGTTCTTGCAGCACAAATTTGTCTCATTCTTGTTCATTTTCATTCCTAGAAATTCTGTCTGTTCTAATTTATCTGAGAGATTTTTTTTTTAACCTGAGGATATGAGGTTTGCATCACTTCAAATACAAAGTTGCGATATTCCTAAAGTCTTTGTAAGGTATTGCAAAACCTTCATCCTAACAAATTTCCACTTCCTTATATTTTTTAATTTCACCTTTGAATTTCATTACTGTATAATTTTTTCGTGTCAAAATCGCAAAGGAAGATACTTAGTTAGACCAAAAACCCACTCAGCTTTGTTAATTCATTAAGCAGTTTCATGAAATAGTATACTGAACTCTTACATTGGACATTGTTGCACTGTGGTTTTTTTACCCCCCCACAACCATGTGAAGTATTCTGGAATTGTGCAGAGTGGCTGTATAACTGCAATTGGAGAAGCCTGCCCTCTCCAGCATAACCAGATCTAGTTTCCAAGAAATGTTTTTTATCTGCATGTGCAGACTAATCCAATACTAATAAACCTATGTGCTTGGAGAACTTGAAGAGATAATAATCTCTTATGTTCCCACTTTTTCAGGGAAGTGCAGGTTACAGTGGAATTCCCGGTCATCCTGGTGAAGAAGGTGGGATTGTAAGTAAAATCTTTCCTGCTGCAATCACGTTTGTTGGTGGCTAAATCTGCCCGCATTTATTCATTCACACAGCATCATCAATATTAACCTAAAATGTATCTAAACAAAGTGTATCTTAAGGTAAATAAATTGACTTAATTCTTTATATATCTGTACTTCACCGTAATAATGAATAGCTTTTAATGTAAGAACAGAATCAGTTAGAATCACACAACAGCATCTTATGTGGTATATTTTTGAGAAATTTAAATGATCATTTTCCATGACAGACTCTAGTCAGATTGTGTGATAATCTCAGAACCATCTCTTCCCTTCTTAGCATGACCGAATATCTTATAACTGGGTAACAAAATTAAATTTTGTAGTGTTTTGGTGATGTTCTAAATCCTTTGCAGTGTGCTTTTGCTTTCATAGAATTCAGCATAATGTGCATTATGTCAAAGTCCAGTCCCCTAGGAGTATTTCTTCTTCTGCTGTCTAAAAAATAAACAAAAATGCCATGAAGAATAAGTAACTTCCTTAGCACTAAGAACACAGAACTAGGTTTACAGCGCTGCACCCATTACATGACTGTCACTCCTAACTACAGGTGAGAAGCCTGCAAAACAAGAACAAGCCAAGGAATTATCTCTGTACCTAATTGTAAAGTCTGCACTGGAGTAGTTCCAATTCTCACAGTAGATTGGTCAGCCTGAATTTGCCTTTGGCGAAACTACCTCGGGCAAGCCAACCCCCTGTTAAAAGGAAGAAAGTAACAGTAATGGAGAAGAGCAGTTGTCATCTAGGATTATCAAGAAACTGCATTGGAATGGTGGTTTAACAATTTCTTTGGAAAACACTGGTTGTAACTAGTTTCTAAAGAATATTTCCACAGAAATATTTAAGATACATTATTTCATGATATAACTGGTAACAATCTTCATATGGATGAATTTTAACGTTCCCTTTTGCTTCTTAAGGGGGGCAGAGGTCCAATTGGTTTCAATGGGACTCGAGGATACAGGGGATGTACAGGTGCCAGAGGCCTTAAGGCAAGTATGTCACTTAGAAGCATTTCCTAATCTTGTTTTCCACAAAACTGTTTTTTGTACTGTGCTGTCTTCCTGAGGTATGGATGGAGAGGAAGACCTCCAGCTGTAAGAACAGACAATTTTTCCTGTCTCCAAAGAACTTTTTGAGAGGTACTTTGTGTATTCAAAGTCTGGTCAAATGGCATAGGATTTTGCTAACTCAGTAATTGCCAACGTCTTTACTATCACGAACTCCAGACCGGCTGCAGGTAAAACTAAGCTTTACAGAATGAGAATGAAAATGAAGGCTGTACCATCTTCCTACAGGAAGGGGTCAATCCCCTGTGTGGTAGGAGGGAGATGGTTTCCAATAAGGGTTACAAATACTGAGCCCATCAGGCCTCTGCATAGCAAACTTGTGTCCTACTTCTGAAGCTTGATTTAAAAAATAAAAATAAAAAGTTGTCACCAAATATCATTCCTGTTTATTTTCAATTTCAGGGCTACAGAGGTTATCAAGGAAGTCAGGTACGTGTTTTCATGTGTAATATTCTTTCTGGACAACTGTGCTCTGCTTCATTTTAATTCATTATTACTTTGTAAGATAAACACTATAGCAAGGAAGGAATAGCATAAAAGCCTTAGTGTATTTAATATACTATTGACCTAGTTGTATAAGATTGGTTTTAAGTATGAGATGTTAAGTCTTATTTGTATTGAGAGTTTAGGATGGTTGCAGTCATAATTGATTTACTCTAATTGACAAGAAAGGAATTTACTTCCTATTTTAGTAATCTGTCAAGGGAGTAATTCAAATCAGCTGAATTTCATATTCTAAATGTTGAGGAAGCAGAGAAGAAAGGGGGAGGGGGGAGACTGACTGATATTTATTGTGGATTTAGGCAGTATTTTTCAGTTGTTATTGACACTTTTTCAATATCCAAACTTCTTTTCAGCAATTTTTTCCCTCAATGATATTGCAACTCTACTTATTTAGCCTTTCAAACATACCTGTTCATCAAAGAGAGATTGTTACCAATTTGTCAATAGAAAGTGAATTCTGGAAGACAGTGGAATGGTAGTATTAGGTTCCAAGCTAGAGCAGTTAAATTGTATGGCATGCTTTCATGACAAAAACACTCCTAGAAAAGATTTAGGAGCCTCAGAGACTCGGAAGACATCTACTTCCATCCTGAGAACCTGCACATGTGAGGAAGTTTGTTGATACTTCAGCTCTGTTTAAAGTGCTGCTCTCTACTGACTTTTTAAATCCTCTTATGTATTTTTCTTTCCTATTCCATTTTCTACTCTGTTCCCTGAAAGAATTTGTCCTCCTTTAAGTATCTGAAACATCTCATTATAAAGAAGGGAGAGTACTTGCTGACGATTTTGATTTGTTCAATTTGAATTGTGCAGTGGGAATTGATTTACCAGGAGCAAAATCCCTACTGAAATCTAATGAAAATGTGAATATTTCATTATGTTGTGTCATCAAATCCACTTTTTGTTTCAACTAAGAATATTAAACTTTCAGCATATAAAAAAAAGTAATCTAATACTTTTAACTTAGTAAGGCTGAATACATTTAGTGAAGTCTGCAAGGAATTTTAGTACAACTATTTGGGGAAAAAATGGCAATACAGAATATTCAATACAATGAAGTTTAGATCAGGCTGTCTGAGGTAGGAAATGAGCGAGGGAGAAAATAAGACTAGAGCAAAAGTTAGGATTGTTTACCTCTTCTTGAATACTTAATTCAAGAAATTTTTGTATATGATGTTAATTTTGCCAAAATGTACAGCCACCTGATTTTTCTTGTAGTACATTTAAAACTGTTAAAAATGAGTAACACTTTTCCTCAGGAACTTTATCTTAGTGGTTCTGAAAATTCAATTTAACATCAAAACCTACAAAACTATTGCATCTGTAGACTCTGTCAGACTGAGACTCCAGTTGGTTTAACTGTCATTTAGGGCATGCTGTTGTGCCACATTCAGTGATTTGTTGAATACCTTCTCAGCTCTCAGGTAGTAAAATGACTGTAGTCTCAGAAAATTTCTTTTGTTATTAAAAATAAGAACATCACAGATAATTCTTATCTAATATCTAGTAGTTAAAGAGGGAAGCACTTCAAAATACCTTTAAAAATGAATATATTGCATGGCCAGATCTGAAAAATTGTGGAGGATGCATAAATGAAGTGAGGTTCTGACAGCTACAACTCTATTCAGCAGCTTCATTCTTCATTTCCAGAGCAAATTAACATCACAAACTCCATCAGGTTTGAATAGGTATTTTTATGAGAAAATGACTTCCATAAATGGTTGCAATGTGGTGAATGATTTCTGCAAAGGGTAAAGAAGAGCAGGGCTTTTTTGCATGGGAGCAGGGTTCATCTTTATGTGGCACAAAAGGCAAGATAGGCTTTTTCTTTAATCTCTTTTCCTAGATCAGCCAGAAGCAGCCCTCTTACTTGTATTTATAGTGTTGTCTTCTCAAGCTTGCTATGCAAGACTACAATTAGTCTTGTGCTAATTTTACAGCTGCTACATTGATTCCATGAATACCTTGGCAAATAGTGCCTTCATTAGTTTTGGAGGTGTTGACCTTTTGAATAATACTATTTTATATCACAATTGTCAGGATTGATCCTGATGGAAGTAATCATTACGTTGCCAAAACAATGATTTTTTTAACATGACCCAACGCCTAGGATAAATTTTCTGTAATTATTCTTATCATGGTTATTCTTTTTAGCTTTTCAGTACACCTTGCCCAGTAATAAAATGAGTTTTAAAAACAAAGAAATCAGGCATATAAGGTAGTTGTATTTTGGAATATACCTCGTTTTTGAAGGTGCTGCTGTTGTGAAAAACTAGCATATAGCAAAGTGCAATTTAAATCCTGGGTAAGATCTGTAGTTTTAACAACAATTGTTCTTATTAACTGTTCTTAACTATGGACTCTTTTAGAAGTTAATAATTCTTTTTAAATTCTTAATTATTAATTCCTAGTTATTATTCTTAATTATTCCTGCTAGCCATTAAACAAACAAACAAAAAAAATCAACAAAAAAACACTATTCCTTTTCAAGTATCCAAAAGCAGGGTCAACACCTCTTTCCTTGATCAAGGACATAAGTGGACTGATGCTAGTATGATGGCTCTTTGCTTATTGCTGTAGGGTGAACACGGCGACAGTGGACTTGATGGCATTGATGGAGAGCAGGTAAGCTATGCTTCAGACATGTAGTTCAATTAAAAACCTATTTAACATATTTTGAACCTATTTCAAGGTTCAAAAGCACAGATTTCTGCCTCTTTGAATGGGCTTTAAACCTGAACAGAAAATCAGTTTAGTTTTTGGAGTTTCATGTCTAATAGAAGTTGGATCCTGTCAGACAGAATTTGTGAACCGCATTTATAAGAAAGAACATTCATTATTTTTTATAATTTCTTTCTTCCCTCTTTGTGAGTCCAGGGAGACCATGGACCTCCTGGGCTTTCCGGAGAGAAAGGCAGCTCTGGAAAACAGGTGAAGTATCATTTATAGTAACAAGATTTTACAAAAATGTCTTTCTGAAGTGTAATGCCTGTGACTTTTTCTCTAATATTCTTAATATCTAATATATATATAGCTGCCTGTTGTTATATATGATGAGGCCTCTGCTGCAAATCAGTGTAGCTCCACTGATTTAAACAGATCTGTTTTATCTTGTCTGGCCTCTCTCTACCACAGATACTGTCTCTACCCACACCATGATTGTTTGTACTCTTTTTATAACTTTAGGGCAGAAAAGGCCCCAGAGGAGAACCAGGTGAACGAGGAGAACCTGGTCTAAGAGGGGATCATGTAAGTGTATTTCTTCATTTTTGTTAGGTTGCCCTGATTTGTGCCTATATTTTCTGAAGGAGCTGCCTGAGATATAAGTTATTTGAAGAGTGATAATGACAAATGTCATTAATCTTATTTCCATATCTTGTGCCTGTAGTCACAGTAACAAAGGTATAGTCACTGAAAATGTTGAACTTTCTGCTTAACTTTTCCAGGGAGATCCTGGGATCAGCAATAATGTTCCTGGTCCTAAGGGTGAAAAGGGAAACTCAGTGTGGCAGGTAAGCAAGTAATTCTGCATTAAGAAGAGAAAGGGTTTGGATAATTGCCAAGTTGTATTGGCTGTCCATTGACCAAACAGCTCTTTTCTTTCATGTTTCATTTTGCCTTTAGTGTGTATATGCAATGCAGAGAACTTCACAATGTGCATGATGTTGGGTTTTGTTCTGTTTTATTTTTTCATTAAAAGAAAAAAAAAAAAAGTTAATGAAGACTATGGTAATATTCTCATGGAATACACCATCAAACTGGGCTTGAGCTAAGGGAAGACATGGATTTAGTATAAATATATCATTCCAGCTCAATTTTATATCACCAAATAGAGAGATCCCTGGGTTGCAGGGATTTTTTTTAAAAAAACCTGCTGGGAAAAATGTGTAGGATATCACCACACTGTACCCACTTTACTATGTAACTGCTGTTTTCTCATGGTGATGGATAAAAACTCCATTTTGACCTGTACAACATAAGAACTTGGCTATGTGTGGATTAAGTGATGTCTGAATTTTTACTAGGTTTTTGAGCCATACTGCAAGAAAGTAAATCTAACACAAGAGCACAGCCCATTGACTGTCACACTTAATTTAGAACAATGAGCAAATATAAGTAGTAGGAAACTATCTGTAATTGATGGTGGATTATGGTTTGAAATTCAAAACAAGCATAGTCACTCTCATTTATAATTGATGATCAGGAATTGTTTGCAGAAAACAAGTCAGCATTTAGCATGATGCAACTGACTGAAGTGAAATTACTTAGGAGAAGAATAAAAGAAGGATCTTAAAAAGAAAAATGTGATTACAAGAAAAAGAAACAGTATTTAAAGTGCTTGTTCTTTGTTTTGCAGGGAGACCCAGGACCACGTGGACTCCAAGGAGAGCAGGGTCATGATGGCCCTAATGTAAGAATAGTAATCAATACAGGTTGAAAATAGCTGATCTAAGATGCAGTGGTGTTCCCACTGAGACAACCATTTTTCCTCTTCTTCCTTTTATCCCACATGTAAAATCCTGCAATGAGAGGGAACATATATCTTCTACAATTTTCATAGTTCAATAAACTTGGCTTCACTTTTACTAGGTTATATGTATTGCAGTAGTTTTTGTTGTTTTGTTTTTTCTGTTTTTCTTTTTTTTTTTTTTTAACAGGAATTTGTTAAAGTTAATTTCAGGTCTGATTCATGTGAAATTGCAAGCCTTAAATTCAGTGTAGCCTTTTCTGTGAGGCTTAATAGCCTGGTAATTTTGCCATAGATATTTTTATCCCTCCTTCCTCCCCCTGTGACAGTAAGTTCCATATGCCTGCTGCTCTTTTTCATCCACTGGGGACTGGAACCTATGAAATCACCACTTCTAGTCTGTTAGAAAGGTTCCTAATGCTAATGTATAAGATCATGATCACTTCTCATCCAAGCTGCAGAAGCATCCTGAAGTTTGGTAGTGATGTTAAGTTCAACAATCATGTTCACTAGTTCTTCTGAACAGTGTGCAGAAGGAAGCAGTGCATACCTTTCTAGCTCAAAGGTAGAGGAGATGACTTCTTATCTTAGCCAAGGAGCAGCTGACTTGGAAGAAGTTTTCCAGAATTCTGTTGAGATGCCTTCCCTCTTCACTCACTAAGGGCCTTTTCTTTGATGAGGGTAATACTTGTGTAAGGCTTTCTGTCCCAAATCCATTTTTTTTTTTTTTCATTTTTACATTAAAAAATAGGATTTTTCTTTCTTTGGAAATAGTCTCTGGTCTCTGTAAGTTGAATGTATTTACTTAATTATAAATTGTTGTTTCACATTGCTCTGTGTTCTGGATGTAATCTCATGCCATTCCTTCCTAGGGAGCAGAAGGTCGAAAAGGCCCACCAGGTATAAAGGTGAGTGGCTAACACTGCTGCTGCCTATTTACATGCAGATATACTTCTAGCCTGAGCATTTGTTACTCTTTACAGGAGAAATTTCAGTGTGATCTGAGACACAAGTATTCAGCAACAAAAAGTATATTTCAAGCCAAGACAGCCTCAGATGAATGTACTAGAGGCACTCCTGGTTTGAAAGATTTAGAACTGGAAAGGTTTTGTAGAAAACAAAACTTTTGTTGAAATAAAAGGACAGTCTCTTTTATTATTAAGTCAAAATTGGGGACACAAGTAGAGGAGAGACTGTTGCTAAAGATGAGGAATGAACGGAAAGGCTGCAGGAATGCAGTAATGTTTCTGAGATTGTGGTGTAAAATGTGAAGCAAATGGAACTGACTTTTTGCTCTGTACCTCAAGTGTTCATCACACATCATGTACAATAAAAAAAGAAAAACCCACAACAAAATGAAGCTATTAAATTCTTTTGCTGTTCAATTGATTTTTCTTAACTGGAAGTTGAAGGAGATTGAAAGCTGCTTGGAAACACTGGAAAACATTCTGTCAGCTAATACTCCGTGCAGACATGAAAAGATTACCTGTTGATATGCATATGGCAGGTGTTAATTTCTTCTTCCCCCCCCCCCCCCCCCCCCTCTTTTTTTTTAATGTTTCCTTTTGTTCTGGCAGGGTGGACAAGGAGATCTGGGGGAAGCAGGTTACCCAGGAGATCCTGGTTTTAAAGGCCCACAGGTAGCTAAAAGAACTTTAGAGATCGTCTACATTTTAGCTGTGCAGAAAATGAGTTGTCAGTCTTCATCTTTTGTTTTTCTTTTGGAATGCTTTGTTTTCTTTAACTAATGAATATTGTGAGGAAAAATCCTTGGTAGATCTCCTCTGTGGCCCTGAGGAATTAAATGGGCCAAGTTTCTCTTTTTGTTTATGCAAATGTGTCTTCTAGTGAAATCAAGAGGAAAATGAGTAGCCAGAATAAATAATTTAGTCAAGATGTCTCTAGCTTCCAGGATAATGTCATGCAGATCTTCAAAATGAACTAATTAGAAATTGCTAGTAATAAGTACATAATTTATTGCGTTTTTGAATGTACTCTATTTACAAAGTGTGTTACTGACTGACAAAACCAATGAGAAAAACCTTCTGTGTTTTTTGTTTGTTTGTTTTGTTTTGTTTTTAAAAAAAAGGTTTGTGGAGTTATTTTAAAGAGAACCATAGTGGTAGAATGCTTATTGTAGATTCCAGTTTTAATATTCTCCATCCACTGACAATATCAGCATCTGGAGAAAGCACGCCTATTAGTGTGTTGTATAAGGCCTTATTGGTATCATAGACACCATAGAAGCTCTGTGAGTATAGCCCTCAGGCAGTGACCTTCTCAGCTGCTTCACCAGGTCTAATTCCTACAACCAAATAGCCAGAAGTTTCACCTGTTCATTGAGGCTTGCAAAACAGGCCCTTGAATTCTGGCCATTGCAGTAATCTAATCTTCGTTGAAAGGCTATGAACACTGAACTGACTTTTCTTTCAATGTCTGTTTACGTCAGGGCCCAAGAGGACTACGAGGGATCAGAGGACCTCCAGGACCACAGGGCATGCCAGGCCCTCAAGTTAGCCTTAAATAAATAATATATCCTTGCTTCACACTTTAGGGCTTTTCATTTTTCAATGTTTGTGTTATTCTTCTAATGAGTTTTTAAGAAATGTACAGATCAAAGAAACTGAAGATTTTTCAGTATATTTCTTAAGCAAACTGATGGTCATATGAGTCTGTAAATCTTGAGAAATAAGTTTAGGTGGGTGAATAGGAAGAGAACTTCAGAGTTAGCTTTAGATTCCTTAGTTTTAGATTCCCTTCTCAGTTCCATAGTATCAGCAGTAACACCATGGCTTGCAGCACATACAGGTCCACTGGATGAGTTGAGGGCATAGTTAGATATTCAGCTTGTCAGTGGTTTCATTAAAATATGACCTGTGAGATTTAATGCTAAGGTATGATGAGGTTTTAACTACTGAGCACGGACTGCTGATCTTCCTTGCATTTGTGTGATGCTGTTGATTTGGGGGCTCTTATTCTGGAATTAAACCAGTATAACTCAGGATTAGAACATCTGACTATGTTAGATTTGGATATCTACTTTAGTCATGTTCAAGCTTACGTACCCATTTATATATGTGTATATTTATATATATATATATATATTCATATTGCTTGTGCATTCACTGTCATATTTGTAATAGCTATGTAGATAGAAAATAATATTTATATCATACTTAATAACATTTTGGAAATTTTAGGGTAGTCACACAGAAACCAAGAAATAACTTGAATGATAGCTTGATCCATAACTTAGTGTGGTCCTCAAAAGCTTTGGCAAAGTCTGTTTATGTTCTAGTGTCTATATTGATTCTACAATAATTTCAAATGGCAGTGAATGAACCTTGAGTGTAATGAAGCCTTGAATTCTTCATCATGTACCATTTTACTGATATTTCTGATTACAGGCTAGTCCGGGTCCCCCAGGTCTACCTGGCTCTGTTGGAAAGCTAGGTGCAAGAGGAGCAAAGGTAAACATTTTTTTAAAACATGATTGCAGCAATATGAGCGCATCATTCTAGAATCTGACTGAAAAAGCATGAAGTAACACTTGTGTTGTTAATGTGGAACATGTAAAAATTGTTAAGTTTTGTAAGAATTTTTAGATTGCATGGGAAGGCAAGCGATGTGTTCAAGGTCACTTACCAGTGTCAGAGCTATACTATGAAGCCTTTAGTCAGCATGACTGCTGTTCTAATTGCTTTTGTGGTCATGGTTCTTGATGGGACCTGGCTTCTCACAAACTGTAGAAGGGGTATGGCAGTGGTGACCCTTGAGCTTGTTTTAAGATTCTTAAACTCTGTCCAATCTACTGAAAATAAGTACCAGTTAATGAAGCATAGCTGTTCATTTTAACCTTTTTGTTCCAAAGATTCCTAGCCAGTTCAAAGACCCCTGACTGTTAGGATGGCTATTATAAAGGAATTAATATGTTGAGAAGAACTAAATCAACATGAAGTTCAACAGAAAGGCTTATCCTAATACATGGTCCACATTGTGGCTCAATTACTTTATGTTATCCCTTACTTTCCTATAATTAATGTGCATTGATACAGGAGACTATTAAATAAAAATACATGATTTTAGGTGTTGTATTTCTGGATCTAGAAGACATAACGAATACTTTTTTAGTCTTTCTGAAGAGTTATTACATTCAGTACAGAGAGGTGTCAGAATGTCAGAGTGCTGCTGTGAAGATTTGCTGTGTGAAAACACAGTGACAAAATTAGGAAGAAACATTGGATTTAATCACCCTGTCTTTTGCTGTAGCCACCATATTAACTGTTTTTCACTGGAACCACTCAGAATCAGAGTCTGGTTCTGTGCTGTTTACATTTGGGGTTCTTGTTAGAAGGAATGAAAGAAAAGAAAATTTGCAAGAGAATTAAAAACAGAGACCAAACAGCCTTCCTGAGAAATATCCTCTGCTACCAACAGATGCTTTCATGCTGGTAGAATTCCAAGATATGTCCCACCTACGTTAATATAACTTTTCCTAGAAAACACTCTTGCCAATAGATAGGAAGTTCTGTGTAATGGGAGGTTTTTTGAGGAAAGCCCGTGAGGTTTTCTCATTGTCTTCTGATTTGCCTAGTTCTTTCCAGTTACATACCCAAGAAACCTTCTCTCAAATACCATCTGTAACATAATGTTTTGATCTGCATCACGTAGCCTGTAAAAAGTATAAGCACATTTCAGTCTAGCAGGCAAGTTTACATTTCAGAAACAAGTTCTCCTGAATGAGCCAAAATAATATTCGTTTGATTTCAATTATGACAGGGTGAACCTGGTGATCCTGGAGAGAAAGGCCCTCTGGGACCAGCTGGACAGAGAGGTGTACGAGTGAGTCTTCCTGCCCTAGTTTTGGACCTGTTATTTGACATGCATTCAGCTGGATCAGTTCAGTTCCTTCCCTTCTTCTATTTTCACTGTTTGACACAGTTAAAATGATTTCACATTTGGTTCTCAATTTCCTTATGGCAACCAGATTCATTGTTGTCTAGAGGTAATATCTTTTCACTCAAGTTCTCTATATGCACTAAAGAGAATACGCTAGAGGTAGGTCACACAGTGGAGAATGGCCTTAATCCCTTTTTTCTCTCTATGGATTTTGCTATCATTTGGACTGTGTTGTGATAACTTGTCCTACTTCGTCAGTATCAGCAGCCTGGACACAGCACTGTCATGGGAGGTCTCTTTTCCAAAATGGAACTGGATATAAATTAAAAGCTAACTGATTATATTCAACCTTTGCAGGGCATGGATGGCAGAAATGTGCATGGTCCTGAAGGGAGCAAAGGATCAAAGGTAAGTGTTGGGAGTCAGAATGTCTCTCAGTCTCCATTGCACCAGTCACTTTTAATGGGACCATCAAAGTTGATTCAAGAGGGATGTACGATGTGGCCAAAGTGTGCTCCTGAGGTTCAGGAAGAGGCTTAGCCTTCCCACATCCATCCTTGTGAGAAATTCTGAAAAGGGTTGTCTGAAACTGAAACAAATATGGCTGTGACCTCCAATTCTGTTTCGCAAGAGCTTAGGAATGTGATTTGATACAAACACAGATTGACTCTGGTGATCACTGAAGACTGTAGTGAGAATTATGCTCCCATGCTGAACAAGTAGTGACTTATGATGGTAACACATGAGAGTGAATGGGAAGGGGCTGCTCTTTTGAGATCCACTCACCCTTTCCTTGGTGTGTATGAATATGGGGATGTAAGTTGAACTTTTTGGAGTACCCAGTGCTTTCTCCCCCCTCCAGTCTGCTTGACTAGCCACTCTTGTTTTCAACTTTGTTTCCTCTTGTTTGGGAAACAGAAGCTATCCAGTGGATTCACTGGAGGCCCATCTGTTTCACTCTCTGATCTTTTTGTGGGAGAATAATAATGCTGCAGAAGCTGCAGAAGAGGTATGAAAGGCTTTCCAGGAGGCTCTCCAACTGATGATCTCATTGTTTTGCTTGTTTGTTTGTTTGTTTGTTTGTTTTTTCAAATGGCTTATAATAAAAATGACTCGTGATACTTCTTGCTAAAAAAAAAATAAAAAATCTCTTCTTGCCTTCTTAGCCCCATCAATTTCCTCTGATGAGAGATTTTCACAGGTTACACATATGTTACATATAAAACTAGTTTTTTAATCTCTTCAATAAAATAAGTAGGAGCACTTGTTTATTTCAGGGAAGATCCTCCGTGTTACAAATGAAGAGAAAAGGTTTCTGCTAAATCTCCTTGTCCTTATTCATTGTTTTAAAGGACTGACTTAAAGCCTTTCTTACACACTGATATATTTGCCCAAAGCTTGGCAGGGCTTAGATTAAAAACAAAATTAAAAATAAAAATAATTCAACCCAGAAGGATGATCCAGAAAGAATTAGTTTTCCCCTAACAGCTAAATGCATGGGCTTAAGGTTGCTATAAATCACAGAGGTATTCAAGTTAAATTGCACTCTTATTTATAATGTGGGGTCTATGTGCATGTAACTTTCTAGAAATAATAGGATAAAGTCATGTGATAAAAATCTGCTGGGCAAACCTTGACTGCTTTGTGATGTTTGACAACCATGTCTATTTTCATAGGAAAGAACTCTTAAAACAAGGACATACATAAGTAGTAGAGTAACTAGCAGTGTTTCTGCTAGTTACTCTAATGTCAAGGAAAATATCACAAAATAGTCTAGGTTGGAAGAGACCTCCAAGATCACCGAGTCCAGCCTCTGACCTAACACTAACAAATCTTCCACTAAACCATATCCCTAAGCTCTACATCTAAACGTCTTTTAAAGACCTCCAGGGATGATGACTCAACCACTTCCCTGGGCAGCCTATTCCAGTGACTAACAACTCATTCAAGTAAATAAGTTCTTCCTAATATCCAACCTAAACCTCCCCTGGCATAACTTTAGACCATTCCCCCTCAAATATGCTTCCATTCTGATCAGTCTTCCTGAGAGTTCTCATTTTTGATACACAGGCAAAGAGTATACCAAGAACTGAAGTAACCCAAAACAATTAATGAAGTTACTTGTAATATGCTAATAATATGTTATGGTTTCACTGTTCAGTATGGAAAGTACAACATTCTGAAACTGCTTTTAAACACTGCTTTGAATATTTTGTTTTACTCATGATCACTGAATAAGATTTCTGCTGTATTTTACTAGAATTCATAAACAATTTTTGTTAAAACACTTATTTGAGAAATGGGATGCTGTTGAAAATTCAGAAACTTTTGGAATGTTTTACAATGTTCTTGCTTTACATTAAAATTTGTTAATCTAAAATGGAGTCATTTGAGACCAGAGGAGTAGCCACTGCTACTTGAATGGACTCAAACACCACAAATAATTTTGAAATACTTTTTGGTTTAAAGAAATCAGACGCTAAGCATATCACAAAGTTCTAGATTCTTATGAGGTCTTATTTTCTTTCTTTTGGCAGGGAGAACCTGGATTCATAGGGTATCCTGGTTCAGAGGTATGATTAAACCTACAACATGCTTGCTCTCATTATTTCCTGTTTTACAGTGTTCTTCTTTGAAATCTGTCTGTTTTCTCCTTTCACATGAAGCTCTAGATTTCATTAATTTTCAGGGAGAAGATGGAGACCCAGGTATTCCAGGAGCTAAAGGACCCAAAGGAGTTAGTGGTAGAAGGGTAAGAATGATAGATCTGTTAACTCTTTGAAGAGTTCTGTAAGTAAAGCCCATATGTCCTGAGTGTTTCCAGCTCACAGTGTAGTTTTAGAGGTTTTTCTGTGCTGAAATTCTGCACTTGTACGTGGAATTATAAAGAATAAGACTTTTGTTTCTATTTACAGGGTAATGCTGGCATACCAGGTTCCCTGGGAGATCCAGGGGACAAAGGGCCATCAGGACCTATGGTAATGTACTTTTTTTTTTTTTTTTTTTTTTTTTTTTTAAAAAAAAAAAAGCTCTTAGATTGCTCTTAAACTTACTATTAGGTTAATGGAATATTTGATAGTGTTTTGTAAGATAAAAAATACTGAATCAGCATATTGGTACAAGAAAGGAGATCCAATCCTTATTGATACTGGTCCTCAAGATCAACAGATAGTGAATATTTAAAAGAACAGGAAGGAAAATGTGCTGAGAAATAGGTCAGACTAGTGGTTTGCAACTCTTTCAGGCCTTCGGAAATCCGTGCTGAGCAGTGTTGTCTCCTCATATTTCAAATCAGCAAATGATTATTGGGGAAACACTGTATGCCTGCATTTTCTTTGGCCTACAGAGTCATAGATGGAAATATGTTATCAGAGTCTGATTTTCTGGATCTGTATTTAATTTATTTCAGGGTGCGAAGGGATCACAAGGCACCATTTTAATGGAAGTAAGTACCTCACAGCTAACTGCATTGTACATGGAACTAAGTTTTAGTCATCATCTATTTGTATGCACTGAATGCAATGAGCACATTTAATTGTTAGAAAATAGTATCCTTTTCAAATACTTGTCAGAGTACAGTGGGTCCTTCTGTTTGGCAAATAAGGAAAAAAATATGCAGATGGATTTACACTATTTACAAACTTTTGGGACATTAATATTCCTTTATCTGTTACCTCATTCACATCAGTTTAAACACCAGCTCAGGTTTAGGGTTATTTCTCACCCTGTTGTAAAGAAAGGCATTTCCTCAGCAATAGCTGTTTTCATTGGGAATAACAGGGCAGGATATCTTCAGAATCCTAACCCATATAGGATGAACATTCCTAAATAAAGGCTTCATCTAACCCTTGCACAGACAAGTATCTGCAGGCAATACTACTGCAGGTATATTCTGCCTTCCAGGGAGGGGAGGATGAGTCCACTCCTTCACGGACCTCTCACTTCCTCTGCAAGTTGCTACTCATTCTCCTTTGGAAGTGCCATTACCCAGTGACCTCCTAGATAGGATTATTACACAAAATAAATAATGGCTAAATAGTTTTTTCATACTCCAAATCACGGCTAAATGCCAACAGAGCATGTCTGAGAATAAACAAAAACAAACAAACAAAAAACTTAATTTCTGCATCAGGCAT
Source organism: Nettapus auritus (assembly GCA_011076525.1). Taxonomy (NCBI): domain Eukaryota; kingdom Metazoa; phylum Chordata; class Aves; order Anseriformes; family Anatidae; genus Nettapus; species Nettapus auritus. Next base: position 44,424,673 of record CM021766.1, read on the forward strand.
CAAGGACAAAGCCCCTGTACAATTTGAAATAGAGAGGAACTGGAATATATGAATCTGGAATCCAAGTGAGGGTTCAGCATCTTAGATCTGACCTTCAACTCAAACAAGAAGTAAGATTCCCAGTCTGGGATGGTCTGGGATTTGCTGTTAATTGTTTTTTTTCATTTTGCTCCTGCAGCCTTGTGAACTTGTGAATTTTACACGAAAAAACTGCGGTAAGTAGGGAGCATATTCTTTTACTCTGACTCCACCTAGTCACCCTTAAAAAAAAAAACCTCCACCCTTTGGTCACTTCTCAGAGAAGAATATGTGTATCATCTGTCCTCCTGTTCAGAAGTATTAATTCCCTCTCAGCCTTCTCTGCTTAGCAGAACCTACAACAACATTTTTAAATTGAATCTAGTCAAATTGCACTGTTTTGAGTATTTGATTGTTGAAGAGAAGTGTTGTCCCTTGTGACAGTTTCTGATACTTGTCTGAGCTTTAGATCAGGCTCCTATACAAGTGAGTGAATATGTCTCTTTTTCATAAATGTGATTCCAAAATAATTTATCTCCTCTCCATCTCTTCATTCCAGCTTGCTCATCAGGTAAGCCCATCAGCCCTCTGTATGCCCATTCTTCATAGACTTGAAAAAAAATAACAAATTTTGAGTTGTGGAAATACTTTTACAAAAATTTTTTTTTTTTTTTTTTTTTTCAAGATATAGGCACTTGTCCAGTTTATCCAACTGAGGTGGTATTTGCCTTTGATATGTCTGAAGATGTTACTCCAGCTGCATTTGAAAGGATGAGAAACATTGTTATGTTATTGCTGAAGACCATTAAGATCAGCGAAAGCAATTGCCCAACAGGCGCTCGTGTCTCCATTGTTTCATTCAATGCCAACACGCGTTATCTCATCCGCTTCTCAGAATTCAAAAAAAACAACTTGCTGCTCCAAGCAGTCCAGAGAATACCACTGGAGAGATCCACTGGCAAACGTAATATTGGGGCAGCCATGAGATTTGTTGCAAGAAATGTCTTCAAACGGGTTCGTCAGGGCATCCTCACAAGAAAAGTTGCCATATTTTTTGCCAATGGTCCATCTCAGGATGGTATGGTTATCAACACAGCTGTACTGGAGTTGAGTGCCTTGGATATCATTCCAGTGGTTATTGCCTTCAGTGAAGTGCCAAACGTCAAACGTGCCTTTTCAGTAAGTAGATTGACTATAGGAAATTGGATCAGTTTTCCATTTGCGTAGGAGCTACTAGTATTTGAGTAAAGCATGCTCTCAAGCTAGTAAGTTGTATACTGTTTTAACAAAGAAATACTGATTCACTTGACATAATGATCACCATTTGACCACTTTCTGCATGTGAATCATTTATAACTTGTTGTTTTGGGTCAAATAATATAGTTTCAATAACTTTTAAATTTCATTTAGTTACCCATGTTGTTTCTCTTTTGAAATTGTGACATTTACTAACCATTTAATTAAAAAACAAACAAACAAACAAAACAAACAACAAAAACAAAACAAAAACAAAACAAAAGCAAAACAAAAACAAAACAAAACAGACAAAAAGAACAGCTGAACAGCTGTGGCCCTTGTTTCTAGTAAGACCAGTAGTAGAAGGCCGCATTTTTCCAGGCACCAAAGGACAACAATTCTAGGTTTCTTTAAGGTTTGATAATATGAATTAAATATTTCTCTCTTTTCAATTTCTTTTTGTACCATCTGCGTTCAGTTCTAACTTTTTCAAAAATAAATTCTTTCCAGCTGCTCTTTCTTCACAGTCACCCTTATAGAAGGAAGTTGTGTTACATGTAATGAAAAATGTAAGAGTTGGAGGCTAAATTGTGATTTAGTAGCATCTAAGTCAGTTCTTTGGTATTTTGTATTGCAATTTTTCTCATGTAGCCTCTTATCTATTAGATAATTCACATAATTGTTTGGCTGAATGTTAATCTGAATGAAAGAATACTGTTGGCATATAAAACGGAAGATTATTCCCTGGACTGCTTCACTTGTTAAATAAGAGCAAGCATCATTATTTTGTTTTATAGCATAAGCAGATTATGAATCTGAATGCATATAATGTGTTATTTACAAAAGTGCCAACTTTCTGTAAGTCAGTTTTAAGAGTAGAAAAGATTTTAAAAAAAAGAACACCCACATTTTCCAGTTAATCCATATTTCCATATTTCTGGAAGAACAGTTAGATTGGGCATTTTAAACTTCTCAAGGAAATAAATAGATGGTTATACTGAGATGTGAACAATGCAGACTTCTAAATAGCACATGAAAATGTTAGAACACAGAGCAATCCTGAGTAACAGCAACCTAGCCAACTTCAAGGCAAAGCTATGAGTAGCTGCTTAGCAAGGGGAAAAGCAAAAGCAAACCTCACTGCCCAGCTCTCCTTTATGGTTACAGTGATGGAATGGTAACCAACCTCACCACCACCACCCAAAAAAATACAGCCTCCCTTTTTCTTTCAAATAGTATGCTGCCCTTGCAAGTCAGAAATGTTTTATCTTCATGATGCTTTCAGACTAGGTGCAGATAATGTATTTTGTTAGTTTGCTTTAGGAGCTTCAGTTTGAACTTAACCAGTCATTGCCAGTTTTAATTCATTTGAAGAGATCTATCTATAGCATCCTTTACAGATATTAATCAGAAGTTATTATCAGTGTTGTGCATAACACACATGTAAAGCTTAAGTTTAAAGCAGAGTAATAATTATCTATTTCCTCACCATTTCTTTCCTCATACATTTAGGTGGTTAACTTCCTGCAATGAGATGATATTGTACAGACATTTTTATTTAACTTAGTCCACAAGGAAGTATGTTTTCTCTTGAATCATATTTAGATGGGGTTGGATGGTCAGTGAAATGGTAAGATATTGGTGAAGCATCTTCAGGATTCCTCAAGCCTTTGTGTGACCAACTTTTTCTGCTGGAGAATATATATTTCTGCAGTTGATTACAGGCAAAACATTTGTTGTTCTAATGCCAGAAGTTTATCTTCCAAGGAAGCATTTTCACAAGGAGGATTTTTCTTTCTCAAAAAGAGCTGAGACAGAAAATCATGCCCTTTTCTCTGTAGCACCCTCCTAAGAAAAGAACAGAAGTTGTGGGCCTTCACTGGCGAAAAGTGTTAGTGTGTTTTACCTATGCTGAGATTTCCACTGACGTCTATAAAGATGTCTCTTCCCACATTTTTTTTTAAAGACTGTGTTACTCAGGCCAGAATATATGCTCTTCATTGTCAAGGGGAGGCTATTGTGACCTGCACAGAAAAGATCTGATGACAGGAATTGGAATTGTGAGATTTTTTCTTTCATTCATTTTCTTTCATTTACTTCCAGTTGCAATCATACAATGTCTCATTTTTCCCCTCATTTGTAGTATAGTAGCACACAGTCACCCTAATCAAGATATGGGTCACCTTATGCGTACAGAGAATAAAAGTTGAATCCCTACCTAATCTAGATTCTATGAAGAGTAGAAAGGCAAAGTATAAAATGAATGTGTACATAGGACTCAAGTACAACACCATTCAGAAATATTTGAGTTAGCTTTGAATGACCTATTATGACTGTCTTAAACTGGCTAATAAAAGTGTTAATACAAGTTAATTGTCATTAGGAGTTGCAGGGGCTTAGCAATCTCTGTATAGCATGGTGTTAAATCTTTAGGAACATGGAGATCTTCTTGTAATGCTCCAGGGCAGATAGAATGCTCCAGGTGGCAATTGAAGTCTTCTGTCTACCTGTTCAGTATTACAATAGCAGTGAAACCACCCAGTTAGGGACAAAATATATTTCAGTAGAGAAGTAGTGATGATACTAAGAATTAAGAACAAAGAGAAAATGTGATCTGTGTTTGGTGTATATACATTTTAACATTACTTTTATGTCTGCTTTAAAACCTAGAGTGATAATACTGGAAGATTTCAATTATTTGTTTGGGAAAGACAACGGGATGAGAGTTTGGACAGTATCATATATTGTACACTTTGCTTTGGTAAGACATTTTACATGTTCCAGCTGTTGTATTGGTCTTTTTACACTTTTGATAACAAATCCTATGTTTTTGAATAAAATAATTCTTCTGAGCAATATGAATAGTAAGAATTAAAGTCTCAAAACCACAAAAACTATTCAATTGCTATCCAATTGCTATTTAATTATAACAGAAATCCACTTAAAATAATGTCATGTTTCTAGGAAAACATGTTCATTTACTATAAATTCTGTATTTTGAGGTGGGGAGACATTGCTAAATGATGATAATGTTTCAGAATGTTGAACAGTGCTCTGTTTTAAAAAATAGAATTTGCTCCAGTGTCCTTTGCCATGTTTAGTTTTTGACAGAAAAATTCTCGGGGGAACTCTGATCTGTTTTTACCTTATGAACACTTCTTGATTTCATACTTGAGTAAGTTCCCTTAGTATCTCAAAACCTTGTTTAACAAAATTCATCCATTGTTTCTAAAAAGAACAACAAGATTTCTGATTGTTAAATTCTTTTTTTAAAAATAAAAAATTAAGAAAAAGTAGGTAAAAACTGTTAAAAATGTATTTTTCTAAACTATTGTTTTTGCTATATTGCTAAATAGTTTACTGCATATTGGCTCTTCTTCTCTAGATAAATGCAAGCCCAGTAAGCTCTGTGAAGTGCCCGTTTCTCTACCTCTTCAGATGGATATGGATATCGCTTACATTGTAGACAGCTCTCACAGCATCACCAGTGAAGACTTTCAGAGAGCCAAAGACTTTGTGAGCAACATGGTAGATCAGTTTGATATTGCCTCACAGCCAAGTGAATCACGTGGAGGCATCAGAGTGGCATTTGTACAACAGGCTCGCAGGGGCTTCCTGCCTGGCAGAAGCAAAACCCCTGTGGCCTTGGAGTTTAATCTAGGAACATACATTAATAAAGATTTGATGAAGAACCATATCCAGGAGTCTATTCACCAACTGGAAGGGTCATCAGCCATTGCTTCTGCACTACAGTGGACAGTTGAAAATGTATTTTTTAAAGATCCCAGACAAAGAAAACACAGGGTCATATTTGTAATAATCGGAAGCAAAACAAGCACATGGGACAGAGAGAAGCTGAAAGATATTTCACTTCGAGTCAAGTGCAAAGGATTTACTGTATTCACTCTTGCTCTTGGCAGTAATGTAAATGACAATGAGCTGATGCAACTGTCAAGCTCCCCCATAGAGCAGCACTTACTGACATTGGGCAGGGTTTCAACATCTGAGATGGCATATGCGCAGAGGTTTAGCCAGGCATTTCTAAATCTGCTACAACGTAAGTAGTATGCAATGGTGTTTGCATAAGTTACAGAAAGATTGAGAAAATGCTGTGTAGAAAAAGGTAGTCAGTGTATGCACTATCGTTCTTTCTAGTCATAACCTAACTAGCCTGTCTTTCATCTATAGTTTGCAGCAGATGCTAGACACTAGAATCACAAAATTATTAAGGTTGGAAAAGACCTCCAAGATCACCTGGTCCAACCATCCCCCTACCACCAATGTCACCCACTAAACCATGTCCCTACGCACCACATCCAGCCTTTCCTTGAACACCCCCAGTGTAGGTGACACCACCACCTCCCCGGGCAATCTGTTCCAATGTCTGGCTGCTCTGAGAAGAAATGACTCCTGATTTCTAACCTGAACCTCCCCTGGTGTAACTTGAGGCCATTCCCTCTAGTCCTATCACTAGCTACCTGTGAGAAGAGGTCGACCCTCTGCTCCCCACACCTTCCTTTCAGGTAGTTGTAGAGAACAATGATGTCTCCCCTGAGCCTCCTTTTTTTTTTTTTTTTTTTCTCCAGACTAGACAGCCCCAGTTCCCTCAGCCTCTCCTCACAGGAGTTGTGTTCCAGGCTCTTCATCAGCTTCGTAGACCTTCTCTGGACATGCTCCATGGCCTTGATGTATTTCTTAGTGGAATGTCTTTCACTAGTCAAAGTGCTAGTGATTACAGAACAATATATTCAAAAATGGTATTTTAGGCCAAAATCTTAAGTAGTTTTTTTTCTTTCTTTCTTTCTTAAGTTTTTATGGCTATGTTGACTAAACTGTCACTTAAGAAAGACTATTCTTCAGCCAAGAAAGCACAGTTATTTTCCTGATTTAGGCCTCAATTTCTTCTCTGATCCTTGGCACCTACTTTTCTCCTCAGACCCTTGGCAGATCTAGATTTACTGACCTGTTAATGCTTATTTAGGCTTTTGGACAGATAAAAGTTTAAACATTAGCAGTTCTAATTAACCTCTCTTTACTGTAGTTATTCCTCCTCTGTAGAGCAGAGGAAGTATTTCTTAACTTTCTAAGACATATTCATGTAGATGAGCAGTTTTTAGGTGCTTTGAAATATATGCAAGAGGACATCAAGAAGGAAATTGTCACTGATCTAAAATCCCCATCATAACCATCTGCTTAGATATCAAAGTTTCTATAGAAGGATAAGTAGTGTATTACAGAGAAAGATAAAAGAAGAAACCATTGATTCAGGGTCAAGCTCATCTAGCTGATCTCTAATATCATTTTTGTTTTCCTGGACATTATGCCAGTCTCTGTAGATATGGTGTGTTACGTATTGAAAGATACAATCTCCTGTTCACAAGAAAAAATGTGTTTTGTTCTGTTTTGTTTTGTTGTTTTTCTTCTGCTTGCTATTAAACATACTGGGGTTTGGAGGAATTTAAAATTTACCTGTGGCATATATGCTTTCCCCACAGAAAAAATTAACACTTATCCTCCTCCTGAACTTCAAGAAGAGTGTGAAAACTTAGATCGAGGTGACAAACAAGAGCGAGCGTCTATCACTGAAAGGTTTGGAACTGCCTATTAAACCTGTTGTGTGGGTATGGGATAAAATTATATATTTACACTTTTCCAAACATAAGATATCTCCCTTGCCAAGGCGATCGGCTCTGGGGCAGACGTGTTCTGCAGCGGGGCGGGGGGTCACGACAGGCAGGGCTATTTTCCCAGCATCGAGGCCACTTGAGGCAGCCGAGGGAGCCTCCACGACCCAGCAGTCCTCGTGAGGGATGCTGACGAGGAGTAGCCCCTAGGCCACTGGGCAGCCTTTGGGGCAGCCCCTAGGGAGAGCAGTGACCAGGACGGGCAAACAGGGAGGGGCTCATCAGAAGGGTAGGGCGCGGCAGTGCGCGCAGGCAGGGCAAGCATGGAGGGCCAGCAGGGAGGGCTCCTCAGCGCTCCTTTGCTGCAGTCTTTCCCTTTGGTACTTCTAACTTACTTCTAACCTGCTCATGAGGAACCTGGCCATGGTATCAACCAGGCAGAAATCCATGGCGTCTGCATCTCTCGCAGCCTCTCCAGCCACGGTCACCGATGTGGCAACTCAGACAGAGGGCTTGGGGAGACATGCGGCCGTCCAGGTCTTGGGCTGCAGGGTGTGCCCGAGTCTGCTGTTGGTATCCAACAGCAGCGGCAAGGGGTATGCCTGTGGGAGGTGTGCCCAGATTGATGAGCTGCTCAGCCAGGTAGCGGAGCTTCGGGAGGTGAGCAGGCTGAGGAGCATCAAGGAGTTGGAGAGGGAAATCGACTGGTGGAGGTGTTCTCTACCCTCTCTGAGACAGACTCACAAGCCTGCCACAGCCCACCTCTCCTTCCCATCTACCTCTATATAACAGGTACTAGGGTCTAGAACATGACAGTCTGAACAACATAGTAGATGAAATCCCGTCCCAGTTGGAGAGGGTGCCTAAGGGAAGGCAACCTACCCCTCGCATTGCTACATCGTCTGTCAAAAAGGAAAGAAGGGTTATTGTCATGGGGGACTCCCTTCTGAAAGGGACAGAGGGCCTGATATGCCAACCAGACCCAACCCACAGGGAAGTCTGTTGCCTCCGTGGGGCTCGGGTGAGAGACTTTGCTAAGAAAGTCAAGTGCCTGGTACGGCCCACTGACTACTACCTGCTACTGGTCTTTCAGACTGGTAATGACAAGGTAACAACGAGAAGTCTGAGAGCAATCAAAAGGGACCTTAGGGCTTTGGGGCAACTACTTAAAGGATCAGGGGCACAGGTTGTGTTTGCCTCTGTCCTTCCGATAGGGGGTCTCAATGCTGACAAGTGGGCTCATCACATTAACACATGGCTTCGGGACTGGTGTAACCGGCAGAACTTTGGGTTCTTCGATCACGGGAAGATCTATGTGACACCAGGCCTGCTGGCACCAGATGGGACGTGCCTCTCACAGAGAGGGGTGAGGATTTTTGGTGAGGAGATGGCAGGGCTGATAGATAGGACTTTAAACTAGAGTTGAAGGGGGAAGGGGATAAAACCAGGCATGCCAGTGATGAGCTAAGGGAAGGTGTGCTAGAATCAGAGGGACTGTGTGCCAGTGAGGACCTTCGGTCAGCTCCACAAGACGCTGCATGTAGGGAGGCACATCTAAAGTGCTTCTACACAAACGCGTGCAGTATGAGGAATAAAATGGATGAGCTAGACATCTTGGCCCACTCCCACAGCTATGACATCATTGGCATAACTGAAACCTGGTGGGATGAGTCCTGTGACTGGTATGCTGAAATAGATGGTTGCAGGCTCTTCAGGAGGGACAGGCAGGGTAGGTGAGGTGGCTGGGTGGTGATGTATGTGAAGCATGGGCTGGATTGTGTGGAACTTCAGGTTGGTGATGGCAAAGTTGAGAGCCTCTGACTAAGGATTAAGGGATGAACAAATAAAGGGGATGTCGTTGTGGGAGTCTATTACAGACCACCTGGCCAGGACAGAAATGCTAATAATTCATTCTGCAAAGAATGAATTATTCTTTGCAGAACTGAGAGATGCCTTGAGATCAACTCCCTTTGTCCTTATGGGGGACTTCAACCTGCCAGATGTCGACTGGGATCGCCACACAGCTGATACGAGCAAGTCCAGGAGGTTCATAAAGCACCTCAATGATAAATTCCTGGTGCAGGTGCTAAGGGAGCCAACTAGGAACGGTACCCTCCTTGATCTGTTGCTGGAGAACAGAGAGGGTCTTGTGAGAGACATGGCAATTGGCAGCCATCTCGGTCATAGTGACCATGAAGTGGTTGAATTTAGAGTTTATGGTGACAGAAGGAAAACTGCCACCAAAACTTCAGTCCTGGACATGGGGAGAGCGGACTTCAGGCTGCTCAGGGAACTAGTCGGCAAGGTCCCCTGGGAAACTACATTTGAAGGCATGGGTGTCCATCAGTGCTGGTCAGTCTTTAAGTACTGCCTCCTAAAAGCACAAGATCGGGCAATTCCAAAATATCAGAAATCAGGCAGGCGGGGCAGGAGGCCGGCCTGGCTGACCAGGGATCTTCTACTGGAGCTTAGGCAAAAAAAGAAAGTGTACAGCTGCTGGAAGGAAGGTCGGGCAATGAGGAAGGAATATAGGGATGCTGTTCGTGTTTGTAGGGAGAAAATTTCTGTGGCCAAAGCCCAACTAGAGTTGAAGCTGGACATGTCTGTGGGAGAAAATATAAAAGGTTTTTTCAGATATGTGAACAGAAAAAGGAGAACCAAAGAAAACATAGGCCCACTGCTTGATGGGGAAGGTCAACTAACAGACAATGATGTAGGCAAAGCAGAGACGTTTAATGCTTTCTTCGCCTCTGTCTTCAACGCTGATGATGGGCTTCGGGATCCTGGGTGCCCTGTGCTAGAGGACCTTGACGGTGGGAATAACAAACTCCCAACCGACCCAGAACATGTGCGGGATTTGCTGCTCCACCTGGATCCATACAAGTCCATGGGTACCAATGGGATTCATCCCAGGGTGCCTAAAGAACTGGCTGATGTCATCACAGGACCTCTCTCAATTATTTTTCAACAATCTTGGGAATCTGGAGAGGTCCCGGTAGGCTGGAAGCTGGCAATTGTTGTGCCAATTTTCAAGAAGGGTAAGAAAGAAGACCCTGGCAACTACAGGCCTGTCAGTCTCACGTCAGTGCCTGGTAAAATTATGGAGAAGATGATTCTTGAGGCTACTGAAGCTCACCTGGGAGACAATGCAGTCACTGGTCCCAGCCAACATGGGTTCGTGAGGGGTAGGTGCTGCCTAACAAATTTGGTTTCCTTTTACAATAAGATCACCCGTCTAGTCAATCAAGGGAAACCAGCTGATGTGATCTTTTTGCATGTCAGCAAGGCTTTTGACACGGTTTCCCATAGGATCCTCCTGGACAAAATGTCCAGCATACAGCTTAACAAAAACATCATACAATGGTTGAGCAATTGGCTGACAGGCAGGGCTCAAAGGGTTGTGGTAAATGGGGCCACATCAGGCTGGTGGAAGGTCACTAGTGGGGTCCCTCAAGGCTCTATCTTAGGGCCAGTCCTCTTCAATGTCTTTATAAATGATTTGGATGTAGGACTAGAAGGTGTTTTGAGCAAATTTGCTGACAACACCAAACTTGGAGGAGTTGTAGACTCAGATGAGGGTGGAAAGGCATTGCAGAGAGATCTGGACAGGTTGGAGAACTGGGTGATCACCAACCACATGAAGTTTAACAAAAGCAAGTGCTGGGTCCTGCACCTGGGACAAGGCGACCCTGGCCGTACATAAAGACTGGGCGATGAGACGCTGGAGAGCAGCCCCGCAGAGAGGGATCTTGGGTTCGTGGTCGACAGCAAGTTGAATATGAGCCAGCAGTGTGCCCTGGCAGCCAGGAGGGCCAACTGTATCCTGGGGTGCATCAAGCACGGCATCGCTAGTCGGGCGAGGGAAGTGATCGTCCTGCTCTACTCTGCGCTGGTGCGGCCTCACTTTGAGTACTGTGTGCAGTTCTGGGCACCACAGTACAAAAAGGACATTCAACTGTTGGAGAGTGTCCAGAGGAGGGCGACAAAGATGGTGAAGGGCCTGGAGGGGAAGACGTATGAGGAGTGGCTGAGGTCACTGGAACTGTTCAGCCTGAAGAAGAGAAGGCTGAGGGGGAACCTCATCACGGTCTACAAGTTCCTTGCGAGGGAGAGTGGAGAGGCAGGTGACCTATTCTTCATAAGCACCAGTGATAGGACCCACGGGAATGGGGTGAAGCTGAGGCAGGGGAAGTTCAGACTAGATATCAGGAGGAGATTTTTCACTGAGAGTGTGGTTGCACACTGGAACAGGCTCCCCAGTGAAGTAGTCACTGCACCAAGCCTGTATGAATTTAGGAAACGTTTGGACTGTGCACTTAGTCACATGGTCTAAACTTTTGGGTAGACCTGTGCGGTGCAAGGAGTTGGACTTGATGATCCTTATGGGTCCCTTCCAACTCAGAATATTCTATGATTCTATGATTCTGTGATTCTTTGGATTACTAGTTATATTCAAATCAGCTTTGACAGAAAAAAAATCTTGCAATGTTCAGAAGGAATGAGATGTGTGTTTTTAATAGCTGTATTGGTGCTTAAACACTTTTTTTTGTTGTTTTTGTTTGTTTGTTTGTTTTTCCCCTCCCTCTTTCACAGGATGCCTTTTCTCAAAACTGATGAAACTGGTTCAAGTGGCTACTTAAATGGCATTGAAACAATGGAAAGTAGAGTCCTGGAAAAAGTTAGAGAGATTAGCACAGAACCTGTATACACGTTTCCAGAAACGGGATATGATTCTGAGGAGAATGAGTATTTCACAGAGGAAGATGCTGAAGGAGAAAAGCCACAAGAGTATAGAGGAGCTCAAGAGAAAAAGGAAAATGTAGAGGCAACACTGGAAACTGGAGCTGACTATAGTGTTTATGGTATGATTTTAGAGTACAAAAATCTCTTTGAATTCTGTAGAAAGACTCTAAATTGTGAAGGACTTGGTTCAATATTCACTCAGTATGAAGCATTTCCATTAATTACATTTTCCAAACTTTTTTGTTGCCATGTCTGTATTTGGTCTAGATCTGTACAGTAAGAGATTGTAATTAAAGGCTGAACTGCAGGTGTCATTTAAACTTCAGCTTTGATTTATACATTTTTATTGATAATAAAATATAAAGTTATAATCCATTTTACTAGAACAACTGTTCACATTAAATCCCCAAGTTGCACTTTAATTATTGAATTATTTCATGCTGCTAACTTAGCTCAGTGTGGAACAACTAATTACATGTCTCTATTGCAATGTGTTCTTGTAGGAAGAACAGGATTCCTCACCAGAGGTATCCTGTCAAGATATATAGATAGATAGATATACATATATATATATAGCCTCCTATTTACACATATTTCTTTCCACATTTGCCATTTGATTCAATAGGTATGTGAATCTGATTGTGAGATCAGTTTTCTTACCAACATCCTTTTAACACCATTAAGTGCTTCTATTGTGTAGACTATACTTGGAGATAATTTCTTTGGAAAAATGCAATAGTGTCTGTATAACTTTGGGTGTTGTTGCTCATTGCTACAGTTCCCATCCCTCTGTTTTTCATCTTTCCAGTGAAAAAGGATTCTGCAGAATGTCTGGTAGCCCCATCCCAAATGAGATGGCTAGTGCTTTTGCAAAACTGTTTTAATGATGGATCTTTTAATTAAGAGCTAACATACCTCTGAAATCACAGGCATCTACTGTGCATGGCTGGCTTGCTCTGCACAGACAGAATTGATCCCATGGACTAACTACATGTCTACATTCTTGGATCAGTGCTCTCCATTAACAATGAAGATGTGTTACTGTTTTCACTTTGCAAATGAAGTGATTCCCATGAGGAAGTAGTCAGGCTCATTGCACTCACGGGAGCAGTGACATAAGGCACTTACAGGAGATATGTGGATTGCAGTTCTCAATCCTGATTTGTAATTAGTGACCCACAATTTACTTCTAAAAATATGTAGCACAGTGTGAGAATTTGCCTTATGAGAAATGTGCTTTGTAGTGATCTGTACTCACTTAATGCCAGATTGCTGCAAAATGTGCAACTTTCACCTACTTTTTGGCTCATTTATACAGTTTAACTCTATATTGCTCTGTAATTTGGCTAAGAGACTGTTACAGATAATTTAATCATCTGTGTATGTTCAACTGTGAAAATTTACTGAAGGATACTGGTGTAAAGCAGAGGGACATTCAGAAAAGTTTGAAGAGTAGTTTGTGCTAACTTTGTTTGCCTGTGCTATATAGAAGAGGTATATTCATTTTACAACAATGTTGGTAAAATACCCATGTTAAAAGACTGAACACCTTCTAGCATTCTTTTGTTTATGCCTCTGAAAATCCAGTTTCAGACATTCCTTCTAATCAAATCAATCATAAGAGGGGACTTTGGCCTCACGGACACTGTATGTTTGTGTGTAGATACTTAGTGACTCCTTTTAAGACTTTGAACACTGACTACCTCTCTCAACTGCTAATTTGTGCTGAATGTTATTTTCACTGAAACTCCAATGCCAGTGTGGAATCTTTCATTAAAACTCTCTCTTATTTGCCTTTTCCAGATGCATGCAACCTGGCTCAAGATAGCGGAGAATGTCAGAATTATGATCTGAAGTGGTACTACAACAAAGAGCAGAAAGTGTGCAGTTGGTTCTGGTATGGGGGCTGTGGAGGCAATAAGAACAGATTTGAAACACAAGAGGAATGTGAATTCTCATGTATAAAGTCTTTTTAGTGCAGAGAAACTTAAATTACTTTATATCATTGGTTACGCTATGAAAATGATGAGCAAAAGAGATTGATGGGAAAGGTTTACATAGCATCTCAGCTCCCAGATTTCAGCTGAAAGAAATACGTGTTAGTGAAGTTCTTATCTAGTAACTTAATAGTGAAAAGAAAATTAAAATTATTGCTCAGTTGATCTGAGATTAGTTCATTGGTTTTTATTTGTCTTATGTATAGAAATATACCAAAAAGCATTTAGTTCTCCAGAGTGTGCTGGGTCTGGCTGGGATGGTATTAACTTCTCCTGCAGTCACTGAATTACTAGAACTTACTTCACTTTGATGTGGAGGATTTTCTACCATAGAATAATTTTCAGCTTTTTTTTTTTTTTTTTTTTTTTTTTTTTCTGAATAATCCAATATATGAATAAAATCATTCTTTCTCAAATATTTCACTTCTGCCATTAGTTCTTTGAATCATTTAGGTTGGAAAAAACCTCTAAGTTCATCAAGTCCAACCATTAACCTAGCAGTGACAAACCTACCACTTAACCATATCCCTATACACCACATCTACACATCTTTTGAATACCTTCAGGGTTGATGACTCAACTACTTCCTTGGTCAGCCTACTCCAATGCCCCGCACAACACTTTCAGAGAAGATTTTTTCCTAATATCCAACCCAAACCTCCCCTAGCGCAACTTGAGGCCATTCCCTCTAGTCCTATCACTAGCTACCTGTGAGAAGAGGCCGACCCTCTGCTCCCCACACCTTCCTTTCAGGTAGTTGCAGAGAACAATGAGGTTTCCCCTAAGCCTCCTTTTTTTTTTTTTTTCTTTTTTTTCTTTTTTTTCCAGCCTAGACAGCCCCAGTTCTCTCAGCCTCTCCTCACAGGAGTTGTGTTCCAGGCCCTTCACCAGTTCTGTTGCCCTTCTCTGGACACACTCCAGGGCCTCAATGCCCTTCTTGTAGTGAGGGGCCCAAAACTGAACACAGCACTCGAGGTGTGGCCTCACCAGAGCAGAATACAAGGGGATGATCACCTCCCTGGTCCTGCTGGCCACACTATTCCTGATACATCCCAGGATGCAGTTGGCCTTCTTGGCCACCTGGGCACACTGCTGGCTCATGTTCAAGTGAGCATAAACCAGCACCCTCACATCCTTTCCTCTGCACAGCTTTTGAGCCACGCTGCCCCAAGCCTGTAGTGCTGCATGGGATTGTTGTGACCAAAGTGCAGGACCTGACACAGAGCCATATTGAACCTCATCCCATTGGCTTCTGCCCATTGACCCAACATGTACAGTTCCCTCTGCAGGGCCTTCCTACCATCCGTCAGGTTGATACTTCCCCCCAGCTTGGTGTTGTCTGCAGACAAATGAGAGTGTACTCATTTCCCTCACCCAAATAATCAATAAAGATATTAAAGAGGATGGGCCCAAACTATGACTTGGTCAAGCTATTTTGGAACAATAGATCAAACCGGGGTTTGTTTTTTTTTTGCCACGGTATGGACAGTGTTTTAATTCTGAAGTGATTAATAAATTACATCCAAATTGCCTCTCTGTGTAATGGGTATTTCTTTACATACACTGCCAGCTGGCAGTGGTTTCACTCCTCTTCCATACTGAATGGTTTCCTCTCCTTAAGTTTTACATGAGGAATGTAATTCACCTTGTTTGGAAAGCTGGTTCAGTTTTCTTGCGAGACTGACATAAGTTCTTCCTCTAAGACAGGGCAGCTTTGCAATCTGATCTCCTAATATCTTTAGAACTCTAATGTTTTTGTTTTGTTCAGGCATATAAATGATTATTTTTCTTGAAAGACAGAAGTCAAAAGTCAAACATCTACTCTTTGTAGCAGAGGCTGCTTCTGTTACTTCGGGTTCTCTTTAGCCCTGGAGACATGGAGTCCCCTGGGGGATCTCAGCTGCCTGCAATCCATCTCTTCCTTTCAGCTGGCTCTTGCTTGCTGTCTGTGGCTACTTAGTCTTGATGCTGGCTCAAACTTCTTTTTTTTTTTTTTTTTTTTTTTTTTCAGCAAGGGGGGAGTCTTAGTGTGTAGGATCCTTGCCCCTTGATAAGGAAATGTGTATGCCTGTGTGGACTGAACTGCTCCTGCTTTACACACATACATCTTTCATCTCATTACCTCAGACAGGCAGGTTGATGAACCTCCTTCCAGAGCAATGCAAGATAAAACCAAGCAGCTGTCCCTCCTCAAAGAATGACTCTCAAAGCATCCTAATCATTTTTTTTTTTTTTTTTTTTTCTTTCATCCCTGGCAAAAATCCCTTGACTTTTCACTGAAAGGAGGAATATGCTGGCTACCACAGGATGCGGATGCTTAGATGTCTAACAGCTGTCTCATTGTGGTGGTTGTGTCAGCAAGTAGCATTTGCTTTTTTTTTTTTTTTTTTTTTTTTTTTTTTCCTTTTCAAACACATGGAATACTCTAGGACTTTGGAGCAGTTACACAAAGTAAACTATGAAAAGGATTATTTTGTAGGCAACTGAACAGAATTCTCTGGCTGCTGCATTTCACTGAGGAATGAATTTCAGTGTTCAGCAGATGGTGAAATATTTCTGTAAAGCACTGAGTTCTAGTTCCAGTTCTGTTGCAACTTCCTGGCACTTAACAAGCTTTTGTGAGCAATCTAGATGCTGAATGTCATACATTGTCTGAATTTATACTGTGTTTTTTTGTTTGTTTGTTTGTTTGTTTGGTGTTCTGGGTGCTTAAACTTCAAACGTTCTAGGTAATGGAGCACCTATATTTTTAAACCCTTGGCATTCTTTTGAATGGCTGTGATGTAAACAAATGGTGGAACTGTAAAAGGATCGCTGGTGGTCTGTGTTGCTTGTGGTATCTTGGGTCAGGGATCAGCCTTCCTGCCCCCCTGTTCCCCAGCTGCCTTTCTGCAGCTATGCTTGCATATGTAAGCCATATGTTTGCATCTACAGCTGGCTTCAGTTTGAAAGCAGATTAAACACTGCAGCTTAAGGCCTTTCTGTGCATGTTAATAAGATTAGCATTTTAAAGAATAATTAATACAGGAATAACTGTCCATTAACAGAATAAAAACTGAGGTGTGACTAGTTGTACTGGGATATAGTTGTTTTTCCTGAGATAACATCCTGTCCTCTAAGGATTAAAGTCTTCTGAAAATGTACCTACTGCTCAGTTGCATGAATTGAGAACAACCTCTCCCAGCTCAATCCTACACTCCTCCCAAAATATAAAAGAAAACACATGAATCTCTCAGAATTAACAAAGAAGTGGCTTCTTTATGGATGTTACCAGAGGTCATGGTTAGAGAATCAAGCCACACACTTGCAAATCTAGGTAGGGAGCAATTAGTTTTGATACAGTAAACCTGTGTGTGACATTGGTGCTGGTGAGGGCCTTAGTTAAGATAAACTGTCATTTAAAAGTGCAAGAATGTGGATATACTAAGTCTAATACTACTACTGTCATATGTCAATCCAAATATTTCGTCTAAATTTTGTAGTCAAGAATAGCTGAATTCTGAGACCCAGAAAAGTTTGCTGTGTCATTGTAGGACCTTCAATTCTCCCATAACATGTGCAGTTATGTGGAATTGTGGCTGAACAAGGCCAGGTCTTGGCCTCTGCAAGAGGCTGCTTGGAATGAACTGCTTGGCCTTCTAAAGCACACTGAGGGCCTGGTGGGAGCTGTATTTGCTTTCAAAATCATTAAGTGATTTTGTTATTTGCAAAGTAGGATGCGTAAGTCAACACTCCACTCTTGGTTTTTAAGAGGTCACGTGTATATACGTGCATATATATACTATTTCAAACATAAATTTTCCTAGCCAACCCTGCCCTTGGATGCTCCAGAATTACTCTATTGCCTGCAGTCAGGTTTTGTGAGTGAATCCAGCTGGAAAACAAGCTTCCAGCAGCAACTCTATGTTCTGGCATTCACCCACTGCCATAAAAGAAATGTATAATTTTCTTGTTAAATAAGAAGTTTTAGTGATAGCCAGCAAAGAATTTAAATTACTTGTTTCCTCTTCACTCAAGAAATGTTCTGCACACATTGCCAAATCAACTAGTTTTAGCAGGACTTTCTGTAACTGAACAGGCAGAAGCTGGACACATCACAAAGTTCATGAGGCTGCAAGACTTTAATGCAGCATGACAACCCAAACTCAGAGATGGCAGTGGAGGGATGTGAATGACCCCATACATAGAACTCCTGGGAGAAGGCAGCTTAGCTGCAGATGGAAGCTTAGCTGGCAGATGTGTGGAGCCACACCCTTCCCTGAAGAGGAGGGAAGACAGAGTCTGATCTCTTCCTATACTTTGTTGGCAGCCAAACCAAAGTCTTTGACTGTGACTTTAGCAGTGCAGCCCTTGCAGTCTGTGCTTGTTGAGGGAATGCCACCAGCACCGTGACAAACCTTAGCTTTCCCTTAAGGCAGCAGGTATCTGCTGGGGTATGCTGGGTTATTGGCTGCATGGTGTCAGTGGCAGAAGTGAAGGGTTGTCAGCCTCCTCTGAGATCGGATCCATTTCCTTAATGATGTGCTGATAAACCTGGTAAATCTGCACAGCAGAGTAGTGCTACACCAAGTGGTATGCTACTGAGGGGAAGAAATAAGAACTAATCATGGGCATCTACAAAAGGTAATTTAAGAACACAGCTGCTTTGAATTTGATCATTTTCAGAAACGAAAGCACTGATTCTCTCTCTCTCTTTGGGAAAACTTGCTTTCAAAGAGTAACGCTGAAAGGATTAGTAGAAGGCTTGACGTCATTTCACTAGAAATGACAAGAATACTTCTAGCAGCAGTTTTTTAAGCTTCTTTGTGGTAAATAATAAAAAAAAAAAAAAAGAAGAAAAAAAAAAAAAAAAAAAAAGAAAGAAAGAAAAAGAAAAAAGGCAAGGAAAAAAAAACACCCCACAACAATACACTGGAACAGCAGTACAATTAATGTACAAAATGTGTCCTACTGAAGAAATAAAATGAAATAATTACATATATTCTATATACAAAAACGACCAACACTGAATACAGAAAATGTCAGCTTCCCTTAAAATTTTGCATTACCATTTAAAATTGTAGGCTTTGCTTTGATTCAAAGGAATGACTTGCACAATAACAAGGACTTGCTAGCAAGTTCTAATTCAAATATTTTGCAACCAAGCAATTTTTATTTTTTATTTTCATTTTTCATTATTTCTTGACCAGAGTTCATCTCTGCCCTTTACATTTCTGGAGAGGAATTATATTATGCTGGTCATCAGCCATTTTTTCCTGTCTTTCCCATTCCCCTCACTCTACTGCCTCCCCAGCTTCCCTGTAGCCCCTTTAGCTACTGGAATACCACTATAAAATCTCCCCGGAGCCTTCTCTTCTGCAGGCTCAACATCCCCAACTCCCTCAGCTTGTCCTCACAGGAGAGGAGCTCCAGCCCTCTGAGCATCCTTGTGGCCTCCTCTGGACTTTGTCCAATAGGTCCGTGTCCTTCATGTGCTGGGGCCCCCAGAGCTGAACACAGTGCTCCAGGTGGGGTCTCATGTTAGCAGAACAGAGAGGGAGAATCCCGTCCCTTGCCCTGCTGGACACACTGCTTGTGATGCAGCCCAGGTCACAGTTGGTTTTCTATGGGCTGCAAGCATACATTGCTGGCTCATGTTGAGCTTCTTGTCAACCAACATCCCCAGGCCCTTCCCATCAGGGCTGCTCTCAATCTATTCTTTGCTCAGCCTGTATCCATGCTTAGGATTGCTCCGACCCAGATGCAGGACATTGCACTTGGCCTTGCTGAACCTCATGAGGTTCACACAGGCCCAACTCTCAAGCCTGCCCAGGTCCCTCTGGATGGTATCCCTTCCCTCCTGCGAGTCAACCACACCACACAGCTTGGTGTCATCAGCAGAGTTGCTGAGGTTGCATTCGATCCCACTGTCCATGTCACCAACAAAAATGTTAAACAGCACCAGACTCAATACCGACCCCTGAGGAAGATCAGTCATCACTGATCTCTACCTGGGCACTGCAACTCTTTGAGTGCAACCATCCAGCCAATTCCTTACCCACCTAGTGGTCCGTCTGTCAAATCCACATCTCTCCAATTTAGAGACAAGGACATCATGGGCAACAGTGTCAAATGCTTTGCACAAGTCCAGGTAGATGATGTCAGTTGCTCGTCCCCTGTCCACCAGTGCTATAACCCTATCATAGAAGGTCACCAGATCTGTCAGGTATGATCTACCCTTAGTGAAGCCATGTTGGCTGTCACCAGTCACCTCCTTATTTTCCATGTGCCTGAGTTTAGTTTCCAGGAGGATCTGCGCCATGATCTTGCCAGGCACAGAGGTGAGACAGACCAGCCTGTAGTTCCCTGGGTCTTCCTTTTCTCCCTTTTTAGAAGTGGAGGTTATGGTTCCTCTCTTTCAGTCAGTGGGAACTTCACCGGACTTCCACGACTTCTCAGATATGATAGATAGTGGCTTAGCAACTTAATCTGCCAGTTCCATCAGGACTCATGGACGTATCTCATCAGGTCCTGTGGACTTGTGCACCTTCAGGTTCCTTAGATGGTCTTGAGCCTGATCTTCTCCAACAGTATTACTCTTACTGGTATTAATTGTTTACTGTAAAGACAGGCATGAGGACAATGCTGGGTGATCCTTTTCTTGAAATTCACATATTTAAAATATAACTAAAAGCCAAGTCAATTGGATTTGATAAATGGAAAAAAAATTAGTTCTGTGAGCGGAAGGAACAAGATATAATCTACATATTTGTGTTAATACCTGAAAATCAATGGTAAGTATCACTTTCCAAGACAGCTGAAAAAAATGTAAAAGAAATGTAACTGATCAATGAACTTTAGACTTATAAGTAGCAGTGAAATAAATACAATATGCTGAGCATGTCCTCCTGAACAAGCCTCTTAGAGACTTGTGCTCTCTTGTGACTGATAGGACTTCAGAAACATTTAGTTAGGTTTTGTTTGTTTGTTTGTTTGAACAGCTACCTGCTTGCTGTGATCTTCCGAAGAGCATCCCTCAGCTTCTTTACCTCTCTGGATAGCTTGCTAACTCCAGTCCTGGCAGATGGATCCAGCCCCAGCAGGGGCACAAAGCAGCATTTGTGTGGTGCTTCTTGCTTCTCTTCCTCTCTGTTACTGGAAGAATCATCTTGAATGCAGTCCCATAGCTCCCCAAAATTCCTCATGCAAAAGCTAAGGGGTTTTGTCCATAAGTCTTGGTTGTGCGGAAATACATGGGATCCTTTATAGCTGACCAAGGAAGGGGTCATGGACACTCCTATGTATAGAATTACAAAGAAATTCTTTCCTGCAATGTGCATGCAGTGCCTCAACCTGGTTCTGAGGGACCCTCATCATAAGCAATACAAAGGTTTGAAAGAGCACACTCACATTGGCTACGGCCTGAACACAGTCCTAAATTTATCTATAGTCAGCCAGTCAGTCCTTCATGATAGGATAGGGTAGGACAGGACAGGACAGGACAGGATAGAATAGTTGGAAGGGACTTAGAAAGATCATAGAGTCCAACAGCCTGACCAAGAGACAGAGCTGTTCCATGACAACTTTTTTCCCTTTGTCTGGGCTGTTTTTCATTTGTTGTCTGCTGCCAGCTCAGAGTTGTTTTCTGTGGGTTTGTTATTGGACAAGGTTTTTGTGGTGTGCCATGTGCATGCTTCGGCGTCTTTACTCTGAAGTTCACATAACTCTTACTGAAACCTAGTTCATTGGAATTAGCTAGGGTTTTATAAACAGCCTAGTTTTATAAAAAATAATAAATAAATAATAATAATAAAAACCCTAACTTTATACTTATTTTCATGGTCTCAAAAAGCATTGTTAAGTAATATGGAATTTCTCTTTCAACAGTCTTCTGAAAGAACAATGGAATTAATGCTCTTTCTGAGTCCATTCAGGGGGGCAGACACTCCTAATTAATTACAACTTTTAGCCATTTGTGCACAATTATTTTGAAGTTTTTCACTAACATCATTTATTGAATATTTTGACTATTATCTTAATTTGCAGAAGAGAAAATTTAAAGTTCTTTCTAATAGTCTTGCAGTTGCTATGCTTCTGGTATGTGTGGGAGAATTTCAAATCAGTTTTTAATAAGTAAACTAATTGCTCCAGATGAAATAAGTGGAACATTTATGACTTGTGAGACAGAATGAAAGCAAATGAAATCAAGCCCTTTTTATAGTCATGATTTCAGCTATTACTACAGGTTTCTTTGATACTAAGAGCACTCAGAGTAAGCTTGGGCTAAGCAACTTCTTTCTGAGTTATGCTGTAAATCAAGAGCAGATCTACAGAGAAAGCTGGAGAAACACTGGAATTTTGCTGCTTGAGTGGAATAGCTGTAAAAGACAAATATCAAGTTACATAAAACACAACACCCCATTTTAGCTATCTGAATTGACAAAGATTTTCTACAGAGCCACTTGCTAAAACTTTTTGTACTTGGCACTTGACGATGCCCATTTTCTGCTGGTGCTAGGCAGTGACTACTGCCATGAAGTTTAAAGAGATTGGTCAAGATCAGGTTTTTCAATGTTCCACTTTAGGAGACGGGGATTGAGAACTAGCTCTCTCAGAGCAAGAGACCATGCTGCAGTGCAGCCCCCTGAAGCAAAGGGCGGAAGATCCAGGCAAGGCTTCTCCAAGACATTTCTTACTTGGCTCTTCCTTGCAGCTGAATTGTTTTCCCAGAAGCCTGACTCAGGTGACAGAGATGCTGACACCAGCTCCAGCTCCAAGCGAGGACAGCTGTTGGCATGGGAGAAGCTGCAGGACTGCTGGAACATAGCATTTCCATCAAATGGGACATTTACTGGCATAGACAGATCATAGTCTAAAAAATGTGGAGGGAATATATAAAAGATAGCATAACATTTCCTAAGAAAGACTGGGAAGTACTGAAATACTTTTCTACCAACTGGCAACTAAACTTGACTTTAATTCTCTCTCACATTCTCTCTCACATCGTGTTCTGAGACTAATGATGAAGTGATGAAGACACATCAGCAATTAAGGTCATTGGTATATGGTGTTAGCATTACTGGTTCTATAGCATACAAAAACTGGTTGTAGACATGATGTAACTCTTGCAGTTGTATTTTTTGAAGTGACATACAGTAAAAGAGACATTGTTAGCAACTACCATTGAATTTAGCTCAGTGAAACTGTCCACAAAATGAAATTTCACACAAGACTGAAAACTGTCTTCTGTGCCATTTGTGACATTTCGCCTTCTCCAGCCCAACCCTTGGCATTAGCATGGCCCTTCCTAATTCTTCAGGGCAGTATCCTGCTCTTGAAGATTGTGGCACATTTATGTCACCTTTGGCTCTCCAAGACCTGAGAGGGAAGGTGAAGAGCAGATCAGAGGGTATCATTTCAGAACTGCAGTGATAATACATGCTGGTTGAGGCACTGAAGCATTCCCAATCTCCCAGTCATGAACATTCATGAGGTAATCTCTGCATTAAAGAGCTGCACAACATCTTTTGGACCCCAGTCACGCCGTAAAAGGTTGCATACCTTTTTAGGACTACTACATAATTAATAAAAATTACTGTCCAGGCAAACACGTGCACATGGCATGAGCATCTATGGAGTATGTCTGGAAAACAATAGTTCTGTGACAGGAAAGAAATGCTGTGGAAGATAATCAGACGCGCAGAGATATGTCAGTGCTACTATTCATGTGCAGTGATACTGTAAGTCAAAAGATGGGGAGCGAGGTTAAAAGACCATATAGACCATGCTTCAGAGGCATATTTTTGTATCAGGCTGCCTTACAACATGTTCTGTTTAAATGAACACAAGTTATTGAGTGATCCAGGTTATTCTGTCTGACTCCACTTCTCCTCATGGTTTCCTACTCTGTCAGTCATTTTGGTATGGTGAAAGTGTGCTGCAGTGTGCATTTTGTGAAGTCAGGCTTTAAACTTTTTTTAATGCATAGAGATCAAGAGAAACAAACTGATTATCTAACCTTCTCTAGAGTACTCATGTATCTAGAAATTGCAGACTTTCAGTGGAGCTATGTTGTATTCGGCAAGCAATGAATTTCTACAAAAATATCAAAGATGAAATACAAAAATACAGTTTTTGAAGAAAGAAAAATGAAAAGAGTTCAGATATATAAAAATCTATTTTAGTAATGTTTTCAGCTTGTGCTTTTTTGCACTCAGTTCCTAAAGGATAAAGTGAAAGCCAAATGATAATGTGGACAAAAACTTTACAGTCCTGTGATTCTAAGCTTGCAACATTATTCACTGCTCTGATGCTTATCAAACATTAACCAGCAATGATGCAACCAGTTTTTTCACTAGCTTTCTGAAGTCAGGGTTGTGTCTTACCCACTAAATTTAAATTATTAAAATAAAAGCATAATTTTAAATCTTTCAGAATGTTAAATGTTAACTGTGAAAGCTGAATGGTGCTGAAGAGGATTGTTTCTTGTGCAAGGGAGTAAGAGAGGCCAACAGTAAGGGATGAAGAAAGAACACAGAGGGTTTAATTCTTTTTCTTTTCCTTTTTCTTCTTCTTTTTCTTTTTCCTTTTCCTTTTCCTTTTCCTTTTCCTTTTCCTTTTTCTTTTTCTTTTTCTTTTTCTTTTTCTTTTTCTTTTTCTTTTTCTTTTTCTTTTTCTTTTTCTTTTTCTTTTTCTTTTTCTTTTTTAGTATATAGTATAATAGTATATATAGTATTTATATAATAGGCAAACCTAAACTTAATTAGTACTGGAGATAATTTTAAATGGTGGTGGATTTTGAACTTAAAATAATTAACTTACTTCTCAGGATGAGCTGGAAGGCATTTTTTGATGGTTGACCACTGTGTTAACTGTTTTGTATCCACCTCCTATGCCCAAGTGAGAGATGTCAGCCCTGGAAGGTACCAGCCTGCCACCACAGGAGCAGCTTTTCCTCCAGATGTGTATGGAAGCTTGTCTTACATCACAGATTTCCTACAGCAGCCCCAGTCATGACAGCTAACAATATACTTAGTGCTCTATGATTCTTGTGGTAACAGAACACATTTTCCAAATCTGCACTCTACCACTTAAACTTCATGAATGATGAAAATTTTTAACATGGAGCAGTTATGCTCTTTAGCTTGATGGTTTAAGCATACAGGCAAGACAAGGCTAGAAGTTTGTTGGATAAGGCAGGTCTGTCACGTTAGTTTTAAACTATGGTGAGAGGCTTGAGGGGTCCTGTCTAGTACATGTAGACAAAGTTGTAAAGACAGACATCACTACTTTGCCAGTCTCTTTTCCTGAGTGTCTTCCTTTCTGAGAGCAGCACTTCCCCTTATCCTTTGATTTTCTTTTCAGTTGCCATAGACGTCAATTAAATCAATAGCTTCTGTGAACATATCAATTTTTTAGTTTATTTACTTGCAGGGGAAAAACTTTTCATATTACTTTCAGTAAACTCAGCATCTTTGTCCCAAGAAAGCAGTTATGGTTCTTATTTAAATATAATAATGGGCAATATTGTTTTCTGTTATTGTGAAGGACCATGCCTACAACTGAAAATCAGTCTCTTTCATCTCGAGCCATATATATATATCCTTCAGTTCTTATAGAAAATATCTGGACACATAAAGCACATATTACCTGTCACTTTTTGACATGATGTTAGTGTTTCTGAGTATTACAGAATCAGAAAATCAGAGAATGGATTGGGTTGGAAGGGACCTTAAGGCTCACTTCATTCCAACCCCCTGGCAACCTCCCACCACACCAGGTTGCCCAAAGCCCCATCCAGCCTGGCGTTAAACACCTCCAGGGATGGGGTATCCACAGTCTCTCTGGGCAATGTGTTCCAGTGTCTCACTGCCTTCTGAGTGAAGAATTTCTAATTTCTAATCTAAACCTACCTTCTTTTAGTTTAAAGCCATTACCCCTTGTCCTATCACTCTGTGTCCCTGTAAAAACTCTCACCTCACACCCCCTCATTACTGAGAAAAAGGCCAAAGGTTTCCTAAACCACATTGCATTGTGAAACTATGACCTGTGAGTTCCTGAGAACATCCAGACCTCCATCCAATACTGATTATTTAACTATCTGTATTTTCCACTGGTATGCAGAAGGCTTCACTTTGTAGACAGGGTCAGCAGTGAATCATCACTTGCAGAGACATTTTAAGGGCCATTTCCCGTAGAGGGCTGGAAGCACAACAGAGCCCGCATGGAAATAGCCTCTATTTGGCATAAGCTTAGCCTAGCAACACTTCAAATTCAGTGTAGTACAAAAAGAAAACTTCACTCTTAAGTGGGATATTTCCTCCTCCTTTTATACTGGCTATTAAAAGCAGTTGCAACATTCAGAACAGCACTGATTCCTTTGGTTGTTAGTTTATTAACATAAGCACTCATCGTTTGAATGTTGGACAATTAATATCAGCTAAAAAATGCTCACACAAATCAAGCCTCAGAGTACATATTACTCATGCAGACGGAGCTGGTACCCCTGGGACACTGATCCTGAGGATCCACTTGCTACTAGACATTTGCACTGGCCATATGTGATTGTCAAAGGGTGAGCGAGTCCTGCTGATCACTCCTTGGCTCACCAGTTAATCAATCAGCTTGTGGAGGGGAACTGGGGAATCTCACTTGGTATGATATTGCCACCGAAGCACCGACGTGGTAGCAATTGGTACCTGCTGTTCTTTGACCCCCAGCAACCCTACAAGAGAAGGGGAGACTTCACTGAGAGACTGGGCAAGGCAGACAACTGTT
Organism: Nettapus auritus; assembly: GCA_011076525.1. Lineage (NCBI taxonomy): Eukaryota > Metazoa > Chordata > Aves > Anseriformes > Anatidae > Nettapus > Nettapus auritus. The sequence goes on from CM021766.1 coordinate 44,451,047, forward strand.
CACTGCCCTCCATCTCCAAGGCAGCTATGCCAAAACCCACCGGTTCCTTTTGGGGGTCCTTGAAATTACCTCTCCTGAAGCAGTCTATGCCAAGGATGCACGGAGCCTCTGGGCCAGTCACCATGGGATGCTTTTGACACTTCTTCCCAGCTGGGCTCACTTCAGCCTCCAATACCATTAGCTGTTGGGATCCCCGTGTCACTCCAGAAATACAGGAGGTGGGTTCGGCCCTTGGTAGCCTGATGGCATCAGGGCACACTATACACCAGTGTCCACTAGAGCCTTATACTCCTGTGAGTCTGATGTGCCAGGCCATTGAATTCATGCAGTCTGATAAACCTGGTTGTCCCTTCTCTCCACCTAGCTAGAGGTGTGTACGGAATGGCAGCTCTGTCTGAAATTGCTGCGGTAAAGGGGCATGTGTAAGGACAGCTAAAAGGGAAAAATAAAGACACTATCGAGGGAGGTATGAAGGCATGGGTGGGCAATTGGAAACTGGGTCACTTGGCAGCAGCAAGGCTTACAAGAGATTCAGGTCTCTTCTGATCATGAAAGGCTCTGCCTGGCCTTGCAACTTTTTGCATCTTCTATAAAACCTGATTCCCCGTTGAAACATATTCAGGATAAGGGGCTGACATGGCCCTTGAATGGGGGAACACCCTAACAACCACAGCTTTACAATTAATTACTGCTCCTCCTTCCTTCTTCTCCTCTGTTTTGGAATTTATCAGTCATCTGCAGACACCTACAGCTGTTCTAATCCGCAGCAGCATTTCTCCAATGCACAGTTCTTTCTGGCTTCCCACAAACAGCAGTTTCTCAAGAACAGCGCTGGCATGGGCTCCTCTCCATAGGCTGCACTTCCAAGAGTCAGATCCTGTGGGGCCACTCCGCAGGCTGCAGCTTCCTTCAAGTCACATCCTCTTGCTCTGCTGTTGGCACCCCCTGCTGGCAGGAACCTCATGCAGTCCCACAAGGGGAAGCCCAACGTCCTGCCCCTGTGAAGGATCAACCAGAGGCTGCAGGGCAAGCTGGGAATGCCCAACTGGAAAGCAGCTCTGCACAAAAGACCCTGGGCCAGCAATGCTCCCCAAAGTGCCCTAGGAGGTGACTTTGGCAAGGAAGGTGAAGAATGGTAAGAAGGGCTTCTACAGATACATTGGTGAGAAAAGGGTGATTAAAGACAATACACACACACAGCCCACCACTAAATAAGACATGAGAACTAGTGACAATAGACATGGAGAAGTCTGAGGTACTCAACGTTTTAGGCCTCAGTTTTAACTGGCAATCAATCTTCCCCAATCTGCATTAGGAGAAGCATTGCCAGCATCTTGAGGTGATCCTTCTTTACTGAGACTGGGAGAGGCTACACCTGAAGGACCATGTCCAGTCCTCAGCTCCCCCATCCAAAGCCATACTGAAGAGAGTCCAGTGAACAGCAGAAAAGCTGGTGGAAGGCCTGGAGCATTTCTCCAAAGAGGGAGGACTAAGAGAGCCCTGACTCTTCATCAGGGAAGACATAAGGCTGGAGGGATCTAGACATCTCAAAGACAGTATGCAAAGAAGAAGGAAACAGCAGCCGTATGGCTCTAGGTGGCTCTGCTTCAGCAGGGGGGTTGGAGCAGATGACCTCCAGAGGTCCCTTCCATCCCCAAGCCTTCTGGGAGCTTCCTTCTGGGTAAAAAACATACCCCTTTTATACCACTGACACAGAAGATGGCATAGGAAGCCACCATGTAACCAATGAGGTGCAGCTCATTTCTATCGTCCACTGTGATAAATAATCGGGCCTCAAATAGGATTCCAATTAAAATTTTCAATTTATTAAATGAATAAAGGCAAGCAAACAGTGCTGGGTGCACCGCGAGTCTCTGCTCCACCTGGACGCATACCTGTTCCATCAGTTAGCTGGTTTTTATGCTTCTAGACTAATACATATTCATCACTATTCCTGGAAAAGGCAGGGTTAGTATAATTAGTTTCCAGAGTCCAAAATTTCTCCCAGACGCATGCGTATTAGTCTCTGGTGGTTTCTCTTCATGCTGAAGGCTCATAGTCTTCCTCCCAGGCTTTGTCCTTCAATAGTCCTTCATCACCCCCTTTCTCCTTATTTGGTAATCTCTTGGCCGGATACTTGCACAGCATCCCATGCAAAAGTTAGCAATTATTTTGAAACGCCCTTTGTTCTCTTCCTTCTCAGACCTGAGTCTCAGTCTCAATGTTCGGCCTTAAAATCCTCTATCTACACAAATTATAGGACTCTTCCTTTACATGATACAAGAACTATGTACACTAATCACTCCGTTTTTCTTTGGTAGAAAGTTATATTTCATCATGCAGCCCTAGTATTATTCCATACCGACACAAATCAAATTAACACATTTCATATCCAACATAGGGTGACAGTGACTCTTTGGTCACATCACAACGGTCTATGGGGTGTCCCTGATAACACCACTAACAGAGGTCACATCACCATTCTGAGACAGTACTAACATGAGATGGCTGCTCCATGCTGACAGGAGCCAAGTATGGAAAGCAGTATCAGGCTAAAAAAGAAAAGCCATCTCAGAAAAGACCGAACCCAGGAGTGGGCCAAGAATAGGGCCCTAAGGTGTCAAGAGTAAGCTGTCACTTCAAATACCTGAGACTCCCATCAAGAAACCTGAGACTCCCATCAAGACACTGTTGCTTCCTAGTAACTGAGAATGGCACCTTTCCCAGAGCTGTTCCTCCTTCGCAGACAGTC
>CM021766.1:44454632-44525879 GCA_011076525.1 Nettapus auritus
AAAAAATTTTTTTTTTTTTTTTTTTTTTTTTTTTTTTTTTTTTGCACTGTAATGCTTTGTAGTGGGGCTGATGACGTAAGAAAAAAATGGTGGTGGTGCTGTCATGTCTCTCTTTTTAGCCTTCCCTCTCTCAACAGAAAGTAAACATGAAGGCTCTCCACTTTCCACAATGCTCTCACAAAACAGTGTGCCAGGGTTAGCACTTACCCTGTCTGGGATCATACTGTAGGTACAGAGAAAAAAAAAAAAAAAAAAGCAGCCACTCACACGAGGACCTATCTCAGAATTCAGTTCAGTGGCTGCTTTCTCTGACTAGATTTTCACACTCAAAACATTACTGAGTGGAATCAGCGCTTCTTTTTGGCCTATGAAGCATATTTGCACAGGGGAAGAAGATGAGAAATTGAAAGAATGCTCTCTCCTATCCTCTGTTCTATGCAGCAAGACTTACTGCATACTGAACCATTAGGAGCGCTCATTAGGCCTGTGTTGAAACTCAAAGCCCAGAACTGCTGTTTTTCATGTAGCTTTTATATCTGTGGAATCGTAGGATAGTGAAAATGACCATTTGGGGTCATTTGCTTTGCTGATTAGATCTCTCCTAAACTAGTTCTCCTCAATCATACACATTTTAAAGTACTATCCCATAATTTTTTTTTTTTTTGGTATCCTTCTTCTTTCCTCCTGGGTCCCAAACCAGGGCAAACAGTACACTCTTAACTCTTCTATAAAGGCAGGTTACATGAACTGCTTCAAAAATCCATTTAGCTTTCCATTCAGCTAAATCATTATTTTGTAGAACCTGCTGACTCATCTAAAGGCACAAAGACCGAGCTGAGTGAGTTACCTGGACTGCAGCAGGCAGTAACATGCAGAGGTGCTAACTTGAAAATAGTAAACACGTGTAAATTTTTGTTCTTGAAATATTGTTTGACAGTACTAAGACGCAATGGGAGTTTTGATCTATATAACCCTTTAGGAGCTGCTCTGTAGCTTCTAGTTATTTGGATTTTTGTATAGTCTTACTGGAATAGCTTAGTGATTTCATACATGCACACCCCACTCCAGTAGACAAAGACTCTGATTTAAAGTGGTTAACAATTATGCAATATAATATATGAATGTTCCCTTTGGTAAACATACAAAAAAAGGAAGAACAAAGTGTTTCCATACTGCAGTATCTTGTCTTACTTCATCCAGCAAACTACTAACAGATAGGAAGTAATAAAAATTCCTTCCTCACTTGAGTACATAGTTGCTGCTGTGACAAAAAGCTACTTGACTTTGTGTTTTCCATGAGACACAATTTCTTCTGTGTATTTGTGTTGTAGATGGAAAGTCTTAAATAATCACACCTCCCCCTCCCCTCCCCAATCACTAAGGCTATCACCTTCAGAGAACACAGGCTTTAATTGCTTTGACCTAGGTTTCCAAATTCTTGCAACTGGTTCTCATGTTATGAGTTGCTTCGCTGGAGCCAACAGGCAGACAGCAAAGCACGCGTAACAACAGATATTCAAATCATTGACTACATTCACTTCAACCAACCAACCAACTAAACAAAAAAAGCCTTTGTATTTGGATCAAGGTATCATTAACAGACTGCCAGCTCAAACAAAAGCCTCTGAACTGTCTATAAAAAAAGTAAAAAGGAAAGATCAAAAGTCTATAGAAGACATGTCACAGCATCTATAAAAGAGGAACTACTGGGACAGCTGTGCTGCCAGACAATTTTGACGTTTCTAAACGCTGGGCCAAAGCTCATTTTCCCTATAAATAGTGCCAATGAAGTCCAGCAAGTTTGCTTATGAGAATGGCCATCATGATTTTGTCATTCCACATTACTATATACTGCCAAGAGCCACACACAGACATACAGTTTATGCTTAACAGGTTTTGAAGCATCATTGCTTGCCCCAGTTTTTAAACTTTCTAATGATCACCGTAAAGTGTTTTAATTCTGTAGAGATGGATCTTATAACACAAATTATTTTTATACTGTAGCCACAATATAACAAAAGTACTGCAGAGAAACAATGGATACGAACAGAATCGAGTACCAAACAGGGAAGCTCAAGTGGACTTTATTATCATTATTAGAATATACAGGGACATTAGTGCACTGGTTGGTATTTCATTTCTCAGATTCAATGCAGCAGCAGTCAGATGTTGAAATATTGTACCAGTCATTTTCTTTTTGTACATTTAGATGTGTGGGACTTCTTTCAATCATCTTCTGAAAGATCCTTGAAGAACAGTGACAAACTAGGCTAAACAATTTCTTCAAAAACTGCTCGGCCTTTCAAGCAAATGCCATAGATACTAAACACCTTTAATAAAAAAAGTGATTAAGAAGTGCTTTTAACAGGGTGGTAGGACGCTGATAACTGATTTTATCAGCCCCTTTACAGTCTTTTAAAGTCCGTTCTATTCCATGATCTGGAAGTAGTCCTTGAAAACTTCATTATAACACTATTTCTTTATTACAAATATTTACAAACTATGTATTAGTACAACTTTTATTTCCACACTTTAACAATCCCATCCCTTGATGCAGTTACTATAAACCCTTGGGTGGTCTGGAAAGTTGCTATATCTGTGATAATATCATGATGTCCAACTGGTAGAGATTCTGGGCCTTTCCGAGGGGTCTCATCAGTGGGCCCCATTTTTTGCTTGTTTTGAATTTCCTGTAAAGTAAAAAAAAATATATATTCAGAGAAAGGTGAGATTTGCAAAGGGTTATTGTCCCTTATAGTAGTTTGTGAATACATGAAGACCAAAAAAAGCCCTCTTCAAACAAGTAAATAATAATAAAAAAAACTTCCACCCTTTGATCATTCTCTTATGATTATTCCTTGGTTCATTTCTTTTCATCACACACAGCCCAAGTCTTGATTTGAACTGACATAACAGCTCATTAGGAAAAATCATGGTCATTTGTCATATTTATTTCAGTTCCACAAACTAATAAGATTTGATGTTCCTTAAGGGGAAAAAAAGGTTACAGCAACACATACATCTTAGCTTTCCAAGAGTTTTTATACAAAATGGTTCAATAGAAGGAAGGTAAAAAAGGAAACATATGATGTGGCTTCTGCATGTGAGTGTTATTTGGTAAGCCTAATTTTTTCAGAAACAACTGTTTGTTTATTTTTCTTTTAAAGTAACATCTTCCTAACTATGTCAAAATCCAATGCTGACACCATCTATAAAACTTAAGACAGTTGTAATTAAAGCCATCGTGAAATTAATGTAACCCAAACAAAGGGCAATCCCAAAGGCATGTTGAATAGGTATCTATCAAATGAAGCAAAAATACCTGAACCACCTCTGTGCCCTCAATTATCTTCCTGTAGTAGGAAACAGATGGGCAATTAGAACTTCCTGCAACGACGTACGATCTCTCAGGGTAGGCTAGATCCCAAAACCTAAACAGAAATAAATAAATAAATAAAACAGTTAAAATTTTTAATCACTCAATATGGCTGTTTAAAACCTGTCTTACTCTTATGGTGGAAATGAATGAGACCAAATACTGCATGCTTTCCACACTTAGTGGAACAAAGATGAAGAGAAATCAATATTCATATCAAGCTTAGACATGGTGTTTTTTCTCTGTTTCTTGACATGCAGCCTATCAACTACTTCACAGACGGCATCTCAGGGAAGCACAGTTTTGCACTCCTCTAGTTGAGAACAGTTTTTTCTGCTCACTGATGCTTGCTAGTGAATGCATCTTCAGCATTATTGTTTTGGCTTCTTGGAGCTTACTTATGCAATGCTTTGCAAAACTTAATACACTGCCAAGGGTAGAAGGGAGAGTGTCAAAAAAAATGGTGTTGGTATTATTACCTTATTTTCATGTCTGAGCCTGCTGTCAGTAATATGGGATTACCAGATGCTGGACTACAGTATATTCCATGGATACTGTGTGGGGAAGGCTATTAGGAAAAAGGAACATATAAAAAAGTACTATCAAAAGCTGTTACCGTGCTTCACAAAGTAAATGCATTCTTTACCATATTCATCCATACAATTTCCAAATATTTGCGACAAATGCCAAATTATCTTGTTAACAGGCCACATCTTAAAATATTAAAGTAAATTGCTTCCTTTTGTTTCTTACAGTTCACAGATCAATGCAATGGATTAAACCTTTCATAATGTAAATTCCAAGATACCAAGAAGTATTCTCAATGATGGCAAATAAGAAAGTATTTCTAACAAAATCAGGCAGGTGAATCATATTGAGAGGCATACAGATGCTCAAATTTTACATGATGAAGGCATTAAGGAAGGGACATAACAGCAGAAAACTAGCCTGAATCACAAAGTTCCCTGTTTGGTTTTGCAAAGTGGGTGACGAAAATGTCAGTTAACTGTCAGTTAAGCGTAGCAGTGGCATTATATTACAAAATGAACATGCAAAAGAACAGGTGCTTATGGAGGTACCCACTAGCCCAGAAACTAAAAGTAAAAGTAAGTACAAGATGCCATACCATAAATTTTGGCTTTGCTAAAAATCTTCACAGGCCTGCTTGGCTCACTGGTTTTGTGAGAATGTGACTGGATATAACAAGTGAATGTCACAAGTACATTCCACACAGAGTGGAAGGTACCAATGAAAATTCAAGTTACACTACTGTTTTACAAAGGGGATATAATTTTGACAGCAAAACAATTATGGTGCCAAAATAAATACCAGGGCAAGTTGCTGGTGCAACTGGCAAGGCCATGGAGACAGGTAACTGTACTGATGCACAGCACGGAGTCTGAGGTTGTTCTGGCCCCAGCTACAGAACAGAAGTGGGAAGAGAAAAAGTCCAGACCTGCAGTTCTGAAAGAGGCGGTGCGCTGCTGGCCCACAAAGTGAAGCGTCGATCACCAGTTTCCATATCCCACATGGAGACTTCATTATTGCCTTGAACAGCTACAGGAAAGATAATGCCAATGCATACAAATAAAACATGTGGCTTGGCTCTCATTACTTGCTTTACTAACATGACAGAGAGTATGGCACAGAGATGCTCTTTACTTGCTCTGCTGTATTTGTTAGTCTTGCTTTATCAGCCATGCATGCATTTTGTTGATTTTATCCCTTGATAGCACTACAGTGCCTCCCTTTAATCTCGAACCCTTTAAAAAAAGGTATTAAAAAATCATTGTTTCCTCGCTAGATAACTTCACATACTTCTTTAGTATGAGAGATGATCTGTTCAGCACTGCTGACTTTGGAGATTACTCCTGGGCAGTTAAGACAGCAATCCAAAGTTATCAAGTTCAGTAACTACAATGAAGTTTCATGCCCATGTTTAGTGTAGACAGGCATAGAATTCTGTTAAAGGGACTGTTCACATGCTTGGCATCAACCTAGCAGGCAAGGATTTTGAATAATATTCCAAAATGATTAACTTTGTTACTAATTTATTCTTTAGCAGAGAAGAAAAAAAAAAAAAAAAAAAAAAAAAAAACCTAGAAAGCACAGAGTAGCTTCCTTTATTTACATGCTTTTAAAGAAATTTGTTTAGGTCCCAGGGTGGTTCATTACTAAAAGTAGTCAAACCTAAGAAGCAAGTTTAAGTAAGATATGAAACTCAAATCACTCTCATTTTATAGGAACTTTATCAGCTTTGTTATTGTAGGATTAGTTTAAGCTACCTGTCCACTTCAGAATGTTCGTGACACAAACACTTAAAAGTATTTTCCTTACGCACAGCGTATTGATGGGGCTACATGCAGTGAGGATGAAGCAGCTGTGAATATACCAGATGAAGACTCAGAAGTTTTTAGGAAGTTCTAACCCATGACACAGCTGGATCAGATTCAAGGGGCAGTTGGACATGGAACAACCTTTCAGTCTCTGCTGTACAAAGGCACTGAAGGCAGTGGCAGAATTTCCATCAACTTCGATATATGGCAAAAGATTGAGTTTTGTCTTTTATAACATTTTGTCCATAAAAAATGATGTGTTAGCACACAGGGAGGGACACTCACAAGAGTTGTAATGCTCCAGAAGATGAGAATTGGAAAAGTTGTCGTTTTCATAATGGCTTAGCACTAATTATTACTTTTTCCTCTCTCTTTTTTTAAATTTAAAAGGCCAAGAAGGGCACAGTGGTAGAATACAAAGTATGAACCTTCCCTTTTTCCTTTCCCCAAGCAAAGCACAAGAAAAACTACAAGAGAAGAAAACAAACAAACAAACAAACAAGAAGGCCCAGGGATTGAAGCAGAAGTTGAAACAGAAGCTTCTTTAATTACAACCTCTGGCAACTATGAGGTAAGTTTAAGGTCTTTTACCTGCAATTACCCAGGACTGATAGAGAGGATGCATAATCAGGCGTCTGATTCGGGCCTTGGAAGGATGAGAATGGCTGGAGATTGGTAACTGAAACCTCATGTCCCAGCATGCCATGGTACCATTGCTTGTGCCTGGTGAGAGACAACTGTCTGCAGTCAGAGGTACAATTACACACGTTTTTACACGGTTTTAACATTTTTGTTGTGCTCTGTTTCTAGGGAGATGGGACCACACCCTCAAATAATTATAGAGCAGAATACTTCCCACAAATAGATCAGGAGGTATTTCCTTCCCTTTCTTAGAGAACAGCATATTCTAGACAATCAAATCAAGCAGAAGCTTGAGCTACAGTTATTGTAAAAGAAAACCAAAGTGGGGAAACAAAAAGCAGCTAGTAAGAAATACAGGCTTACCGATACACAGCCAGCATTGGTGTATGTCCACAGCAAATGAAGTTATGAGGCCTAACTTCAAATCATGTTTCAGTGTCCAAGCATTGCTGCTAGATCGCAAATCCCATCCAACCAGAGATCCATTAACTGTACCATAAGCCAGCACTGACTGCGCTCCTGAATTGAAGTGATGCATATCTACCACGCAGCCATCATCCTTCAAATCTAGAGACCTGGGATAAAATTAAAAAATAAATAAATAAAAAAATTACAAACAGATAGCACTCCCAAGTTTAAGACTCCTTTCAATAGCTAAGGCCAAGCAGCATTGTCTTCACATTACTTCTCAAGGCATCTGCGTCGGGAACAACTTTCCACTCTTAGTACAACAGATGCTTACACTTTCTGAAAACTCTCTGCCTGAAGAACCTGCAGGCCTTCTGCAGGCTGGTAAAATACTGTCAAGAACTCTTTGCACTGTTCTTTGCAGTGCTCTGGCTCTCTTTGTTTCAGATATTTCTCTCAGATTTACGTTCCATGCTTATCAGATACTCATCTACCTAGAGTCTACAGGCTGGAACACATACCTGTTTTATTTTTTTCCTCTCCACTGTCTTACTGCCAAAATTGTACTCAGTCATTCACTGTGTGCAAATCGGACCTTCTTCAGACAAAAACACAGAGTACAAAAAAGGGAAACATGCCTCTGGTTTGCAGTTTACATCTCCATTAGATTTTGCTTCCTTCATTTATGAATTTAATCCCAATAAGAGAGGACTTTTGAAACAAAAGCCTTACTTTGGACAAAAAACAGTCTTTGAGACAGAGGCTAGATGTGATGGAGCCTGGATGTGTTCCTCACTCATGCTGGAAGACTATGCTGTTAAATCAGTGCCAACTATTCAAAATAGCTTATATTGAAACAGCTAAGAAAGGTCTAAATCATCCCCAAACATTCTGCTAAATTGTGTCATATCCCTCATATGTTTGCAAGCTTACTCATCTTAAAGCCTGGGACAAAAAACTGCAGGCTGAAGGCCAAATCATGTATTGCACATTTGTGAATAACCATCTAATGATCTCCAAAAAGAATCTCCAAAATACTTTATTAACATTGTAACAGTGGAGGTAAGAAACTACCAATCCCAGTGCATAAATAAAAGAACTGAGAAGTATTCAGACTGAGTGACTGTTTCAAACTCAAAATGAGTCCGGGGACACAGGAGATACCAATAGCCTAGAGCTATAAATCCTCATCCCTCCACTGCTGCTTTTCAACCTGTCTTTAAGAAGCAGGATAAGATCACTGCTTATAGCCTTCCAGTACAGCCTGGGTTTGATCAGCCAGCAAGAAACACGGAGCAAAGACACATTAAGTGAGGGATATACCAACAGCTTGAGCTTTGTGGCGAGACTTAAATGCTGTAAGTACATACCTGCTTTGTATTGGATGAATTTTAGGAGATTTAGGGAGCTTTGAAGCCTCAATACCAAGAAGCTGGATGGCACCATTATCTGAAGCTATAGCCAAATAATGCGAACCTTGGCAGAACGTAAGCGTCTTGACATGTCCTCCAATTCGAGAGTATGTCAGAATTGATCTGAACAGTAAAAGCGGAGGGGAAGAAAAAGAGGAAATGTTTTGTAAGAGAAGTAATTTTTATTTACATTGCCACAAATATCTATTTAAAACCACTGGCTCTTGAGAGAGCTCTGAGAATGTTTACTAAGTGTTCCAAAATTAGAAAACAACAAAGCCAGAGTTGCTTCTGCAAGCTTAACTGTGCATCTTTGACCCTTTAGGCTATGACAGTCTCCAACTGCAGCAGCACACATTCATCTACTAACAAAATAGAATAAAAGTCTAACCTAGATCTGTATCAAATTAGCATACTGTAGTTACTGTTATGTCACTGATACTGCAATATACTGCCCCTTTTCAAAAGTATTTTCAGACACATCCTCTTCTTCCAAAGATACTTCTCACAGAGACTGTCAGCCTCATACCCCCTATCTGTGTTTCAACCAACAATACAGCTTTCCTGCATGAAACATCAATGGATAAGACAGTTTAGAATAAAGCTAATTTGTTTGGGAAAAAACAAAAAACAAAACAAAACAAAAAAAACCCACCTCAAATGGCTTTAAACAACAGCACCAAAATATTTGTATTTATGCTTAGAAACTAAGTCAAAGAGCCTGTAATTACAACTGTGAAGCACTCCCTCTGCTGTTTCAATTAATTAATGAAAGACAACGGTTTGCAAATGCAATCTAGTATTTTAGGCTTGCATGCCTATTAAAGCACCAGTATATTTCAATAATAAAATCTCCAGCATAGCCACAAGTGATTTGTATTTTCTCTGAGCTCTAGTTTATTTTTTATTCTAAAGAGTAGCCCCTGTAGCCCTGTGAGTTTTAAAACTACCTGGTTGTAGTGGTTTTTCCTTCCATCTTTTGGCTGTTCCAGATTTTCACTGTGCCATCATTTGAACAAGTAGCAAAAATGGAATGTTCATCAGAGACCCGAATGCGGTTCACTGCAGACTTGTGTTCGTGGAGGTGAGCTACCAACAACCCTTTGGGACGCCATCCTACAGGGAAAACACAAAACCAAAAAGTCTGGGGTTAATTTTGTAACCTAATAGGAACAAGAAAATTCCCCTGATCTCAGACATCCTGGGATACAGTTATAGTTCCAAAGCATAGAAGGCACTGAAAACACACAGGTAATGCATTTTAAAGGTTCAAGGCAAAAGCTTGTTCAATTCTGAACCAAAGCCTACTGGCAGAACTGAGTGTTTTCTTTTAGATGGGTTCTGTGCACATTCAGTGAAATTACAGAGAATCCTTCAAACCCATACACATTGTAGAGAAACTAATGCACAGATCACCTGTAATCAGCCTATGCATACTTCTGTGCTGTGAATGGCAATCCCTCAAACGCACAAAACGCACACTGTAAGTGACACATCTGAGCAGGCTTATGTTCCTGCATTGTCTGTAGAGTGCTTGAAGTGACAGGCTCAGCGTTGCAGCACATGCTACACATCAGCTTTGTGTACATAATAAAATGAAGGTACAGCTCTTCTAAACCCCACAGAAACTTTATTCAAGTCCTTTAAAAAGAATTCGAGGACCTGAGCAGCCATGCAGTGACTCTTGCCAGGAAATTGCCAAGATTCGCGTGATATGTTTCCTCCTCTGACATAAGCAAAGCAGACACATCTAGCTTCATTTCTAACAGGCATCTGCTTCAGTGAAGGATTAACAACAGATGAAGATTAATGAAGTAGAAACTACAGCAAATTTCAGAGTAACACAGAAACTTCAAATATAAACATTATTAACAGACATAGACCTGTTAGAGTGAGTACAGAGGTAGGCCATGAGGATGATCAGAGCTGGAGTACCTCTCCTGTGAAGACAGGCTGAGGGAGTTGGTGTTGTTGAGCCTGGAGAAGAGAAGGCTCCAGGGAGACCTTCTAGTACCTAAAGGTGGCCTACAGGAAACTGGAGAGGGACACTGTGTCAGGGAGTGTAGTGATAGGGCAAGGGAAGCGGCTTTAGGCTAAACTAAAGATTTAGCTTAGATTAAACATTAGGAAGTCATTGGGGTTGTGTGCACTTTCAGCAAGTTTGCAGATGACACCAAGCTAGATGGTCAGTCGATGCAACAGAAGGAAAGGACGCCATCCAAAGGGAGCTGGACAAGCGGGAGAAGTGGCCCCATGTGAATCTAATGAGGTTCAACAAGTCCAAGTGCAAGGTGCTGCACCTGGGTTGGGGTAATCCCAGACATGAGGACAGAGTGGGTGAAGAACTCATTGAGAGCAGCCCTGCAGAGAAGGACTTGGGGGTTATGGTGGACAAAAAGCTCAACATGAGCCAACAGTGAGCGCTTGAAGCTCAGGTGGCCAACTGCATCCTGGGCTGCATCAACAGAAGAGTGGCCAGCAGGGCGAGGGAGGGGATTGTGCCCCTCTGCTCTGCCCTTGTGAGGCCCCACTTGGAGTGCTGCATCCAGGGCTGGGGCCCCCAGCACAAGAAGGACGTGGGGCTGTTAGAGCAGATCCAGGGGAGGCCAACAAAGATGATCAGAGGGTTGAAGCACCTCTGCTATGAAGAAGGGCTGAGAGAGCTGGGGATGTTTAGCCTGGAGAAGGTTCTGGTGAGACCTCACTGTAGCTCTTCAGTACTTAAACGGGGCTTATAAAAAGATGGAGAGCAACATTTTGCTCAGTCAGATAATGATAGGACAAGGAGAATAGTTTTAATTAAAAGACGATCTAGAGATCTAGATCAAATAATCTGGAGATCTAGATCAGATATTAGGAGGAAATTCTTCACTATGAGGGCGGCAAGTGCTGGAACAGGTTGCCCAGAGAAGCTGTGGATGCTCCATCCTTGGATGTGGTCAAGGCCTTGTCAAGGCCTGGTTGGATGGGGCTTCGGGCAACCTGATCTAGTGGGTGGCAACCCTGCCCATGGCAGCAGAGTTGGAATGAGGTGATCTTCTTGGTCCTTTCCAGCACAAACCATTTGATGCTTTTATGATTCTGGCACTCAGTCCCTTCTGTGGCTGAGCAAATCAGCTGCTCGTATTAGGACATTATTTCATAAGTTCTAAAACTCTCTTCAAAAGACAAACACATAACTTAGCCAAGCACAATCAAGGTTAGCCAAGTTCAAATGCTATCTGGTTGGATCACTTTCCTTGTAATTTTCGAAAACTTCCCTTGAACTGATCTGTATACACCTAGCTATGTACCTTTATGCTAGATTTACCAAAAGACTTTAGCACCATCACTGCAAGCCTAGCTAGTACAGATTCTACTAACATCTGGAATTCAAGCAAATGAATTCCCATTAGCCTGCAATCTTCATAAGGGATACCCAGTAACAAGCACATGGAGCGGACAATACCAGCAGAAAATTCTGAGGACTAATCTGGGTAAATTACAAACTCAATTTGGAGTATCAAAATTTAAGTTGGGGTCATAGGAAGATGACAAATTTAAAACTGTGCGCATTTCCTCCATGGTTGCTGCCAAAGCCCTGTTCAGCAAAACCTGGGTGTTGCTCCTTTCTGGTAAAGAAAAAGGAACAAGAGGTCAAAATGGCTTTCCTTCCTCTCTGAAAGCAACAGTGTAGTATAGGAACACATCTGGTTTTGGCTGGGCACCTGTATTGCTGTTACAACTGTGGAAGGTGATAGGGTCCTTTGTAAACAAGGGAAGCTCAAACAGCTCACTCCAGTATGTGTGCCACTGGTTAAGAAAACCTGGCTGAGAGTTTAAAACTTTCACACAGGATGGCTGAAAATCTGGAGTCACTCGCCAGGTAAAAATACATTTCTCACCTTCCAACAGCATTTCTCCCCTTGCTGAAACCAAGCTACAGGCTGTTACAGGATGGAAAGTTACCTACCACATACTCTGATGCAAACATGCTACTTCATAACACTCTCTGGAACAGATAGCACACCCTGGGCTTTAGACCTGTAGTTTGGGTCCATTACAGGAAAAGCAAAGGTTTAGGGTCCAGATCCTCTTACATAGGTCATGCATATATTTTGCTAAGAAGGTATTCTGCATAGCAGGCATATTGCCTAAAGTTTCCTGTTTTCTTAATGTTCTGCATTTTTTCTTGGGGTTAATGTGTTTTAACTCTTCCTTTTTGTCCTTTTTTTTTTTTTTTTTTTTTTTTGCCTAATGACCTCAGTGGCCTGTGATTTACCTGGAGGTGGAGGCTTGCTCTCCCACTCAGCATTCTCCATCATCTGCTTGGCAATTCTTTCTGCATTACACTGTTCTCGCTTTTGCTGGATCAGCTGCTGAAGTTCGGTTTTGCAAGTGGTGATGCGTAACTGGTATGCAGATGGGGACACAGAACTGCTTGGTACCTGTATCGTCGGTTTCCTGGGTTGAACAACTGTTCCATCGGATGTCTGTAACAGAGAAGCACTTAAAAATATATTCTACAATGGTAAATGTTTGCAGAAATTATTGGTTTTAACACAAATATTCAATAGCAACAATATTATTGACAGTTTCATATTTCAGATCCATCATGATATGAACTCAATCAAAAATATCACTTCTGAAAACAATTAAAGAGTGAAAATTGTAGAAGAACATAACCATTCAGTTATCCTACCCAGTTTGCCTAGTCTGTTCTGTATTCTATTTGTGCTGTGCACACCTCAACGTGATGACTACAGGAACAGTTATCATTCTTAAGACTGACAGCACTACAGATTAGCTCCCAAATGATTAATTGTTTATATTGGGCTTGAAAAATAAAAGCAGTAAGTGTGTCCATCTTAGTTCAGAGTGGACACTCATTTAAAGCTAGCAGAAGTTAATTTCCAACTAGAAACTGAATAGAAAGCAGAGCTCAATGTCAAGAGATGCTCCTCCAGCCTGCAAGGCTCCTTGCCCATCATTCTGTAGCCAGTACCAAGTATTACAGGTACAGGATGTCTAAAGGCAGCTATGATGTGATACGCCAGTTCCTATTTTCCAAGCTAAAGTCATGGTATCTCATCTATTCCTTAAAACATGCATCAGAGCATACAACTTGAGGAGAAGTCTTTCCTGGCAGAACAGTTTATCTAACAGTTGGCTATTATGCAAAGTTCCATCCCTTCATGAAAAGCACACATTTGATAACAAAGCTTTTCTCTTAACGTAACTAAACTTATTTCCCTTCTCTTTTAATTCCTATTTTAAAAATAAGAACTTAAAAGTCTGCTACTCTGCTGGAGAAAAAAAACAGAACAGTGTTTAAAGTAAGTTCCAAACAAAACAAGAATGCCACTTCCCCATAGTCCCACTCCATGTTAAAACAACCGACTCATCTCAGTTTAAGATGAAAGATGCAAAGATGGTGTTTTTCAGCCGTACCTGTGGAGAGGATGATAAAGCGGCACAAATGCCAGCTGAAGACTCTGAACGAAGTGGTTTCCCAGCTTGGATAGCCTCAGGATCAGTTTGGCTGTGTCCTTTGGGTATTGGCTGGGAGATGTTTGATGGTTCCAGGGACCCAAACATGCTTTTCCATTCTTCATTTACATTTGAATCTTGCTTTACATGTTTTCTAGCTATAAGCAGTTGGGGTATGAGGGAGAGGATGGAGAGAATAAACGCAGTGATGACAATGTTCATTCAGGCTGGTCATTGCTTTCAGACTACACGTCAGATTAATGTTTGCATGCCAATTTATTATGTATATAGTTAATGGAGAAAAACCACTGCTAGGTGGTTTAAGTTGGCCGACAAGGCTTTATGAAGAAAATGGAACATGTGGTAATTACTCCGTAAACACCTTATTAAACCTACAGTTGACTCATGCAGTAATTCATTCCAGTATCGTGAAATTTTCTATTTATAAAGCTGCAAAATTAGACTCCATGTGAAAAATTCCTCCTTGCAAGTGTGACTCCTTTATTGGCATAAGTATGGGATAAGTTTGTAATAGAACAGTAGGTAAGTCAAATACAATCAGTTTTCCATCAAAATCACATCATCTGTAGATTCAGGAATATTATCTGTAAACAGGAAATGTATTTTCATCATTCTTTTGGAGTCACTTAAAACTGTAAAATACAGGAAGTGACATGGGACAAATTAGATTTGGATGAAATCCAATTTGGAAAGTTGAAGGCATGAAGACTGCAGGCAAGAGTTTTGCATAAAAAAAAAAAAAAAAAAATCAGACCAAGCACATAATACACCTCCTAACTTTTAAATCCTGCCCACTCCTGACTCCAGAGAATGCACAAAAATGAAAAATCCTGTACTTATGTACTTTCCCTTAAAATTAGATGCAAAACATTTGCAGAGAATATCTTAGTCCTGGAAATAAGATGACAATAGTTACACGGTTTGCAGATATTTCTGTATTTTACATCTAACACCACAGAACTTATCAGTGGCATACAGAAAAGGGACCTACAAGTTTAAAAGAGCTAAGAGGAAGATCAAACATCACCTAGAAGAAAACAATCTTTTGAGCATACAGACAACTGGAAAAGGGTTAGCAGAAAGTGGATTTAAAAGCTGAACCAGGGAAAATGAGAGATGTTTTTCTGTTTTATTTTGGTTGTTGTTTTTTAAGCATAAAGGAAAGCAGGCAACAAAGTAAAATGAGGGTCAACAGGCAGCTGAAGAACTCTAAAGCAAAAAAAGTATGTACTTGGATGAATGACAGCACTCCTCAGTGCTAGCCTGTTTCACACCTATGCTTCAGTCTTCCCCACAACACCTCAAGAAAACATCCTGGATTTTCAAATTTAAAGAGCTCATCACTTCTTAAGAGGAAACAGAGGTAGTAGAAATGTATCCTTCACAATTTACACTCACTTACCATGGGTCTCTGGGCTCGTTTGTCGCAACCAGCTAAAACAACCTGTGCATATTGCATTTGCAGTAGCAATCTTATTTAAGTACTCTTATAAGCAAAATATTCTTATATTTCACTATTGTAGAGAGCATTCCAGCACCTCATGTTTCAAATAGCAGCATGCTACAGAGCAGCTGCGCTAGATTTCCTTATTGCAAACTCCGTGAGGATGGTGAAAGTTATGTAGGATGAATCACTGAGTAAATTAAAGACTTAGTTCTCTGGAGGAAAAACAATACTTTATCTATATAGACCACAAAATATACCAACCGCGTTTGTCATCAGGCTCCTGTTTTGTTTTAACAAGATCCACTTGTCTGCCAGTTATTCCCAGAGCTGCCAAGTCGATCACCCCTTTATGACTGCTGTCGTGCAGGTGGCTCTGATCCACTATATTGGCTTTAGCTTTATTTGATTTTAACATAAAGTCTTTCAGTGCTAATAGTTTGTCTTCTTCCTCCTCAGTCATCCCCTGCAGAATAAGAGAAAAGATATTTCTTTTTTGAGCAAAAACATGAATCAAGGCATGAAGACGCTAGCAGCAGCAAGACTAATGACTGGCTCAGAAGCAAAGGGATAGAGCAGCACATCCCCAGAACTCAAAACAACAATCCATCATTTATATGATATGAACTTTGGGTAAGTTGCTGTAGTACATCTTTCTTCAGATAAATGCCTAGAATGGTGAAAGAGCAGAATAGCATTTAATATTGGTTCACTGTCTGGTGCCATCTGCTTAATTGCCACCTCCACTACTCTTACAGCCCACAAACCATAGGAAAAAACAAACAAAACCCAACCACACACACTTAGCTGCAGTCCTTCCTCTTCCCAGTTCTCACTACTTCATGTGGGTGATTCTTAGCGTTCCCCTCTTCACAGATAAACCTCAAAGCTTTTCAGTTCCCTTTGGCTTTAGCACTGTTATTTGCATGTCTGTCTCTTCAACAAATGCATACTCTCCTCTACAGCATTCTTCACAGCCTGTATTCTGTAATACTGACATATTGTCTACGTCAGAAATTGAGACATACAACTGGAGTCTTTAAAAAGAGGATATATTTGGGAAATCCAGACATAAGGTCGCCCTATTTCTGGTAGATCTTTTAAGACTCTCATGACTTCTGAACTCTTTGTCCTGCAAACATGCACTGAAATCAGGGAAGTCAATGGTTTGCAGGATGAGAACCTCAGACCAGGAGCCTCTCTGAGCAGCAACTGCAGGGTTGCTGTAGAGACATACAGAGCCCAAGACTCTCAAAGTACAAATAAAAAACAATTACTTGTGAAAGTAGCTTCTTCAGCAGCTGTGCAATGGCAGGGTCCTCAGGAGGTGGACAGTCAGGGAGAGCACCATTCCTTTTCTTCTGACGCATCTGAAGGTGTCGAAAGAGGCTTGTGATATCCTTTGATCTTAAGACATAATCAAATATGGAACGGCTGACAGGCTCTTTAAGTACACTTAGCAGAACTATTTCTTTATCTATCTGCAATTCAAAAAGGGAAACCAGTCAACATGGAGAATATCCATATATATGGAGAAATCTAACAGTAAGTGCTGTAGTTCCATGTCTACAATGGTTTAACTTTTTTTCCTAGCCCACAAATCTGTAACTGGACAACTACAAATATTAATAAAAATATCTTCCTATGAAGGCTTGCTCTAAAAGCTACTTTTAAACTCTGTCCTGAAAAGATAATTTTAAGCTTACAATAACAACAACAAAATCATCACACTAGGACATCAAAATTATTGCATGTTATTATGCCGATAATCTCAATTCAACTTCTCTCCTTTCTTGAAAAATAAATCTCTCATACTAGATATATCAGATTTCCTCAATTTTCTTTCCCTGTTCTCCCAGTAGTCTCAGAATTTTAGCTTGGCATTGCTAAGTGGAAGTAAGAATTCTACCAGCAGTACAATGCTATTTCAAACTCTGTCATTCTTTGACCTACATTTACCCTCTAAAAGTATTAAATAGAAGAACTCCCGGATCAATCAGATTACTGTCTTTCCTTCAATGTATATAATGCCATAAGGATGCACAAGAATGTAATTACGTAATAATCAAAAGCATATTGCGAGTTTAGTAAACAATCACAAGAAACAAATGGGTTGGGGCATAATTTAGGATGATTAACTGTGGAAGTCCTTATAAAGACTGTTCGTTACTATTAAAACAGAAAACAACAGCTTTCGATTCTGACAGGTGGTGATTCAATGTCTGGGACTTACTCCTCATAACAGGCTGTCTACATGAAATACAAATCAAACATTAGTCCAAAGTGAGGATTTCTTCAACACAACCCAACTCCCTACTTGCTTACTAAATTTAGTGCTGCATAGCAAAGAAAAGATTCATACACTAAAAATGAAGCAAGAAATGAACAAGAGGTATTTATCAACCAATGCCTACAACACAGCAAAAGCTGTCCAAGGAGAGGTAAACAGAGAAAAATATTATTTTAATTAAGGTACCAGCTGCATGAATTACAAAAACAAAAAAAAGGTTAAACACATGATGCACTCTTCAGTGCAAGTACTGTGACCGTTTCTTATCTATTTAAAGACCTGAGAGGGATTCTACAGGTCCTAAAGCTGTACAAAGATGTCTACATAATTCATGCTACCAACATTATGCAGGCTATTCCAAGACATACGGTGTTAGGAAATAACTTACTCATGCTGAACACTCTGCCCTTAGTCTTGAGCAAAGCACACAAGTAGCACTACGAAAATCACAAGCTTGCAATACTAGCGGACTGCTCATGTTTTCAGCAAGCGGGGCAAACTGTTATGTTGTGTTAGTGGGGCAGGACTGCAATACCACTCTTGTAGATGAAAGCACAGAGCACAGAAACACCTATGTCATAGCCAACTTTCCATGCCTTTTAGACTTCTACAAAGTAATGCAATATTGCAGCAGTTTGATTACAAACAACAAATTTGAGACAAACCTTTCCAACATGCATGGCAATGGCCATTCAGTCAACATTTGCGGAGATCAAAAAACGGCATCACCTCTACCCTTACTTGAAAAAAATAAATCTAATAACCAGGACAGAATGACAGACCTAAGAATTATGACTGCTCGAGGTATATTCACATTAATAGTTGAAATATTACCTGTATTATGGGTTGTGTGATGAAAGGATTGAGGTATGGCATTAGCTTGCAGTAGACATCAGCAATATTTAAATACTGTGCTACCACAGTGATAAAGCCCACTGCACCGTAACGTATCCAAAGATTAGGATGGCACAGGAAAGGTGCTGAAAGAAAATTAAGCTGTTAAAATACATCATTCAGATTAAAGAGAGAGGATCGTCCTGTATATGGCAGTCTGCGATATCATTTCCTACCCCTAGAATCACTCCCCAGATTCAGCCCTTCCTCCTGCAGAGCACCAAGGTTGACACCCGAATTGAGAAAACTATTTCAGAGAGTTTACTGGGCCCATGGCACTCAGCTTCCTTGCTGTTGCCAAGAAGCATGATTTTCCTGTTTATTCATTTCACTTCGTAATTGTAAACTCCAGATTTGGAAACGAGACTAATCCAAAAATAAATGCTAAACTTAATCTGGACAGTTACAGAGAACTGAAATAACAGTGATTTTTTTTTTTTTTCATTTTTAAGTAAATACTTTCTTCCTTCCTTCTTCCACTTTCTTCCTTGCACAGTCACTATTTATGTTGTAAGATTTTTAATAAGTTCTCTTGTTAGACTCAAAAGTCTGTCTCAATTATGTGGGTTTTAAGAAGTTATAATCAAGGGACTGTATCCCGTCATGAGATATAACCACAGATCATCTGCCTGAAATTCTGAATGCTTTTGAAAAGTCATAACAGGAAGAAGCAGAGAGTTTCAAAAGATGAGTTGGTCTTTTCTATAAATAGGTGGTGAATGCCTAAATTAAGCTGAAAAGCCTGATGAGGAAGGAGAGGCCTACTCTGTATTTAAAGTTCTATAATAGATTGTAATTGAATTAAATGGAATATTATGGTGTTCAAAACAGGATGAGAAGGGATCGTGTATTGTCTGAAAGACTGGATTTCCCCATTCATCAAAGGTCAATGGGTAGGACAGTTAGTGAGTTATGTGCATAACCATCTTCCAGAAAGTAACTAGTGATCCGAGGTTGACATGACGAGCAAGAAAAGATCTTAAAGCAGAAAGTTATTGGACTTAAGGTTAGAGCACTGTTTTTTATTTCCTCTCCTATATGAAGTCAGAGAAGGCGTTTTCAATTTGTTCCACCAAAATGATTTTTTCTTTTCTTTTTTAAAGAGTTCTGAGCACTAACAGAGTCCAACAAGCAACAATTGATTAGCTTAATTTCAAGTAGACTCTAAAACAGTACAACAGGTTTGCATATTGGACAGCTAAGCTGAATGTAAAGCTTTATGCAGTACTAAGTTTTCTTTAATAGCAAAACAAGGTTATCTTCAGTATTCCAACTTACCAATATCACAAGCAAATTCATAAATATGGGGCTTTTGCAAGAGGCCTAACTGGCACATACAAGTAAGAGCATTGAGGGCCTTATAAATGACAAATTCTTCAGCATCACTGAGACCTTGCTGAAGCAGAGGTTTCAGTATTGATGAGCTTTGCCAGCCAACATACGCAGCAACACCTGAAACATTAACAAAACAAAAAGAAAATACATAAAAATCCGAAGTAGCACTTCTGTGCCTTTCCTCACCAAAGCTTAACATCTCGATCCTCTGGAATCGATAACATTTTCCAGGAAGTTATCAAAACAATAAATAAGTGCATATATTGAGGCAGCGATGCAGAAGCACAGAAGACAGAAGCAAACATCAAGGTCTCAGTCCTATAAAACTGTAAATGTGCAAAACGCAAGATGTGCATTAAAATTACTTAGAATACCAGGGATGGTCTTCCCAGCAACACAGATTATAATCAGAGATTTTTTAAAAAAAGCGTTAAAGACTAGGTAGGATGCATACTTATTTCTAATCTTATTTCAATCTTTTAGATTGACCAGCACCACATTGTAATAATACAGCATAATGTGGGAAGTTAAATGGGATGATTTCACATTACTAAATCTACATCTTCCACTAACCCTATATTTTTTAAAAAAGGGCTTTTAAATTCATCATTGCTGATGATCAAGTATTTCCTTTTAGAACATCTGAAGAGACATCTGAAAACAGAAAATTAGTCATTAAGAAAAAAAAAAAGGAAGCTTCTTTCCATTCAAATTTAGACCAATATTCTGAAAGCTGTTTGATAAAAACAGATTCCTGTGCCTGCAGAGGTCCCAGACATTAGGATTGGATGTAAACACACAGCTGGCCAGCAAAGTCTGAAAAAGCAAGGCAAAAACCAGCTGTGCTCCTAAAGGGTGAGAACACAGTGCCTGCAGTTGTACGTGAAAAGAGCACTGACGAAAGATTTTGTTGGCAGGATTTTTGTCTTTAATTTAGCAGTGATGGAAAGTTGAGTATCATTCAGGTTCCTGAAAAGATCAAATTGTATACTGGTCTGATTATCATCAAAGAATATAACATACAGTCATTTGTCCACTAAAGAATCACAAACAGTTTAAAAGGAACTTTTATAACACTTTTCTACAAACTCTAAGCCTGAAATGGCTGCAACATTTGCTGTTTATTTAACTACTCTCAAATTATTTGCCATCATGAAGTCACCCTACCCATACTTGCAAAAATAAATCTAATTTTAAAATATATTTCAAAATCTCTGAAAGAAGCCAAGATTAAAAGGAAAATGAATTTAATTCCTTTGAAGCTGATGCACCAAAACATATCAGCTGCTTTCTTATTCTTTTCCACTTTCCCACACAACAACCAGCTGGTGTCCACGTGAAACAGTCTCCTAGAATTGCTTCTTTGATTTAGATAACCCATCTACTATAATCAATCTCTGGCAACTGTCAAGGAGATGGACCTTGTTGAATTTCTGATCTTTCTTTTTGTTTCACAACCAATGAAGCAGACATTCCATCCTGCAAACTGCTGGGCAAGTTCTGTGATCATTCTCAAGACAGAAAAACTGTTTTTACATTGAATAACTCAGGCTTATTTTTGCTGTTGTCATACATGGCACACAGCATAGACCACAACTGTACCTGCTTCAGACTTAGTTATTTGGGATTGACTGATAGCACAAAAAAATCAGCATATCTTCCCATCATAATCAAGATTACACAAAAAATAACTTCTTCACTTCTACTCTAACATGGTAACAATTAACATACTTGTTCATGTATTAATGCTGGCTTTGCAAGCAGTTGCTAAAAGGAAAAGAAGAAAATGTCATGGGTAGGAGAAAATCCCTTCATTGTTGCAGAAGGGCATCTGTCCACAGACACAGGCAGCAGTGGCTGCACATAATTGAACATGAGTTAGTTCAGTTTTTAAAAAGTGCACAAGTTTTGGGTAACACAGCATAAGACAAAAACACAAATTTAGAACACGTCTGTGGAGATTTTGAAGAGATACTGGGAAAAGAGGGGTTAAAAATGCAGGCCGTGAGTCTTGGTTTTTACACTTAGTTGTACTACATCTCTATACATGCCTTTTGCAAGAAATCAGGGCGCTGTGACCTGTGCTTTGGCTACCCCATTGGTCCCTCTAAACTAATTCTGACAAGCTATCAGCATCACATCTTGGCAGGGTTTGCCAGTGAAGCGTTTTGTAGCTTCTGTTTGTAATGGAACATGTGCACATCATAATGACCCTGCTGGAAATTTGGCTGTGCTCCTTTTTCTTGCCATGCACCAGCACTACCATTTTTTTTTTTTTTTTTTTTAAACTCAAATACTGTAGTCTGCTGTGGGAAAGTGTTCCTGGCCTAGAAATCCCGAGCAATAGTTATATGGAATAATTTCCAACATAAATGGAATGTTAGATAAACAGCTGATACAAAAACCATCACGTCACTGGTAAGGTTTTTAAAATTGTTAAGTTTTACGAACTGATTGCAATCTTTCGTTGATGTTTTAAAGTGCAGAAGTTCTCAAATTTTAATTTTAACCTGTAACAGTTCAGAGTTTTCATCACATGAACAGTTCTATTGAGGTTAATGGGACCATGCACACATGTAAAGAGATGCATCCACTAGAAGGCTTTCAGAAATCTTAGCATTTATTTGTTGTAATTTAAATTTTTCAATTAGTGGTTTTAGAAAGATTAAAAAAACAAAAACATAAATTAAAGTTTATTTTTAATGTTAATCTAACCTAGCCTTTTATGTGTTAGCCTCATTTGTGTGAAATATTTGGACCAAAAAAAAAAAAAAAAAAAAAGGATATTTGTATTTACATTGTCTCTGTGTACTCCATCAAGAAACATTTACACACAATAATTCAGCAGGTCCTTTCCTAAAAATTATATGCTTATTTAATAAGAAATGACTTAACAGTTTCCAAGATATGCAAAAATAAAAATTTTACCTATGCTGGCTGAAAACATTGACTTACCTACAATGCTGTCAAAGAAAGCTCCTCGAAGATGCCAGTCATTCTTATCATTTAAGAAAGTGATCATATGAGACAGAAGAACATCATTGGCTTTTTGACGTCCAAAAAAGACACAGAGACGTGTTATTCCATTTTCCATTAGTGTTTGTTTCACAATATTCTCTGGGTCACTCAGCAAAGTCACAACTTTCTGCTGGACCATTTCATGCAACGCTTGCAACTCTGCAAGAGTGAACATTTGGATTGGTGATAAACAGCATGTGCACGTATACTGCCTGTTGCTAAAGGACTTGCACTGATGTATCATCCTGGAAAACACCCTGAAGAACTTGCTAAGATGGACAGTGCCACAGGATCCCAACGGTTCCACGGACTGGCATACAAAAGACTTCAGATTAAGCAATAGGGTGGTGGTAAAGTCAAAGAGTATAGATACGTGAGAAATTCTTATCAGAGAAATGTAATTCTAAATTTGTCATAAATTCAACTCGGATGAACCAACTCATCTCATATATAGGTGAAATGCAGATGTGAAGAATCATTAGAACAAGTCAGCACCAATGTTACAACAGTAAAAAAGGTAATTCAAGACGATGCTTGATTTACATGTTTATCCGACTGTCAGTTTCAAAATCTGTGAACTGATCAAGGCTATATTTTTACTTAGGTATGTAGATTAGCTTCATTAAGGTCAGAGAGAAATAAACAATACTCCAACAAGTACTTCCAATTCCATTTAATACTAGCAGTTACCCTAACAACACTGACAAAACAACTTGAAAGTGACCTCACCCCTGGCTTCTATTCCGTGATGCAACTAAAAAATGAACCACCTCCATTAAGTGGAAGTAATAATACTGTTAATGCATAAGCTACTACTGAAAGCCATACAAGGGAGGTTCTCAAGCAAATAACACAAAATTTTCAGATACTGCTATCCCAGCTTTGCAGGAGTAATTACCATTTGCCCACAGACAGTCACAAGACCAGTTAATTTGCTTTCTAAAACACAGTTTGTCAGTCACATAGAGAAGTTGCCTTCTGGGTTCAAATTTCTCAGGCTCAGTTTCTGCAAGCATGAAAAGACCAGAACTAATCATACGTTTTTTCCTTGCATTACTTCTTTCATCTCCAAGCTATTTTGAGGAATAGAGGACAGTATCTCTTAGAAACGTAGCCTGTGAGATGGACCTTCCTTTCTTTCACGCTTA
This sequence comes from Nettapus auritus, assembly GCA_011076525.1. NCBI lineage: Eukaryota > Metazoa > Chordata > Aves > Anseriformes > Anatidae > Nettapus > Nettapus auritus. The sequence goes on from CM021766.1 coordinate 44,478,426, forward strand.
AGCAATTCTGAACATCCAATGGCTTACATGAAGAACTGAAAGGAGCCTTTTTTCTTTTTTTTTTAAGGCATTGTTCTGCAACTATTTAAAAGATAATTGAAGCACATATTTTTCCCTGACAAATGGAGTATGCACGAGACATTTACCATTACAATTAGTCACAGATCTATTCTGGGCTAAGTAGATTAAAGTGACATGTTTTTAACCAAAAAGCTCTTCCCAATTTAGAAAAGTTGCCCAGCATTATTCAAGAAAACTATGTATCACTAAAAGGCATTGAAGCTGACACAAAAGCCACTTATTTCTTAACTCTCCTTTCCAAGAGAAAAGAAAAAAGGCATCCTCAGAATGTTAATTCATTCTCTGTGCTATACCACAGATTGCCATGTTACTGTCCAATGACATCCACATTTTCAGCATCTTCAGACAAAAGACAGACAAAAATTGCCAGGCATATGAACAGAAGGGGAAGAATGACTAAACAATACAGTACTATGATTACGCTAGAACTTGTCAGATTTTTCAAAGCTAACCCTGCCTGGCACTTCAAAGGAAGTGGTATTTGGAACACAGCCATCTTTACGCAGCTAACTTATTTATGGGACCATGAGTGAAGCAGGATATACAGCCAGTCAGTCAGCATCAGAGTCAAATACCTTGAGAATTTCTGGAGAAGAAAAGTATGCTAGTTTATTTATTTTTTGTCTTTCACAGTGTTCAGAACAGAGGTGTCTGTTTCTGCATGAAGATACGCTTTGGTACTGGTCAAGGCAAAGCACTCTTCTCATTTAATAGGAAGGCGAAGCTTCAAGCGTTGAGTGAAATCAGTACTTAGCAGTTACTTTAGCCTATGATTTGCTGTTATAAGCAGGCAAGGTAAGTAGGCATGACAATACCTGTGTCATAGTTATCACTAGGCTGAGATGTTTCATCCATTTCTTCACCATTTGGTTCATTTTCCATATTCAGGTTTTTCAGCTGGACCAACTCCAGAAATCTCAGAGCTGTTTCTGCCAACAATGCTATGTTTTCTGCAGAGGAAAACATTTTGGTTAAGAATTGTTCTGCTTTGCCAATTTAAATTGTTCTGCTTTGCCTTATGAGAGATTAAAACCACTCACAATACCAGTCACAATGGATAAATAGCACTGAAAACACAACATGTTCTGTTAACCCACTTCAGGGACTTGTGTCCCTGACTACAGTGAAGCTACTGAGTGCATCACACAGTAATGTCATGTAAGCAAGTGGAAAAATTGTAAGGATATCAAATGTAACAACAACTAATTTTAGTCTTCTAGAACTAGCCCTAACCACTACCTAATCTCAGGCTAATGACTCAGTAACTTGATAGAACCTAAAGGCCAATTAACCCAAATTAACAACAACCCAAACCAACAACAAACCAGCATGCCAAGATATGTACCCTAGGGAATAACAACAGGGCTACCCTCAAGGGCTGGATTCCAATTTTAGGACATTCGTACCCATATCTGTCCACGGGATTTGGCACCATTCTGCTGCATTTGGAAGCTGCCAAAGCAACCCAAGCTATATGGGTCAGGCCACTGCTGGCACAGGAATAATCCCGTCAAGGCTTACGTCCCACTTAAGCAGTCATTCTGAGTCTCATCCAAGACAACACCAGCATGCCAATGGAGACTGTACACAGCCAGATCAAATCCTGTAAGTCACCAGCCTGAACACTTCCAAACAGCGTCCTATGGTAACACAAGTTAGCTCAAGCACTAAGCTACCTTAAAAATATATTTTGTTGTTTACTTATTGAAATGTAATAGCTTTCTTAAAAGAAAAGCTATTTGAATTGAAGGCAACTTAGCCAGATTACCATCTACAAGTCAAATAACTATCAAATTTCAGAAAATATTCTAGCTGCATTGAAAATAAAGTCAAACCACTTAACATAAAAAGAGAAACTCTGTTTAAGCAGATGCAATTGGCATCAATTGAGCAGTAAAATCTGTAGCCTTTTTACACTTGTAGAAAAAGAGATAGCATTTTGTTTTTTCCATTTCAGTTTATTTAACAAGCTCAACTTTATATTAGTTAAATTAGAATTTTATTATGAACAGACCGGAATTTTACAAGATTTAGTTTTGTTTGTTTGTTTGTTTTTCCTAGACTACAAATAAAAGTGAGGCATGAGAAAAATGTTTCTTTTGAAGTCCTAAATGTGGAGAACCAAGGTGAACAAAAGCACCTGGTTCTATTCACTACCATACATTGACTTCAACAATGAGCTTTATCAGTTTATTTATTTATTTAAAAAAAAATAAAAAAAAGACAGCCAGCCATAACCTTCAACTAAATTATGGATTTGTAAATCATTAAAAAAAAAGTAAAAATATACTAGTCATAGCAAATAAGGGTAATTAGTAAATAGAAAATGTGGGTATTGTTACAAAACTTCTTCCCAAACCACCAGAATTCAGATATCTGAATAAAGTATGAAGAAAACATCTGCTAAGGTCTAAGTCAATCTATTACATAACAAATAATACGATTTCAGCTCCAGATATCAAATTTTACTCTAAGGGAAAATAACTCTGAAGCACAATAACAAACTGACGCTTTAAATGGAGTTTCATGTTTACTTGTTTCAGCTGGGCTACTCCAGGCAAACAGTCTGAGCAAATGAAATGTCAATTAAAATAAACATATAAAAGCTGCAAAGGGTGGGCAAGCTCAGAAAGCCCTGTTCATATACTTATATACACAAGGCTGCTTGGACAAGTGGTTTTACTTGTTACGTTTTTTTTTTTTCAATCTAGGGAAGAGATGCAGGGCTGCTTCCCTGAGCACGAAGCTCTGAACTCTGACCCCTTACCTTAGCTGTGAGCAGACCTGCTGTCTGGTACATTCAGGCCCTAACCCAAAATGAATATACACATTGTGCAAGTTCTTTTTACATGCAGAACCACAGAGGAGAATGAATGTTAATTTATACATATAAAAGAAAGTCATTGAGCAAAGAGCAAATGAGTTTTGCCAATTATTTTACATGTAATTATTTACTCTGGGCACAGACCTACACTAGGAACTCACTTGATAATATAAGCCAACTCACACAAATTATTAAGTTGCTGCCACCCCCTGAATCAGTGAGCTTAGGTGAATACGGGTATCTTTACCTGCAGAAGTTTCTGAGACTTCTGGGGAGATTTACTGAAATAGAAACAGCAAGCTGCGGGATGATTTTGAGTAGCAAAGAAAACAGTTAAGGAAATACAGAAAAAACCAAGATTTGGAGTTTTGACTGGATTTCCTCTTACCTGCATATGCAAGTCTGACGATAGTGGCTTCATCTTGGGCCAAGTGTGCAATGCCCGGCAGGATGTATTCTGGATAAATGTTAATATCATTGCGTGGCACTTCTTTGACGAGAGCAAGAACTTTAGTTAGTGTCCTCACAGATTCTGCCCTCACCCTGGGCACAGAGTCGTTGCTGAAATGTAACAGATAAGGAGTAATACGATCCAGAAGAATCTCTACACTTAATCTTGGTGCTAAATGAAGAATCAGTTCCAAAGCAGCCAGTTTTGAATCACAGTATTTGAGAGTCTGTAAACAGGAAGTTATCACAGATACTAGAATAACCAGCCCATTCTCTTTTGTCTCTCCCTCGGCTTTCTCTGTGCGATCATGCCCACAGAGATTGTGAATGATGTTGTCCAGATCTTTACGTATGACCAATATACGCTCATCTGCCGATACAAACGTTTCCTTGGCAAACTGGGCCATGTAAGGCTGAAGGAAAGTGTAAAATATTTCAGGAAATGCATTGTTACGTTGCTGTTTCAAATAATCTTCAGCTGCTAAACGTTTATCTGGCTCACGATGGACCATCTGAGTGACCTTGAGAAAGGCAGAAGCAGGAGGGAGCGGGAAAGAAAGGTTAAAGGTTTAGACATTTGTAACGAAAAAAAATAAAAATAAAAAAAATCAACAAGCAATTTGTCACCAAAGCAGGTGAAAAACTACACACAGACTACACAAATGGTTCTACTGCTGTAGTCCATCCTTACCAGTTCTCTGATACTGCGGTCTTCGATTTTGTTTAGAACTTGATCAGGGGAAAAGAGGCCATTTCTGTAAGCCAAAAGTTGAGATAAATCAAACATGGGTACACCTTCTGTGAAGAGCTCTGCTATTACACAGCCTGGAAAAAAATAGTCAAAGATATCAGAGAATTATAAGCAGACATTTTAACTTTGTTTCCTACATGCAGGTAAGAACAGAATGTCAATCTCAGCTCATTTAAAAACAAGGCAAAGGAGCTGAGAAATTATCTTGTGGAAATGGGACAGTATTTCCACCTAACAAAACCTGGTTTTGCACTTGATCCCTGAAATGGATCCCAGGTATTCTATTTCAAACGTGCCAACAGCAGAGGAGTTTGCAATTAGGAAACATGAGGCACTGATTTCAACCATCTGCCAGCTGGAAAATACAACACTGAAAAGGAATCCACATCACTGTCACATGGAATAAGAGTGCCAGTAAATCAAGTGTGGACCAGGCAGGAGGTCAAAACTAAGTGGCCCTTTTACAGAAGGTAAAGGAATAACCTCTACTTCTGCAGTGATGCTGGGGGACAGCATACATTCATTCAAACAAGCTCAAAAGCGCAGTGAGAAATGACAAGATTGCCAAACACATCCTCCCTGTTGTGTATATGATATGACTTCTTCAAAGGCTTGTGTCCCATTCCTGCAGTTTACTCTCAATGGTCAGCATCCTGCTGTATCGGTGGAGCAGCCTGGAAGTTTAGCCGTAAGAGCAGCTGGTGAAAGCGAAGTAACAGTTACCTTTACATTCAGATTTTAATTATTGTTTTTATTATTTAAAAATGCCAAATATATGGCTTTCAAGTCACTCAAGACAAGCCCGAGACCCAGAGCAGGCTCCTACAATGGGACTCTATCAAGTATTTGTGAGAGGTACCATGAGAGGAGCTTACTGAGCTACCCTGCTTCCTACTTGTGGGAAAAAAATGAGAAGGGGCTTTAAAGCCAAATTGCACTGAAAACTAGCACAGTCTCCAGGCAGGTGGATCTTCGGTGTGCCACTGGCAGGTTCCTCCTCTTGGGTCCCATGAGGCATACAGTATGCATCCCTGGGACCTCAGCCACCTGAACATGATGATGTGCTTAAGTTATGTAGCTTACTCTATTGTGTCTGTACTTTTTCTGTGAATCAAAGGTTTAGTGTTCAGTCTTAATGCTTAAAATACACAAGTTTTTCCATTTTTTTTAAGCTCTTCTCTTAAGCCCACTGTAAAAAAAAATGTTACAAACTGGATAAAAAGAACCAAAAAAAAACAAACACCCAAAACTTTTTCTGCACCCCAACACATTAACTAACACAGCCATTAAGAAAACACTGAGCTTTCTGGATCACTCCAAATACCTGCAGAAAAGATATCCATTGCACGTTTTAACTCCCCTCTCGTTCGCTGATTGCTATTTGCCAAGTCCACCAAAGGGGTCGAAGGATCCCGAATGTTCTCCAGCTCTGTAGCAAACATACTTCCATCAACGAAGCGCTCGGGAGCGATGTAGCACGTTCTCCTCCGCGACGTGTCGAAGAAATAATTGAAGTCAGCGGGATTGTCTTCAGGGAGATACGTTGGTTTAAAACTGGCAAAGTCAGTGAGAAGAACCCAGTTCCAGCTGGTCACCATGATGTTCTCAGTTTTAATGTCCCCGTGGCGGACTCCGGATTTGTGTGCTTGGTCCACCGCAGTAAGGATCTGGAAAGCGATCCACCTTTTTTCAATGTTATTAAGGAATGGCCTAGTGCTGATCCGATCGTAAAGGTTGTCCCGTACGTACTGTCTGAAAAGCATGGCAGCCTTTTCAGACAAAGTTGCTTTCTGAAAGGGGAGGCAGTTCTGCGCCGAGTATAACCTTATCTTCAGCTCCTCCAGCTCTTGCTTGTAGCTCGTTAGGGGCAGAGTCGGATCTTGGATCGCAAACACCTTCACAACCACCAGGCCCTCGCGGTGCTTGGCTCGGGCAACCTTGAAGAAGCGGGTGCTGCCCAGGCTCTTGTCGTATTCGAAGTCGTGGATGTCGGAGAAATAGCTGTCCACCGACAGGATCTGCGACGGGGCGATGCCAGCCAGCTGGTTCCCCATGACGGCGCGCCGGCGGGCGGCAGCTCTCAGCCTCGGGGGAAAAAAAAAAAAAAAAAAAAAAAAAAGACAATTCACAACATTTCACACCCGACCCCGGCAGCATTCACAGCTCTGCTCCTTTCCCCCTACGACCCCACCGAGTCCCCTGGCCGCCACCGTGTCCCCCCCACCCCGAGCGGGCCCCGCCGCCGCCACTCCGGCCCCGATGCGGGCTGCGCCACTGGGGCTTTCCCCCACAGCGGCTCCCCGCCGGCAGCGGAGCCCCTTCCCCAGCGCTCACCGGCCCGGAACGGCTCGGCACGGCCCGGCACGGCCCGCCCTGCCCAGGCAGAGCCGGGACCCCCCTCTCCGGCCGCGGGATGGAGCGAGGCGGGACTCAGGGCGGCGGAACCGGCACCATGAGGCGGGCGGGGAAGGGGCGGCGCAGGATGTGAGCTCACGGCGCCGCCATCGCCGCCGTCCCTCGCATAGGGGTAGCTGGGCTTTTGCTTCTTTTTTTTTTTTTTTTTCGTTTTTGATCATGGATGTCTCCTCCCGAGCTCTGTTCTGGAGAGGTTGGACAGGGGAACCTGAAGGGTTCAGCAGCCAGCGTGCCGGTTTACAGGCAGGGCTCTTCGTTTTTAGCCCTTTGTTTTGTTTCTGAGGCCAGCAGGGCTGTTTGATTTCCAGGGGAGGAGAGGAGGAGGGCTTTAGTGGCTCAGGTTTAGTGAGCTAAGGATGACTTGCCACATCCCTGCGAGCCCTTCCCATGCTGTCTCCGCAAGGAAGGAAATCCAGGCTTCAGCCCTTCCCTTACAGGCACAGCGGAGAGAGAAGGGAACTCATAAGGCACTAAAAATGATGCCTTCCAATTTTCAAGGAGGGTTTGCAACCTTGGCAAAAGCCTTCCTGGAAAGGGACCCTTGCACTCTTCTCTTTCATTCGCCCTTTGGTTTCCTTTGTGCAGCCGCTGCTCCTGCCGAGGAGCTGGAAAGGTGTGTGGCTGCAGTGGGAGCAGCACAAACTAATGACAAAATTCCTTACGGGGTGAAAAGGAGCCATTTGCTACACCAGGAGTGTTTGTGAAAGCGCTTAAATACCTCGGACCTTCATTGCGCCCTTATTTCTTCTCTGTTTACCCCCCTCCCCAATTTTTAATTAATACCCGAAGACATTTTCATTTTGTCTCCCTGCATCTTTTCGCTGGTGAATTTACCCAGAGCTGTCCTGTCATCCTGCTCCCTTACTTGAACGAGCTTATGCACAGTAGGAGAGTGACTTTACCGTCCAAAAATCAGCCTTACTTCTTCCTTCTGTGAGGGATGAGGCCAGGCCTGGCTGCCTGCTGATGATGTTTTCCACAAGGCTGCTGGGCTGTCCCCCATGACTTGTAAAGAGTTTTGGACTAATAACTGACTCAGTGATGTAATTTTGGCCTTGAAAGTGATCTGGGCTGGTTTTCTTCTGACGAACTTTTTTGCTACTTGTAATCCCTTGAAAGGCGTCTATTTTTGGCTGCTGCTTTGTTATGGGAAGAGGATGTGACAGCAGCAAGAGTGAAGTGTTCAGGCAGTTTTTGTTATTTTTGTCTCTGTGTTGTGCGATGTCAAGGAGAAGCTGCAGCAGCACGGGGAGGTACAGCATATCTGTGAGCTTTGTACAGAGGCAGTGTAAACTGGATCAAAAAGTGCTGTAGGAGACCAGCTATGTCGGTAGAACCAGCCTGAGATGCAGCCAGGACATCTTCTCGGCCAGGTGAACAGTCGAGTGGCTGCTATGCTTCTTTCTCCTTGTGCTCAGCATTGGATGCCCACAAGGAACTTTTTAGATGAGTTCACTACTGTGTCTGTCCTGGAGGGATTTCATGTACCTGAGATAGCAGAAAAAGGCCTCCCATAGCAGACCCAGAATGAAACAAAAAGGGTATCTCACTGTTTGATCTGAAAATGCTTGAGAGCAAGCAGAGGCCCAGGGCAGAGTTCCTTTATTTTTTGCATTTCCCATGCTGTTTCATTGACCTCTGTAACTCTCACATTAGTAGAGAAGGGACATTTGGGTCCACTACATGTGTGCAAGTATGATGGAAACTTACCCAAATAAGCAGTTTCCAGCAGCCATGTGTGAGGTCACTTAATCGGGCTGTCTCCAAAGTGGGTCAGGTTGTGGCAGTGAGGGCTTCCTGCTGGGAGGACTCTCCTACCAGCAGTCTGCACCTGGAGGCTCAGCATATCCCAGGGCAGAAATCTCAGCCCAGGCTTCGGGTTATGGTAGAGCTAGGACTCGGGTTAGGAGAGCGAGAAATACAAAACCTATAGGCATCAGATTGATGCCTAGCCGTGGTTTCTTATAGAGTTGTGACTTGCCAGGATGACCTTTTTCTCCCTTGGGAACCACGAACAGGACATAACTGTTCAACTCACAGTCCCTTTGCCTGGAGGCAGGCAGGGTTTGGATGAGGTGCTGCCAAAGGAGATCTGTCTGAGTAGGGAAATGGAGTCAATTTTCTGCTCTGCTTGAGGCTTAGCAGGTCAGCCCTGTGCTCTAACACTAACACTCTTGAACGCTGCTGTTTAGCTCCGGACAGAGCAGGTAGAGAAAGGACAGCATTGTTGGGTCTTCTGAGTTCCCTTTGTGATGCTGAAAAAGCCTGTGGGTGCCAGGTACTCCTTTCTGATCACCCTTAGCCCCCTTGCACATTATGCCTTCCTTTTAGGGCATAACATGGCTGGAGACAGCTGTATGGGGAGAAAACCATTGAAAGTCTCTTTGTCAGGCTTCTGGCAAGTTGGACTTTTTCTTAAAAGTTAGTAACTGGATAATCAGAAAATCTCCATTGGCTTTTTGGAAAACAAACAAACAAAAAGTTTGCAGGTTTGCTCTCTCTGATGGGATTGGATTTAAAGCTGAAAGGTTTTCTTAGATGAATCAGATGTATGGAATCTATTTCAAGGAGTTGAATGTACAAGTTCAGTAAGTATAAATGTCATGGAAGCTACTTTAAGTATTTGCTGGCTGTGTGTTTGATGAAGAACAGAACCTGTGTTCGTGCTCTTACTTCCTGCTCAAATTATGAAACTGTCACTCCAGCTACAGCAGCCCCTGTTCAGGATTTGAAACTGTCAGGGTTTAGTCAGAAGTGAGCCAGCCCACCCTGTTGACATGCCTCTCATTCTCTTTGAACAGGAAACGTGTTACTCCTAACAACCTAGCAGCCCACACCTCCCAAAACCGAGTGCGTGAGTGCTTGTACTTCCCCATGACTGAGCACCGTTGTGAAGTGATGCCAGAGACAGAATAGCTGAGCTCCATACAACAGGAAGGGAGCATCTGTCAGCCCCTGCTGCCTAGCTGCGTTCTGCCCTTTGCCCATAGGAGGTAAGTTCACTTTTCAAAAGTTAAGAGGGTAGGGCTTTTTAATACTGAGGCTTTTTGTAACTCCTGTGGGCAGACTTTGCTCCCAGTCAAGTAGCGAAGCTCTTAGTTACTGTCTCCTAGCTAAGATACATGCTTCTCTGTGGACATAGTAGTACTGGGTTAGAGTGACTTCTCAAGCCTGCACTAGCACAAATGGAAATCTCGTAAGAGGCTAATGAAATTGAAATAAGCTGCCAAACACATTACTATGTTTTCTCCCACCACCCAAATCTGATTTCCTTGTAAAGCATACATCCATGGGTACCTTTGCAGACTGTTTTGCCTTTCTGAAAAGCATTTCTTTGACTTGAAAATATCCCAACTCTGCTGCTTCTATGGAGCTGAGCTTTGACGCAGAAAAGCAAAACCACTGTGGTATCAGTAATCTTATTTAAATCATGGATAGGGATTAGAAATAGCTTGGAAACTCACTGTTCTCAGCATTGTGTCCTGTGGACTTCTAACACTCCTGACCCAGTACCAAGGATTTTATCCATAATTAGAAATCAGTGGGAAAGGGCCAAAATGCATTTTTTTTTTAATCACACTTTGTCTGTAACAGCAGGAACAATTGTATGTAAATCAAGAAAAGTGTTGGATTCAAGACTAGGTAATAAAGGAAAATAGATAGGTAGATGGATAGATAGATGGATAGATAGATAGATTAGATAGATAGAGGCTGTTGTTTCGCAAGGTTAAAATCTTCATAGTTGTGGAGCATACGACTGACCAGGAATATATAACGTAATGCTTATTGTCCTACTTTCCTATAGATAAAAGGCTCAAGTATGTTATGCTCAACCAGATTGTTTATGTTTGTGATTTTGGGTGTTTGTGTGTGTGTCCTTTCTAACTTTTGAGCCTACTAGCCAATTTCTAGCAAATTTAACAGAAAAATGCAGTTGCTAAAAAATCACCAGATTTCTTAAAATGGAAAAGAGGGGAAAGAAAAAATCTCTCCAGATGTCCTATCTGGAGCAGGAGCTGTGCTATGACTTCCCAGGTTTTTGATGGCAGAAGCCCCAGAGGAAGTGGATCTTTTCTGGGTTTCAGCAGTGTGAAGAACTTCAAGGAAGCGTGAGTTCTTGTTGGACACCAGAGTTGATCAACGAGGAGACGCAATTCTGCAGAAAACCACATTTCACTAATTCCAGGGCTTATAGTGTTATTTACATTGTGTGAAACCAAAACTGCTTTGGAATAAAAAGATAGGTTTAATGAATCTCCCCTCTAAAGCATCCTGGAGTAAGAACAAGGCTTTTGAAACTCAAATTCGTGTGTTTTACTGAAAAGAGTTTGGGAGATTTTCACTGAAATGGTTCTTTCTGTTGGTGTTTTGATTTTTTTGGCCTTTTAAGAGGTTTATTAATATATCAGTTGACTTTATATGAATGGCATTTTTCTCAGTATTAATAAAGGAAATTTGTCAAGATTTGTACATCTTGCCCCTGATTAATAAGTGTAAACATTTAAAAACCATCTGCAACCTATCAAATCTTCTGACAGTCTGTCCCGCTGATTTAGCACTACTTCACTGCATGTGATATGGCAGTGATCCCAGGGATTTAAATGGGAGAGAGGCTGAGCTGAGAAAACCTTTACAGAGTACTTACTTTACAAGCACCTGAAGTAGAATTGCCTGAAATTTAGTCTTCAAACTATGAAGCATGAACAGATTTGTTCTGTAGTCATATGGTAATTGTTTTTGAATGAGAATCACTTTTTCCTGGATGCTTCTGTCAGAACAGCATATAAAAAATATAATTTTACAAAACTCAGGGAGAGACCATATGGAAGGGGAAAGTCATATTTATTTTCAACAATGTTGATTTCAGTCACTTACAAATGCTGTTTTAATGTCACTCCTTTGCATTCCCACACCGTAAAAAGCATCAAGGTGTGTGTCCAAGTAATCCAACTGAGGTCCCATATGTGCAATACAGAGAACATTGGTAGTGGATATAATGTCCTCCTTGCATCTCTGCAGTTTCTCTTGTTTGGAAATGATGACCTGTTTTGTGTATGTAGCTCATGTAAACCCTGCAGGATTCAAGCAGTTATCCTTTTTCTCCAAAATATTGCTTACTGCATCCTCAGTAAGTGTTGGTGCACATTGCATATGCTTCCTTATCTGAAGTACAGCCCATCCTCTTGTCAGGATAACAAGGAAGAGGACTGCACATGCAGTGTGCTGCAGTCTTGTTGTCTTTCTCTTAGCAGAGCGCTGGTTTCTGGTCCTGCTGTGGACAGCCCATTGCTCAACATTTGTATTGGTACTGTAGACGGTGTTGGTTGTCATTGCCCACCATTCTTCTAAGTCTTGCTCTGATGTTTCTTATGGTGCTTTCTTATGTATTTTTCTGTTAATGATTAATTCAGACCAAGTTTAGTATTTCTGATACAAATCTCTACAAGCCATGCAATAAGTTAAATTGTACTAGCTTACATTCCTGCTGTTAAATTATACTAATGCTATTTTCTTCTGTGTCTGCAGTACTTTTAACTTTGGGAATTAAAATGACAAAGCAAGACATTGTAAAATCAAGCTTTATTATACCCTAAACATACCTGTAAGCTGGTGATAGTGCTTACCAGCAGCGCCCTTGCAGCTGAGGGTAGAGCAAGAAGAATGTTGTGCTTTTTGTTTCATGAAAGTATGTAAATTCAGGCGGAGAAATTTCAGCCCCTTTGAGTTCTAAGTGTGAATTCAATAACTCTTTAATCTCAAGGAATAAACTATGTAATTTCCCCCAACCCATATTTGATTCCTTTGCCTGAAACTCAGAAATGACTCTTCCATATTAGCCACAATTCAGTTAATGACAATCTTTTCTTGGCCTAAGTCAGCCCCCAAATCAGCCATATACCTCATGCTTATTCTTCTTTTAGAATATGTTTATTTAGTCTGCCTTAGAAATTCTGGGTACAAAACCAAAACGCCGTGCTTGGGCACTGCTCCGTGAGTACCTCTTCAACTTGATCTTCATTAAAAATATCAGTGGTTTGCTAAATGAGTTGAGCCAAGTATGATTTGAATCTGCAGGTTCAGACATTAAACTTTTCCTAAGCAAACTGTCCAGCTTTGTACGACCAGAGAGAACTGAGGCTGCAAATTAGTTCCATCCGAGGGTTGTCCTCGGTAGCCACTGGGTGGCAGTGCTTCCTCTTCCTTGCTCCTCTTGGAAGAACCAATGCTTCAAAAAGCCCCGTGATGGCTCAGGGGTTCCCATCCAGAAACGTGCTGTCTAAAATATTAAGCATTTCCAGGGCTAGTGCAGCTTTGCTGGAAGCTGAGAGTTTCATTTGTTTATTTTCTACGGTGACTAGAATTGGGGAAGGACTAATACAGTAGCTACTGCATTTTAGAAGTCTGTTTATACTGAAAGATTTATGGAAAACAGACATTCCATTAAAAATGTAGTTCATCATTTCCAGCTCTTTGGCTTCCCATAGCCCACACGTTTCTGTCTTAGCAGGAAATAATTTTGCCAGAAGATAGAGGGGACTGTTCAGTCTTCTGCTGACAAAAGGCAGAATATTATGTTGTAAATGCATGTGCTTAATAAATTATCCTTTCCCGGAATTTTAGAGGCAGAAGATAGAACAAAGTGGAGATGAACATATTGCCAAGCAAGGAACAGAAAGTGGGTCCTGACTGCTGTGAAATCTGGGTCGAATTGAAAGGATTTACTTGCAAGAGAGATGATAGGCATGTGAGCTCTTTGAGAATGGGTATGGTTTGGAGAAAGCCTTCCAAGGCAAATCAGTTGTTAAGCTGTCAGCCTGCCCCGTGCACAACTGGCAAGAAAATTGGAATGGCAACATCTGGAGAGGTGATGCAGAGCTTGGAACATCCTGTTTGGCCAGTGGTGTTAGTTATGGGAATGTAAGAGAAGAGGGCATGAAAATAGTTCTGACCAGTCCCATACCTGAATATAACAATTTCTGCCTCCAGACCCATGTGTCAGAGCAACCACTGCGACATTGGGCTTTTCCCCATGAGAAAAGAGTGAGAACAGAATAGCTGCTCTTTGTGATCTCCTAATGTGGAAATACAGTCTGTACTGCAGATGTTCCTGGGTAGTGAGTTTAGTTCACTTTAAATGATTGCGTCTTGTTCTCTTAATAACAATGTCCTGGTACAGACAGAAGCAGTCATGTTTATACTGTGATATCAAACAGTGCCCTTTCTCCTCCACTCTTACTCTTCCTTGCCAAGTTTGAGCTTTCCTGGAGTCAGACATTATGTTTAACACTAAATCCCAGTCTGAGTGCAATGCCTAAGGTTCTGGTTATTTAAGTTTGAGATGAAAATTGTGGGTTTAGGCCCATCTCTAGTGAATGGTCTATTTGCAGGTGCCTGGAATAGTTAGACATATCAGATGCATATGTTTTGTTCATAGCTGCAATATCATGGTCGTTAGTCATTCTTGCTTTATGGCAAAATACAAGGCAGTTTCTGTTTTTCATTAGCATCTCCATTACCTGCTCTCAGTAAACATGTTGGCTTTTTTTAATATAGAAAATAGCACACATCTTCACCTTCCACACAATGTAGTTACCCAGCCTGCTTTAATGTAAGCTGCAACTAATAAATGAGCAGCTGCCATGGCTACTGTAACTACATAAATACAAAGAAAAGCTCTTCAGCTTTTAAGGAGTGGCTGGAGGCAGGTAATTAACCAAGGCTTCACTCCTTGCACACAAATGGCACAAAAAGAAACACACCAGGTTTCCCTGTGGGTTTTGCTCTTATGAGCAGGTGCTTCAAGAATTACAACATAACTACCATTTCTGGGAGCAGCAAGAAAGTAAGAGAGCAAGGCAGAGTGCTACGATGGTTTCAAGAATCCTCTCTCTCAAATCCAGTTACAATTAAGCTAGTGATAACAATAATAGCAGATTCATCTTTGCAGAACTTTATTTTACTGCTTGTCTTCCCCCATTTTTAGGCTTTTCTCATTTGTTCTATTCTCTCCACTGATTAAAAAAAAAAAAAAAAAAAAAAAAGCCTCTACTGCATCCACTATTGTGAAGGTGTTCACCAAAGATTTTGCCACGTTTCTGAGCTCTTGGCTTTTTTCATAATGATGCTTTTTCATTTATGCATCCTAATACTCCACTCCTCTCTTCTTAAAGAATCCCTGATATTATAGAACTATTATAAATTACATTCTTTTTAACATTCTGGGTAAATCACATTCTCACATGTAGCAGCTTATTCTTTTTCTGTCAGCTCACAGTAAGAGGTCTGATTTCTGCTCACTGAATTCTCTGGGAAGTTGTCAGTTTTCTATAATGAGGGTAAAATTGGGTCCAAGAGTGTTAAATTAGATCTTCTCCAGCATAGAAGAGCATACCCAGACTTTCAGCCGTATCACTCTATTTGCAAACAGCAGTGAAATTCTTTTTTGCTCTCACTGAGCCATGAAAACATGATAGTCTCTTAGAGCTCCAGACTGGGTTTCAGAACAGAAATGGCTGCTAACAGCTAGTTTGAATTCTAGTAGATAGAGGCTAAAATTCAGCCAGCAGCTTTCTGCAAACCTGTGCATTAGTGCAGTCACCAGGAAAACTACTGGTATTGGTTTATTGGAGGAGATATTCTCTCTCTCTTTTTTTCTTTTTCTTTTTTTTAAATTTCATATCCCATTCAAAGCTTACAGTCCCTTATTTCACATATCTCTGAAATTCAGACCATTGCTGGTCATTCTTTTAAATGACAATTATAATTTTAAGTTGCTATAAAATTAATCAGAAGTTGCAGATGCATTTTCATTCATACTCTTACTGTTCGTCTAGTGTATTTTAGAGTGTATGGGGCTTTGGGCCAAGCTTTGCTATAAATCATAATAAATAATTGGCTGAGTTACTTAAGTATCTTCCTTCAGCAATCTGTTTCTTGCTCTCTGTTTGGCCTTTGCAGCTGGGATACCTGCTGCTTTTCCTGCCAGCACTTTTTTTTAATATGTTCCAGCTGAAGCAAAAAATATTTTGAGTCAGCACTCTAACGTCTTACTTTGTGATTCCTCAACACTATTTCCAGCCAAGGTTTTTCAAATTTCTTTGACCTCTGCTTCCTCAACCCACCTGTTTTAAGAAAACATTGCTTATTGTCCAACTTATGTAGCTCTCTAGCATTAGAAATTCCTAATTCATTTTTTTTTTCTGAAGCAACAAGTAAGAGTATGCTGGCTTTGACTCATAGTGCTGTTCTCGCCCAGCTTGCTTATCTTTTGACTTCAGTAGGGCTGCTAACGTAATGTTTGCAAGCCTCAACAAGAAAGTATGCACAGCTCCTTCTTACAGAGGTCCTTCTTTTAAAAATCCCTGCCAGCTGCAATTCACCTCTGTTCTCCTCCCACACCCCTTCTAATTCCCTGACTTTTTTCTGTGGCCTCACTCCTAAGGTAAATCTGAGCCCTGCATAAGGCATAACTGGGGAGGAGGGAAACAGTGATGACAAAGTTCCCTCAGCTGGCTGGGTAACCGAGTGTTCAGCTTAACCAGGGAAATCAGGTGTTGTGCTAGGTTTCCACAGTTCCTTTCTACTCCAGCATCAAGTGTACGAGCCAGCTCAGTAGCTGGTGAGAAAGCGCAGCTGCCTTTGAGTGACTTGGTGCCTCCAGAGAGGTTCAATTATAGGTGTCCTCTGGGTTTCTGCATCCTTTAAAAAGGCCGTGCAGGCTGCTAATCTGTTCTGCTGTTGTTCTGTTGCTTTTAATTTATTTATGTATCTTTTAAACTCAGAGAGAGTGTTCAGGTAGAAGTGAAGTGAAATAGTTCTCATAACATCTTTGGAAAGAAATACTTTGAAGTACAGCTGAGAGCAACACGGAGGGAAAATATTTCCTTTGGGACTTGCATGTTCCGCGGTGATGACGTTTGTGTAACACAGCCCTGAGTTGTTTAGCGAGTCTCTCAGTATGCGCTCTGCAAACCACTAGAAAAAAATGCAAAGCGAGAGGCTAAACAAATAGATTTTCTATTGTAGTAGCATCCGCTGACTGACCAATACATTGGCTTTGAAAAACAACATATCACAACTCGTGTTGGTCAAAATCCAACAAGGGAAAGAATAGTGAAAGTGAGCTGGTGGGGACCATGTTCCAGTTACGAGGCTGGAAAGAGATCTCCAGCTCCTTCCAGGCCATCCTTCTGCTGTGAAACCAACCGATGGCAAAAATACAATATGAAGGAGCACTTGGGGAGTTACGCCAGATAACAAAGGTGCCTTTGTATGGAAATGCCACAGAGCCAGTCATGCAAGAGGAAGAGGGAAATGGAACGGTGTCTACAAGGGCAAGGAGGGCCCAGCACAAGTCAGAAAGCAAAAGAAAAGCCTCTTCTTTGCACCAGAGCCAGGCACAATTCTGGTCCTTGTGTTCTTTAAACACGAGGATAGCTTTTGCCTAGTACAAGAGCAGGGTTGCCTGTCTTGCAGAGGACCAAAGCACAGGCAAGGCTCATTTTCCGTCATGTGCTGCAGCTCAGCTGGCACAGCAGCACTGTATGAGGAAAACATGTTTTCTTCCTTCAGTAAAAACACAATGCATTAGAAGCAGCAGAATTAATTCTCCTATGCTTCCATTTTAAACTAATTGTATATTGGGGTATAAAGAATATAATTTTCAAGACAGATTTTTCATTCCCAGCCTGCAGAAGATTCCATTTTCCAGCTGCTGGAAAACATCATTAGCTGATCCTGTAATGAACTCTCTCATGTAAGAATTACCTCATTACCATTAAATGTTGCCAGCTCTTAGATTTGTGTTCTGCTTCATAAGTTCCAAAAAGCAGACCAATGTATTTAGGAGCTATTTCCCTGTCTTAAAAGGAACCAGAGTCTATTCCAGGATCCAAGCCAGCTCCCTTACAGTTTAAATGAAGACAGATTGCTATGAGTTTATTTCAAAAGATGAAGAAAAAGTTCTTGCAACACAGTCTTCCTTTCTTCCTTTCAAAACAAGAAGTCGTACTTTTTGTGTCTTTGAAGAACAGCGAAGAAGCCCAGCAAAATTAGACTATTGTATGTGCTTCCTAGTCAAATATAAACATTACGATCAATTTTTTCCCTCAGTGGAAGGTATTAAAGGGCCAGAAGCCATTCCCTCTGATTCTACGTACCGGTCCAGTAGGAATCAATTCACTACAAAGCAAGGTGGAGCTGCTATGGAGGGAGTAATGATGTCTGTGGGATTTCTCCCTTCAGTTGTTGATTTGAACATAATCCAAGTCAGTGTTAACCACTTTAGGTCAGCTGTGTTGCCTGACTTCTGTAAAACAATGAAATCTCTTTCAAATTGTGGTGGGTGGTTGCTACACAGTATGTTTACAGCAATTTTTCACTTTTATAGGCAGCCTGAAATGTCAAATAGGAAAGAGAGGCAATTTTCTTACTTAGAAAGGCAGAACAGTGCAACAAATTTGTACTGGTACTCATGTTGCATATGGCCATAAGAAATAATAGAATGAAATTTTCTAGGGGCTGCAAAAGCACTCCACCAAAATAAATTCACCAAGGAGAACAGTTACAAACTGTGTACCTTTCAAATACCTGGGAGATTTGCCTGGGCAATACACTGTGTTGGGTCTTAGTGGACAGTGTTACACGCATGTTGAATTTCACTTACAAATCTTTTTGAAAGGAGATGGAGAATGGAGAAAAAAATATTATGCGATTGGCTGTTTCATTTTCCATGAAAAACTGGCAGCTTCTATCACGTCCAGGCACATGTAAACAGATGAAAGGGTCAACTAAATAATTGTCATATATATGATTACACATGTACATAAATTAAAACATGAGAGCTTCCAGTAACATTTATCTATTGAAATGCTGTTGTCATTTTAAGAAAGGAAGTGCTCTAGAAGGATCAGAAGACAGTATCCCATGGCAAACAACCAGAATTAGATGAGTTCAAAGGTACAAGAGGATATGTATTCATTCTTTTCCAGGGGAAGCATGCAGCTGTGTCCTAATAATAATAATAATAAATTATTTGATCTCCTAGGGTTGTTTTCTTCCTAATCTGTGCAAAAAAAAAGCATTTTTTAATGCTGTAGCCTCATTTCTTCATAATGTCTTTCAAAACAAGCCATAGTGTCAAGAACCCTTCTTTCCAGCATTAGTCCTGAGATTTGGTTATTAGCGTGTTCATTGTGTAGGCTCCCTCCTGTCCTGTTCCTGGAGAACTGCAAAGCAGTCGGGACAGCGTACTGACCTAGGAGGTCATGGCTGGACCTGGACTACAGGTTTCCCATGTGTTTTGGGCAGAGGCATACAGAGAGGGTAAGTGCCAAGTCTGACATTACAGTGCTGGGAGAAGCTTCTAGTCAAGATACACTTAAACCAGCAAACCACTGGGTTCTCTACAGGGAGTTCTTTTATTATCTGAACCCAAAATGCAATTTTGCTTGCTGTGTCCTGGCTAGAAGTAATATACATACAGTATGCTGAACTTCCAAGTATGGTTATATCAAAAGTACATCTGTTTTATCCTATTTGTCCATCCCTTGCTGGTCCTCTCAGTTGAAAAAAAAAGTGGATTTTATTCAAGTCTTTCCTCAGCAAACATGTTAACAATTATCATTTCTTACTGCAAAAACAGCTGAAAAAATCCAAACATCATCACCTTATTTTGTATTGTACTTGGCCAAAAACTTGCCTGTGCACTTTACAAAAGCAGAGTCCATAAAGGGAAGAGTTCTAGCAGTCTGAAGTGCTTTTTACACTAACAGTTGTCTTTTCATAAATGTGTTTTTAAATCAGAGATTTAAATTAATCACTCTCAAATTAATCAGTGAATCAGTTCCAAATCTGGCAGCCAGTCAGTGTTGATACAGGATTTACTGCGTGTATATACTCCCAAATTTTGTTTTCACAGTATTTTATTGCAAATATTAAAATACAAATGCAGTTATCAGTTGTGAATGAAATCAAACCAGGATAAGCCGAAGAACAAAACTGGTGTATACTGTCAGTAACCTGTCAGTATGGGCAAAAGTACTAGTGAGTTGGCATCTTGTATTTATTTACTACGTCTTCATATAAATAATAGTTCACTTTTTGGAAGTAACATGCACTTTGTTCATCGTTTGAGATTCTTTAAGTTATTAGCAGCTTGGCAGGGATTTCAGAAACTGAGCTGAAGAAAATGTTCAGGGGATCCTGAATAGTTTATATTAAGATTCCGTGCTGGTCTTTTGTTCATATGCTTTACTATTTTACCAGAAGGCTTCCATAAATTTATATTAGAGAGAAAGTCGTGCTTTTCTACTTCTGTGGGACATTTGCATACTGTAACTTTTCTGAAATAAAGGTTGAGTAACACACACAGCTGTTGCAAGTCAATACATTATACATGTTGAATGTGGCCAAGTTTTCAGTGTTGTTTTCCACTGAAAACTAGCAAGGACAGGTTATATTAAAAAAAAAAAATCAAGCTTAGAAACTTCTGATAGCAGCATCTTCTACTCCAGAGGCCGGGTGCAGGATACTTTTGCTTCTTCCCAGAGAGACATTGCAGTTTGTAAAGGGGTTGTTGGGGAAGGGTGGCAGGACAGCGAGGATGCAGTGAAAGGAAGATGGTGCAGACAAGTTAGTAGGGAAGGTGAGTGACAGATCTGTGTGTCCTTGAGGGGGGATGGAGGGGGAGAGGTTAGGTATGGTGTGGAAATGTGGAGGAAAGGAAGAAAGAAGGGCTGGACTTTGTGTTTTTACTTAAGCAATGTGTACTGTTTGCTGTGCACTTTAGAAAGTAAGAAATTTCCATCAGTGTTCTTATACTCTTACAGCTTCTGGAGCTGATGTGCCAAGCTGTAAATTTCTTCTCAGGAGCAATTCAGCTCCTAAATGCAGGTCCTAAAAAAACCCATGGCAAAAAAAGGAAGAAAAATGAAAAAAGGCTCAGGTGCAAAAAGCATACAGCCAGCTCCTAAGTGACTGGAGAGCCTGAGTACAAAATAATCCCACTCCTCCTCTGAAGAGAGTATCACACAGAAAGATGTCTTTATAACTAAAGCTGGTTACTGTGTGATGCTTTCTTTCCTCAGCATGCTTCAACAAACTTCTTGCTATAGTTTAACCAGCAACTTGAGGCCACTATCTGATTAAGGCAGTGCTACTGTAAGAGCCTCACTGAGCGATGCAGAGCCGGGCCTGCGTGCTTACTCCAGAAAGTGCCAAAAGAGACAAAGTCTTTTCTGTGTAGGAAGGAAATTCCATATCCTCCATGGAAAGGCTTAGTGGCCAAGACAAGACAAAAAATCTGCCATAAGAGAAGAAAACTCTCAGGTTCAAGAAGCACAAAACAAAATCTTGATACTGTACCTCTTTCTCCCAGTCCTTCATCTGAAATACACCTTCACAAACTGGAAACTTCACTAGTAATGATTTTTCTGCATAAACACCCTACTACTAAGTTCCATTAAGTTACAAGTTGTTCTGGGCTGGCCAAGTGTATCCAGGTCAGAGTGTGCAGCACAGCCCCCTGCTTTGAGAGCAGAGGAGTGAGGAATACAGAGGGTTGCTAAAGTGGGAGGAAAACTCAGTAGGGAAGGGATTATGTTCAGGCATAGACCTCATGATGAGGACCACCCTGTTCTTGCACACCCCAGAAATCACAGAACAGCCAGGTTTGGCTTTAGGTCTTGAAATTACATGTTAGCTGCTGAAAGTAAGGTTGCTAATTAACTGTTCATTAATTCCTTTCAGAAAGTAATTTATTCATCTTCCTTTTTCTTTTTTTTTCTCCTTCCAGTAGACATCTCTTCTTCTATTTTTGTAGCATGAAGATAACCTGCAGGGATAAATGGAAATTGGGTTTGTGCCCTTATTTCTACAGTAATTTGGATTGGCGTTGTATCGCTGGTAAAAAAAATAAAACAAAAAAGCCACATAGCCAAGCTAGTTGGTAGGCATTTTTAAAAATGATTTAGCCACTTTTTACTTGTTTAATTTGGACTTCTTTTTGATGTTTTAATTCCTTAATTCTTTTCTTATTTTCTTTACCTTAATTTTCACATTCAGCTTATACATATATAATCACTTAATGTAAACAAAACATTGATTTCTTCCCAGGGTGATTTGTAACGGTTTAAAATTGAAAAGGAAAGATGGTAATCTGGAAAAATAAGTACACCAAGAAATATATATCTGCAGCATATAGAGTTACAGAATCTTAAAATCACGGAATGGTTTGGGTTGGAAGGGACCTTAAAGAAAACCTCGTTCCAACCCCCTGCCATGGACAGGGACACCTCCCACCAGACCAGGTTGCCCAAAGCCCCATCCAGCCTGGCCTTGAGCACCTCCAGGGATGGGGCATCCACAGCTTCTCTGGGCAGTCTGTGCCAGTGCCTCACCTCCCTCAGAGTAAAGAATTTATTCACTATATCTAGTCTAAATCTTCCCTCTTTTTGTTTAAAGCCATTACTCCTTGTCCTATTACTACTTTGCCTGACAAAGAGTCCCTCTCCTGTTTTCTTGTAGGTCCCCTTTAGGTACTGGAAGACCACTATAAGGTCTCCCCCAAGACATCTTGCTCATTACTCTAATCTGTACTCTTCGGCGCATAAGCTTTGTTTTTCTAATTGAAAGACCTGTAGGAATTCCACATCTGCACATCTGCTTAGGTAAAGCTCAGCAAATCTGAACATTAATTCAGTAGAATGCTCTGAACTGGTAGACAGCCAACTCAATTAAACAGCTATCCTGATAAGGAGAGGCAAAAATTCTTCTGAAAAGACTCACCATGGCATAAAGTACCCACTAAAGAAAAAATTCTGCAGTAAGGAGATTACTCACAGCATTTCATTTTTCTTTGGCATTTATTTCCTTATTATTGCTGGAATCTCTTTTCATGATTGAAGTGAAGTTTGGCATTTCACACTGATTTAAAGGCTTGCTAATACTAATCTCCCTGTGTCACTGAATGAATACATCCCTGCTAAGTAGTTTCACTATCATTAAGTATAATTGTGCTAAACTAGCATCCAGGGAGATGTCCTGGTTAAGAATATCCTGGATAAAAGGTTTGTACTATACCAGTGGTTGTTTACATTCACACATGGTTTGGATTTCATGACATTGCTCTGAATAGTTACTTTGATTTTAGGTAGATATTTTCCAAGGATATGAAGTCTACATAAGACTGAAAATTATTATGGGACACCAATGTATTTGGAAGGCAAATTGTCATTCAAGAGAAGATAAGAAAACTGTAAAATTTCCGATAGAAAAATAATCTATTTGAAAATTTTCAAGTATTTATTATGTACAAAGGAAAAATAAATAAATATTTTCCCCTTTCTTTATGATGTATGGAGGAAGTCTGATGCATTCTACAGAACGCTGGTCATTCCTGCTTCTGTGTTACATCAGATATTCATCCCTTGCCTATGAGATTGTTTCCATGGATGACTGTGTAGAAATACTGTAATCATGACAGAAAAAAAAATATCTGAGCAATAGTTAAGAGCAGGAAAGTGTAGTTGCTCTTCAGAGCTGTGGGCAGGGAAGTGTTTCCACATCAGCATCTTCTAGAGCAGGAAAGCTTGCATTTCACAGCTAAGTCAGCAAAATGGTCCTGGTTCCTGGGCACTGCTATTTCTTACCACTGTTTTGCTAAAAAAGATGTGTGTCCATTGCAGACTGAGGTTTGGCAGAATCTTGTTTCTCAGAGAGCCTGGGTGAAAATTATCTGCAGTGTTGGTGTTTCTTTTGCTTCCTCTAAGCACTGTGCACAAGCTATGTTTGCCATAGAAATTCTTCAAACAATTCTTGTAAGAATTAATGTTGGAAGAAGGTCTTTTTCTTTTTGAGCTGTTACACTTAATTTCTAATTAGCCCACAGTGTCAAGGCTAATATGATAATTCTGTAGGCCAGACATTTCTCATGAGGAGTAAGGAATAATTTAAAGTGGTCATTAGGAGCTGCATGGTCTTGGAAGTAGAAGTTATTTTCATTTTATCTGTAACTTAGATAATCGTGCTACACTATTCCTTCAAATTTAGTGCTTGTTTCTGGAGTTGCTGGGTAAAATAACAAGCAGACATCTGTATTGTACCATATGCTTCTTTACCTGTATGCAGAATGTGACCAAAGAAAAAATTCAGATTACAAAATAATATATATATATAAATATATTATAATATATAAATATTTATATATAAATATATATAA
This sequence comes from Nettapus auritus, assembly GCA_011076525.1. Classification (NCBI taxonomy): domain Eukaryota; kingdom Metazoa; phylum Chordata; class Aves; order Anseriformes; family Anatidae; genus Nettapus; species Nettapus auritus. The sequence continues at coordinate 44,502,165 of CM021766.1, forward strand.
AATAAAAATAACCCGATGTTTGAGGAAATTTTCAATATAATCAGCATCTGGGGATATTAGTCTATTTGCTTAAGAAGGATTTTTTATTATTAATTGACTTTCACAAACACAGCAAGAAGATAAAACTTTGATTCAACATCACAAGCCTTGCATTGAAAGGTGTTGCAGAGGATTGTCTCAAAAAATAATTTTGGCTTCTAATAATTTGTCTCCTAACCATACTTAATTCTAGCTATTTGATTATCTTTCGTCTCATGTCCAGTGAGCTAAACTGACAGAAAATCATCTTTCTTTTTGATAAAAAAGGAAGGGACAAGGTTTGTCCCTACCTTCCTGCAGAGAATCTATGAGTGTCCAGTATTTGCTTCCACTTGTGCTAGATTCCACAAGCAATGAAGTGTTTTAAAGTATTATTAATTCATATACATGTGCAGACAACAAGCAAATGCATTTTGAAACTATACTGATATAATCTATTTTTTACAGCCTGCTTCAGTCAAAGCACCAGGACTGTGGTGGATGGAAAAGAAAGTTGAATTCCAGAATGAGGAATCTCCACTGATTGTACCTCTTCCCAGGCTCTGGACATTCCAACTCAGATACCTGCAATCGAGAAACTTCAAGGCTGATTTTGACAATTTAGCAGAGTGATGGAATCTCTCAGGTAACCAGACAAGACGAGCTGTGTTCTCCGGAGAGTATTCTCTGGAGAAGAGATTTGTTTTTTTAGTCACAATATTGCATCCCAGAAATGACCATTTATACTACTTTTACTGCATTGTTACATCTTTCCTAAGGAATAATATTACCATACAGCAAATTGCTTTTTCACTGACAGCACCTGCCTCCCACGTACCACACCTTCATTTGCACTTCTTGGCAACTCCTAAACTGCAGCACGCATATCCTAGTATAGGCCTGGCATACCAGATGGGATATGTTGGCTCTTACTTAAGAGTCAAAGGCAGGTTTTGTAATAGCTTGCTGTACATTTTCATGTGTTAGTAACAGGAGCATGTGATACCTAACTCCTGAGGTATGGCATCACTCCTACTCCCATGCCAAGCTTTTTCTGAACAGGCTTAGCCAGCTGTGCAACTGCAACAGTCATTTTTCTCTGATATCTACAGATAGGGACTAGAATAACACTGTCAAACTTCCTTTCAGATCTTATGAATAAAGAAGATTCCAAATCTGCAAATGTGAAAAGCTTGAGTCATAGTATCTCCTAATGTCATAGTATCATATAATGCTAGTCTTTGGATGATTTAACTTCCTAGTACCACAATATTTCTGTAGCCTTTCAGGGCAGTGTTGAGTAAGGTAATTAAAATTGTCTCAGGGACTAATGACTTTCAATATTTCATTCTTTTATGTTTAGTTTTTAATTATTCTTTGTTAATTTATCTCTGCAAAGGACCACACTTTTCCAGAAAAGAATGAAAGAACGTGTTAAAAACACACGGTTTTTATTTTCTTATTTTCATTTTCTTAAGAAACTGCTATATTAATGAATCACAGGGGTTACATTCTGACTGACAGATTACTCATCAGCAGACCACTAGAATTGCTCGATGGAAGTTGTGGAATGTCTGTCACTGAAAGTCTTTGAGTACAGAGTAAACAAACACTATGATAAATGACCTATACTAGGTTCAAGACAGTGCAATAGGCTATATGATTTTTTCTCAGCCTTTTTTATTGGAAGGACAAGCCAAGCTTTAAGCAAAGAAAGATATATTAGGTTTTGTGATAGTTGTTTTCTTACATAACCAAGCAACATGTGGGCTGAAATTGAATTGTTTGTGCTAAACTTTTTTTTTTTTTTTTTTAACCAAGATTTTTATTAATTTCTTTGCTTATATTTGGCCTTCTGTTTGCTAATGTTACAGATTTTTTAATTGTTCAGGAATGTGCCATCTAAGATCTGAAAACCAAGCGGTGAAAAACTCTTAATAAGTGTTGAACTGGATTACTTCTATAAGTCCTTTCTATCCATTTACTTTACAACACTGATACATGTTTGTAAGTAGATGTTACCTGGCATCCTCCCTGCACCATTCACTGTAGAGTAATAACAGTGAGGATATGAGACTTCCTTCTACATTCCTATTTAAATACACTATAATAAGCTACAAGGGCAAACATAAATGTTTATTGCTGCAGTCTGCAGCTCATTCATCCAAATTTCATTATTTTTATGACCTTTTTTGTAGTAGTTGGGTGTAATGGTTGTAAAAGCAGCAAATTTTGAGGCAAGGGAATTGTCTATAAATTCTCATTTACTTCTACCTGTTTTATTACTGATGAAAGGTCCTGACTGACAAAATGGCATGTAATCTGTTTGGTCTAGATGGATGCTGCTTTACAGCTAATATTTTGAGAGGTTTTTGTGAACTCTGAGTCAATATGAATGTCAGCATGGGAAATATATTTAATCTTTCTGCACAGCTGTTTTTATCAACCTTCTCCTCAAGCATTAATAAACAGCTGATAAAGCTCTCAGTGGAACTTGCCATGGTGCATACTGAAATTGTTTTGCCCAACATGTCCCTTCTGTTACCTAGTAGAAGTTTAATGCTTTAAACTGGTCAGAGAAATTGAGAAGACTTAGAAAAATTCAGGAATGGTTTACAGAGGCGGTAAGAGTTCTGACCTTAGCCCATCATCTCATGTCAAATGAGAAGACGACTCATTTCTCTGAAAGCAAGACCGTTTTTTAATACCAGGCTGAAGTTTGCGACTTGATAACTTTTATCAACAGCTGAGCTGCTTCAAGTGGAATCTCTGACTCACAAACTGGGGGGGCTGTGAGAGCAAAGCACTCCCAACCAGGCAGTAGTACCTTCAGTACAGTAGGAATTTCATGCTGCGGAGGGAGGAATGTAATTTCAGAGTGACTTCTCTGACAGTAGGGACTGCATGCCCATGATTACCTAGAAAATTATTTTCTAGTGCTTGGGAATTTCTGTTTTCCTTTTAGTCAAAATTACTTTCTATCTGTAGACAATATTTGTTTATGACACACTTCTATATGGGGTAGTCTTTGCTATATTTACCCAACAGAAGTGACACAGTGGGACAAATATGCTATAGAGTAAATGATATTTAGGGTGAAAAATTCAAATTGTCCTTTGGTTGAAAGAGCATGTGAATGTGACTGATCTTTGTTCATTGTAGTCATTTTAGAATTTCAAAGATACTGAGAGAGCACTTCAGTTCTGAATGATGTTGTTTGAGTGAAAAAAGGATAGTATTATAAGTGAACTTTTGAATCAGTATTCTGTGGCCTTGAAAGTGATATCACAAGTGACAGGTGTTTTCCTTTGAACGTATGGCCATGCTAATAAATGGCATCTTACAGTATGCCAGTGCAAGCCCTGGCATGACTTCAGTGAAGGTACTCTGTATTTGCCTCAGAGCAAATTCACTGGAAATTGTCCTCTGATATCCCTGGTTTGAACTTTCATGTTATTTTTTAAATTTAACTATGGTTATAGAAAGTTGCTCTAATGTGTCAGCTGTAGAAACTAAAGCCTTTTATTTGCAGAGAAGATAGAAATAAAGTGCTTGCTTTGCTTTCTAGCCTCCCTTCAGCTTTTTGTAGGGAGGATCACAGCAGAATCTAAGAATGGAACGAAGGCTTTGTTTTCATCCTTTCCACTGCAATTGCATGCAGTAAACCATCTTCTTACAGATATGTTTCATCTGTGCTGCCTCTATGTACTTGCTCATTGCTGAACAAAATTCATGAGGTAATTTTGCGGTGGATAGCACATAGGTGAAAGATGGAATCAAGTCACAATATAATACTAAGCATTTTGAATGATTTGTTATAAATGCTAAATAATGGATGCAACTTGCACCTATTTATTAGATTGTTAGAGTTTTGTATAATATCACAACTAGTCATTTTGTGGTTACAGCATGGTTATTCACCAGGAACATGGGGAGGCAACTGGAAAAGTGAATATCCAGGTGGTGGGGCTGGGAGACAAACATTTCTATTCTGTTTGCACCATATTCAGGATATGCTGAAATAGATCTGTTACCAAGCCTTTAAGAGTTTGAATCCAGGCCAGAGGACAGACAATGTTTTTATATATGGCTATTCTGTCATCAATATGTGATGAATCAGTGGTGGCAAAATCTGCTTTATAGAATACCAGTGTTCACTACATCGTAGCGGCCATCACCGGACTGACTGGGTACTGGGCCTTAAACCTCTCCCCCTTAGTTGAGATTTGGTCTGTATTTTCAGTTGCCTGAGCTTCATGTCCTGTGAGAAAATAACTCCTTTCAAATGCATCAGGTAAACTAGACATGAATACTCTACCTAACACACAAAAATGGATATTAAAGACCGTCTTCCTTTTCACCAAAAGCATTTGTGTCTATTCCAGCAATCTTCATCTCTTTCATACACAACTTTTACTTAATTTCCGTTAAAAGGCACTCTGTGTGCCCATTTAATCAAGGGAATGAAATAAATCAGTAGTCAGTACTTTTGAATCAAATTGTGATATAGTCAAAAATAAATACAGATGTTTCTGATAACCAGTCTTCCCAGGTGGATAATTGACAGTTTAGTCAAATGTTATTTTCTTGCACTGTTAATAATTTTTTTTGAGTGTCATAATAGTTTTATTTACTGAATCAAACATTGTATTGACAGCAGGGAGCACAGTGCACTTCTTGTAAAGTCAGACTGAAGATTGTTATTTAAAGCAGAATCAAAGGCTTATGAAGAAGATACGGACTTAGCTCCCATGAGGTGATAAGGAAAATTGCATTGAGACAGCAGAGCAGAAGGTTAGCTTACTGCACTCTGGAATGGAGAGATATGAGAAGCAAAAGAGAACAGTAATAAATTACAATGTAATATCATCATGTTATTTCGTGGAATGACCTGGAAAAATTAATGGAAACAGAAAAGTGCTATGTCTTACACCTGCACTTGAAGCATCTATAGGGTGATAGAATGACCCATATGCTGAGCATGGGCTTTAAATAGAAAAATGGGGGGAGGTGAAGTGCCTTGTTAATTCCAGTAGTGACACCACAAACTCCACAATAAACCTGCTTATTAAATGTTCTCCTGAAAGCATGAAACTTACCTCTTTGTTCCCCCACACAATCACAGCAGCTCAAGAGCTTTCAGTAAGTTGATTGTTCTGTGCACAGGAAGTCCTTAAAATGGCTCTTTCAAATAAATAAATAAATAGCAACCAAAAACTAAAATGGAGACATGAAGAAAATGGAAGTTTCCTTTTTCATCATGGTTTTAAAGCCAGCAGAGCTTCACTGGCATGAGCTGATGCCAGCTGGGGAAGAGGGTAGCTTCTCTTACAGGATGTTAGACAGCAGCAACAGCTTGAAGTTGCTTGAAGGAACTCAAGATAGGTTGGAAGAGTGCTGTAAGCTATGCCCAGCTGGCTTTGGCAAACAGCTCTCCAGAGAGCTGAGTTTGAAAGCCACTCCTTCAATATAATGCATGTAAACTAAAGAAGCAATATTCAAGGATAGGGCAACTTTTCCTGCCCTTCAAAAGGCAGTGTGACAGAGGTATAACAACACAGGACCCTAATCACCCATTGCAGAGACATGGGGAAAAAAGTCCCAGCATTTGATACCAGCAGTGGATGATATCATTCTCTTGGTACAATGATCTATCCCAGTACTGCAACTCTACCTCTTACATTTTCTCTATAATCCATAGAGTGAGGCAGAACTTCCCAATTATATGCTGCACTAAGTAACCCAAATGCAGTATTTGTAAGGTAATTCTGTTCCAACCATATGTTAAATATTTTCTGACTGACAAATTGTGTATCATTTCTCTATCATGAATATATGATTATGTCTGGAAACTGGATTTGTGCATATTCATTGTATCATATTGATCACAACGGGTAGAAGGCCAACAGAATGCCTTTTCCATAGAAACAAAAGGCTGTAGTGGGAACACTGAGTCTTTTCACAGTGATAAATGGTGCTGACTCTGTGATTGCTCTGCTTGTTCAGTCTCTGGAGGTATCTTGCTCTGCTTGTTCAGTCTCCGGAGGTATCTCTTTACAGTAAAATTTCTACTAACATTATGCCCTTTACTTTTTCCTTTCATCTACTCAACATTTTGGCTTTCATATTTTACACAAACTAAAAACATTGCATCATTTCCTTCCAAGAGTCCTTTTACTTGAATCTCTAAGCCTGAAATTTTATATTTGCATGTACAGTAATAGGAAGTCATTCAAAGCAACTGATACTTCTATAGCTGTACAAGATCAAGGTCTGTTCTCAGTTATCCATAAAAATTCAGCAGTAATTTAACTACACTAATATATAGGTTTTTTGCTTTTTAGTGGAACTGAAATTGATTCATAAAGGAGTTTGTCAGATTTAGGAATGCTAAGTAGCAGAAGTCATTGCTACAGGATGTTGTGAGTGCCAAGAATTTATATGGACTTTTAGAGGAATTAGATGAATTTATGCAAGAAAAAAATCATCTGGGTTGGTACACCTAAAGATACCACTTCTGGTGCAGGAAGTCCATGACATGTAGAATGTTAGAAGACTGTTGAAAGTATTGTGGAGAAGAGGCAGTGTGTGCCTGATCTGCTCAGAATCGCTTCTTCATGCATCCACTACCAGCAATTGCAGGAGGCAGGTCTTGATGGAAATGTGCTCAGGCTGGGTATGGCTGCTCTTATGAATCGCTTACGGCAAACTCTAGGATATATAAAAAGAACCCAGATCTTCTCACGCCATAACTCATGATACAAGAACACAACAATACTCCTTCTGTTTGGCAGAAACGGGTGAAGACAGCCTTTCACCTCGTGTCAGGCCCTGAGGGCATCTCTCACCCCTGTCTAGTAATTGTACAGCTGGTGGTTGTGGATGGAGATCTGGGTGGCCTTGGTGAGGGTCTCTCTGCTCCTGTTCACCCAGGATCTGGTTTCAATCTCAGACTCTGTCTCTTTGGACCTCAATCAATGTTGCAGCTGCATCACAGCCATGCCCATGCCTGGCTGTGGACCCTACTGATGCATACATGGGCCTTGACCCATGAAAGGACTTTGCAGCCTGACCCCAGACCTGCCTCATCACTCGTGGACTTGCCTGGTGACCTGAGCTCCGGGCTGTGCCCAGCGACCCCCCTTTCCTCCTGCACCCTGCATGGGGGCAGTGGGATGGGACCAGGGTGGCGAGGCCATGCCCCACCAGCCTGTGGATACACAATAGCTCACAGTTTCTCATCTCTTAGCTTTCTCTCTCATTTCTTTGCTACTCCTCACCAATGTCTGCAGCCCACTGTGAGGTCTGATATGCCGTGACCAGCTCGGTGACCCAGTCTGTGATCCGTTGACCATTGAGCGTTCCCCGAATAAATGAAAGGTTGGTGTTTTCTGCACTGTATGTCTTTTGAGCATCTTCAGCTGTGGGGCACAGGCACACACCCCAGCTGTCGCCTTCTACATCACATTGCCTCCTTGCCTCCTTGCCATGTGAATTTAGCACGTGTGGTTCAACACGTTGGGAGAAAAGACAATAGGTCTAATAGTAATATTATACTTATAATTCAGTTACATCCTAACAGAGATTCTCTTCCAAGAGTCGATAAGGTTGAAAGTTACCATGCCAAACACAAATGTTAGGGGTATGTATGTATGTACCTGGCTGCTCAGTGAACTCCAGCAATGATGGTAAAGGGATGACAAAGTTACTACAACATGTCTTCCTGGGGTTCTGTAGATTTCCAGGGGGTTCTTTTGACTGTACACCAGAGAAGATAATCAAATGGCCTGGGCTGAAACATGGCTTATGGTACATTTGAGGCAATGCTGGATTAATGAAGAAGCACACACCAGCAATCAACAGATTGTCCATCAACATACGCAGTGTTCAGATTTGAGAAAAGTTAATAACACTGCAAGCTTTGTGATAGGAATCTGTTCATCACATTTGACTCATGAGAAAGAAAATCTGTGGCAGGTTTTCTCTTCCTGACTTCCTTCCTTGAGAATTTAGTGTCAAAGGAAGCTAGGTTAGCAACCTTGTCAAATGATCTTTTCTGTGCACAAACACATAATTCAGGTTTCGTCACCCTTTCCTGTCAACAAGTTTCAGTGCTGTTGGTGAAGGATCATTTCTCTGTTACCTTCCACCTGTGCTAGAATTGAACCATGTCCAGGCTTGGGATGAGAAAGCACATATAGTAAATGATTTAGACAAACTGCATTCCTCAGAGAAGAAGCATCTTATGTTAACAAAATTTTAAATGGTTTATGTTGCATCTGATTTGTAATTTGGTTCACTTATAATTTTTGTTTTAATAAATCAATTTATCGATCTCTTCAATATGGTGCATTTCTGTTTCCACCCTCTTTATAACTGTCATGCTTTTTCCTATTCCACTTAAAAATGTGGAACATTTTTCCTTCCTTCTCATATTTGCATTTTACTGGGTCTAACCTCAGAATCTCATTTGCTTCTCTCTGGCTGGTGAATTGATGTTTCAGATTTTTTTTTTTTTTTAAGAGCAAGTTGTTTTTTTTCCTCTTAAATCATCACATGTTGATTCATTTGTATTTTTCATCTTAAGTCTGTTCCTGTTTCCTTTTGTGTCTATATACTCTCCTTGTATTTTGGGTCAGAAGCATTATAAATAAATTAACGATTCTTTCCCTGTCTGCAAGGATAACTGCTTATAAAAGTCTGGTTTCTAATTCCTTAGAGTTGATTAGGGACTTATGCCTTGAAGCATACATCCCAGCCTGTACCATTTCTAATGAATGTTCCCATTATATGCTTATGTGTCCAATCTCCTTTTGAATCTAACATTTGACCTCTGAGATGGCCTGCAGCAAAAAATTCCACATTTTAATCACTTCCTATTTTATTAAAAAAAAAAAAAAAAAACAACTTCTTTTCTGTGTTTCGTATGTCCCGTGGCTTGGTTCTTCTGCTCTATGGAGTAAAAGCAATAAAAGCTCACACTTTCTTTGCTGTACCCTATTCTTCTATACTCTTTTATTTCCCTCTGTGTCTGTCTCCTGCCTACTCCAAACAGTTTGCAACTTTTCGATCTTACTTCATACAAAAGCTTTTGAACTCATGACCATTGTCGTATCTTTGCATTTCTGCAGCTGTTTTTTGTGAGATGATGATAAATCTGGCTATGGGTGCCCCCGGTTAGACACATCCTTAGGTTCTAAAATAGAAAATAAGACTGAAAACACTGCTCCATCTCATTTTCCAGGCACACTTTTTTGATCATCCACTCATAATGTGAGCAATCTTCTCTGCTTGGTGTCTTTAAAGTGGCTGTATATCATCAGTACTAGAGATCCAGGCTATCCAAACCTGACAGCTAATTCAATCCTAAAATAATTTTTAGAGTATGTAAAAAGCAGAAAGAACAGATTGACATGCAGCTTCTAGGAAGAGCACCCTTTGATATTTAAGCAGAGAAAGCCTGTACCAATAATAATTTTCCAGAATACATTTTCTGAGTGTCTTTTTACTTTCAAATACCATTCAAGTCAGGCATTTACCAATTTACTACATGAAATTCAGGAGCCTGTTGGCCAAGCTTTTATTCTAAACTCTAAACTGTCATACTGATTCTTCCTTTTTACTTTATGTGGGTTTCTAACACATTCTTCTTTTCATCTGAACAACACAGAAATGAACTGGCCTGGGAGGTAGGCCTTTAAAAATTGAGTCTTTTATGAACTCAGGTATGTTTTTTTTTTCAATAGATGTTAAGCAGCTGAACTATGAATTGCACTTGGAGTTCCAGGTGCTCAGCACTTTTTGGTCCTTACTCTCCACTGGCTTTCAGATTACATACGTGCTTTCAATTAGATCCTGTATACCCTGGCATTAGTAGGATTCACACTCTCTGCTTTAGGATGAGTCACATTTCATATGCTCACAGTATCTTCTCTCTTTGCTTGCTTACTTCACCAGCCTCAAATCTGATGTCTTCACAAAGATGAGAGGAAAAAAAAAACAAGAATTAGCTAGCAGTACTATTTATAAACAGTAAGCTAGTTTAGGTCTGGGGGGGGAAGAGGGGAGCAAGGTGATCCCTTATAAAGCCAGCGTCACAGTCTCCTTCATTTTTTCTGTGGTGTGTAGCAATGTTTTCAAGGGATGTGTTCCTTGGGGACCATTTGGAAAGGCTTCAGAGAAGAAAAAGAATTTTTATAGACTACGAGAAGATGGGAGAAAAGGTCAGTTATTTTTTCTCTGCTTTTGAATTATCTTGGGAATGGTAGCTGTATTTAAAAAAGAAAAAAAAAAGAAAAAAAAAAAAAAAAGAATAAAGTTTTGCATAGGTATAAAGCCATAAGGAAAAAAAGCAAAAGATCCTGCACATTTGAATAGCAATTGCACAGCAGGTTTCAAAGTCAGAGGTTGGTTACTAGAGGATTCTACTTCCAGTTCAGTGAACTATATTTGAGTCTTTTTAATTTAAAGGAGAAAAATGTATGTAAAGTATGACTGAATGCATGTTAAATTCCCATTACCTTTCTCTAGCCTTGTATGAGAAATATTTCAAAGAGCAACTGCTAAGTGTTCAAGAGTGAATCTCTGGAATCAGACTCAGTTTGAGAAAGACCTTTGCTGTTGTTTAGGTGTGAAGAAGAGGAAGGTATCCCAAAAGCAAGTAACATTTCTGGCTCTTACTATAACTGTTCTGATAAGATTTAAAATATTAATAATCTTAACCACAAATACATCTACAGATTTAGCCCTTGATGTCCGCTATGCAGTTTTTGTATATTTTCATAAAAATAATAGAATCATTAGGGTTGGAAAAGACCTCCAAGATCACCTGGTCCAGCCATACCCATACCACCTATATGACCTGCATACTCCTAAGTACTGGGTCCCATGTACCAAGTCCATCCTTTTCTTAAACACCCCCAGGGATGATGACTCCATCACCTCCATGGGCAACCCATTCCATTGTCTGACTGCTCTTTCTGAGAAGAAATGTCTCCTCATTTCCAACCTGAACTTCCCCTGGAACAACTTGAGGCCATTCCCTCTAGTCCTATCACTAGCTATCTGTGATAAGAGGCTGACCTCCATCTCTCCACACCTTCCTTTCAGGAAGTTGTAGAGAGCAGAAAGGTCTCCCCTGAGCCTCCTCTTCTCCAGACTAAACAACCCCAGTTCCCTCAGCCGCTCCTCACAGGACTTGTGGTCCAGGCCCTTCACCACCCTCATAACCTTTCTCTGAACACATTCCAGGGCCTCAATGTCCTTATACTGGGTTTTTTAGAATGGGCTTTCTAGATAATCAGACCTTGTATATCTCTGACTAGGTCTTAAATAAATAGGATCATTAAAGATAAGGATTGTACTGCATTTCTAAGTGCTGTCCATCTGAGGCAGACCTCCTGTGAAAGTGCATTTGCATTGGACTCTTCTGACTAAGAGATGGAAAACATCTAGGTGAGTCCTCTTCAGAGCTGGAAGATTTGTGTACGTGAGAGAGAAAAGCAAATGAGCAAACGTCCCCTTCACTGCAGTACTTGGAGGGGTTTGGATCCAAGTGTTTTCTGATGGCTAGCAACTTAGTGTGGTTTTAATGGTCTGTTTTCCTGTGTTTGAAGGCAAAATTGAGGCTACTTACTGCACAGTAACTCTACAGGAAGATTAATTGTGCAGGGCAGACAACACTGTGGGGCTCTAACATGTTAGACCCTGGATGCGAGTTAGAGGTGCAAAGAAGCCAAGCTTGCTGCTTGGGAATCTGGCAGCCAATTTTGGCCTGTCCTTTCTAACCCTTTGGCCCCGTCAAGAACCATAAAACTAACTCACAGCCCATCAGTACAGTGAGAAAGATGTTTTCGTGCTTCTTTGAGGCATATATAAATAATTAGTTGATCTTTGCTATTCAAACAGAGTTAATAGTCCCCAGCATATTATGTGTTTAGTAGACAAAGAAAACACATTGGATTTTTGTTATCTAGCTCTGGTATGGCTTTTTGCTGTTACGTGTGGGGATTTCATCCAGGAAGAATTTGGTAGGAAAAAAAAAAAAAAAAAAAAAAAAAAAAAAAAACTTTATTTGCTTCATAATCCTTTAAGATGAATATAGAATTTCCTGGGCTACAATGCAAGAATAATTAACAGTGAAACACCAGTGGTGAGAGAGGTATCAAATAGGATATCACTGGATCAGTGGGTCTGGTATTAATTAATGAAAATACTAATTAAGGTTTGCATTAAACAATCTGGAAGATAAAATGAAGCATGCATTGATCAAATTCGTAAAGGCCAAACCAGCTACAGAATGATTGATCAAGAGATTTTAGAATAAGAGGCAAAATTTAAATAGGGTGAGATTTTAATTTAGATAAATGTTAAATAATACACTAGAGGGTGACACTTTATAAAATGGAAAGCTGCTGATTGAAGATTGGTAATGCAAAGAACTTAGGAGAGTGGGTAACAAATGGGGCACAAATCCCAATACCGTGGAGCTTTAAAAAGACAAATAGCTTTCCTTACGGTGCAGAGAGGAAAAAGGGAGGTCACCTGTAGGACAGTGGCCACAAGGATCTCTGTTCTGTGTTTCCAGTGTGGCAGTGCAAGTGTAAAGCTTCCAAAACAACAACAAAACAGGAGAAAACAAAACAAAACAAAACAAACTCTGCAATTGTGACCTCAGGGGTAGATGGCAAAGGAATAAAGTTTCTGAAAAGAGTGAAGAGCTGATAGAGATAAGTGTACACAGCCTCCAAGAGGCACGAGCATGGTGTGCTCTGCTGACAGTCCACCTTTCAGCCATATGGCACCTAATCAGGCGCTTGCATCTGATCCACCTGCATCTGATCCGCCGATGCGCGTTCCTGTACTTGGCAAATGTAATGGGTGGGAGATATGTTGGTCATGGAAAATATAGCATTATCTAAGTGTAAAAGTCTCAGCCTCCATCTACCCTTTCATCAACCCATTCCTGCCTACTACAAAACTGAACTGGCAGTATCTTCTGATTGGTGGGGAAGGGTGGTGAACATGTGTAAGTTAACCAAGGAAAGAAGTTTTCAGAAATTCGTGTTGCTGTTGAATTTCTTCTTAGAACTGTGGTCTTTTTTTGAAAAGTGATTTAATCTAGATTGAGGCCCTGTCAAAGTCAAACTACCATCACAGGCTGTTGGTAATCACAACTCGGTATTCTTGGGGAATTAGATGCCTCTAGGAAGGAAGAGAGGAAGCAGACTGCTGTATGCATGTGTGGAAGAGGTGAGAAATAGACAAATTTCAAAATACTTTGGGATTTAGGAGGAGTTATAGAACAACTATCTGGTCAAACAGCATCAAACTAGCAGTCTGCAACAAGATGTACTATATATAGTTATTTGTGTGTCTGTATAAACACATGTACACAAAAAATGCTGTATCATGTTTAAGGGAAACATTATAAAAACTCAAGTAAATGTTATATGTTAGCACTACACCAGCAAGGAATCTATATATTTGGGAATCAATTTACTGCTCACATTTTAAGCTCTATCTTATTTCTTCTTTCTTTTTTTTTTTTTTTTTTTTGAAGCTCTTATTTTTGTGCAGAATTGATGCTATCATTTACGTGTGCTTAGGACTTAATAGTAATAGCTTGTAATTTTACAAAACTTTAGAATAGCTGAGGTTGGAAGAGACTCTTGGAAATCATCTAACACACCCTACTTGCTCAAAGCAGAGCTAAATCAGGCTGCTCAGGACTGATTCCAGTCAGGTTTTGTATATCTCCAGAGTTGAACCTTTCTGAGCAACAGGTTCCAGTGTTTCATCACTATTACTTTTAAGGGAGGGAGGGGAAAAAAAAGATAAAAAGGAAATTTCTGTATTTTGGTTTGTGTCCATTGGCTTTTTTCTGTTCATGGGGCACTGCTAAAAAGTCTGGCTTCCTCTTCTTCATTGCCCTCTCCACTCTCACTCCCAGTCCCATCAGGTATTTATGCACATCAGTGAGATGTGAGCTTCTCTTCTCCAGGCTGAACGTTCCCAGCTCTCTCAGCCTCTCCTCCCACAACAGATGCTCCAGTCACTTAATTATCTTTGTGGCTGTCTGCTGGGCTTGCTCCAGTATCCCCATTTCTTTGTTGTACTGAGGAGCCCGTAACTGGATGCAGAACTAAAATGTCCTGCTTCATTAAAACATTAGAAAATCTCGATCAGCGATGCATATTGAAGACAGAATTTGCATCATTCAAAATGATAATGGAACCGGATCAAGTGTCTACTAGAACTGAGCAAACACATCCTGCTTACAAGAACAGGAAATGGTATGAGTTGAAAATCTTATACTACAGCTATGTTGGAAATCATTGCTACTTACCAATGCAATAAGGTGTGGGAAAGAGTGGAAGAAGCAAATTCTTATAATGACAGTCCACAAACTCAAAATGCATACAGGATATGCCTAAAGGAACCAAAAGCCATGGCTTCATTGGGACAGAGAAGCCTTGGCCCATGGAACTTAGAAATGAAGTTTCTGAGACAGCAGGATGACAGGAGATGGCAAAAGAGACAGCTCATGATATGCAAGATTTTGCTAACTGCTCAACTACTACCAGCTTGCAGTGACATAGAATAATAAAATCTGTATCTGTTGATCAGTTCCTTTTTATGTGTGTTTTCAGGGTGTGCCTACATATAAATACATATGTGTGCATCTATGTATCTATACATATATATGTAGATGGATATAGATCTCTCTATATATTTTGCACCCAAAGAAAAAAGAATTATTTACCCCTTTTACTACAGGATCTGGTTGCTCTTTGTGGGTATTGGCTGCTACTGATATATTTTTATTACTTTCATTAAAGATTTTTATCATACAGGGCAGGAGTTTTCTAAGTGCTGTGTGAGAGCTGCTAAATTCACCTGGACTGATACTGTATGTGTTTGTTAAACAAGCAGGTTGATGTTATTCTTGCTGATGCTGGATAGTTGCCATACAAGAGCTGAGGGCCATATTCTCTGTTGTTTGCTGTTTTCTGAGCACATAATGGATCACTATTTTAGTATAAATTGAGTTCATTTGTAGGTGGCTCTCGTCTCCTTTTAAATATCGTGGCACGAGAAGCCAGTGGATTTCTTTAATAAAAGCACAGTGTACAACAGGAAGAAACAGTCCAGATTTCTTTAATAAAAACAGTGTACAACAAGAAGGAACTGTTCTTTCAGGTGTCAGAATGCTCGTTTGGAATTTTTTGTCACATTATTTTGCACTGGGAAATGAGAATTTTTCACTAAACTCTTAAACGAAAGCGTTCTGACAGCTGATATTGTATGTTGAAAGCTTGTCTTTTCTTTCCTTGGCTCGTTATTGCCTTTCTTAAAGGAAGGGTGGAAAAAACATTTTTTTATATACCACTGACTTACTCTTGTTCTAGCAAGTTTTTTCTGGTTAAGAAAGCCAGTACAGTACTTAACTATTTTATCTCTTTGTTCCAGTAAGGAATTTAAGGAGCTATTAAACAAAATATAGAAATCTGCTACTGGCCAAGACGAACTTATGTAGCAACCAGATGATATCCTCCTACGCTTTCAAGGCTCTAGCCATCTGGATTACTGCAGATGTCTCCCTTTGTGCTCAGTAAGTACCCACATGCAGCGCGCAAGAGGTGGGTGTAAAGTGGCTGTTGAAGCAAGGATGTTAGCAGAGCCTGAAACAAGCCTACTGGCAAGCAGCCCCTTCCTCTGGAAGGGCTTGGTCATGTACTTCAGAACTTCACAAGGCATGTCTTCAGCCTCATCTGATTTTTCAGTGAATGGCGTAAAACATAACATTCATCTTAGGTAAAAGCCAGATGTAATACAAAACCAACATGTCCTAGTACCTGTCCACCTTAAAAGAACTGTTACAACAAAGCAGAGCTTTATGCTTTCACCTGCTTGGCTCCTCTGTCTGTGGTTTGTGTCTTCAGTTTTACTGTCCTTGTCCTTCTGCTCGTGGTGATCCTGGCTTTGCATAGTGCTTGCAATTAAAATTCTCACCCTATGATGTGTTGCTGAGCTTCGTAACATTTCCTTGGCTTCACAGCAACAAGTGTACTTGGCAATTTTCAGTGCTGACAAGTACATATTTCTTCCTCTGCTGTTCAGGTGGTCAGAGCCACACAAATGCCAACAAATTTGATAAAAGCACAGAAGCAGTGTTTGCAGCAGGGCCTTGTACCAGTGTGAGGGCAGGAGAATTGTACAGAGTGCACAAAATTGGTTTGCATCACAGGATGTGAAGAGTAGTGAAACTGGAAGTTCACCTTGTAAGTGGGCCTTGTGCCATCCAAACAGATGGGCTGAAGTATAAGCAGCCAAACAGTCATTTAGAAACATAAAATGGATTTGCTGAAGGCAGGTTTCCAAGCGTGAAATGTCGGAATGGTTGCTTGTGTCAAGCCTCCGAACCTAAAGGGAAGGGTATCTGCAAGTAGTGTGGGATGAGCTAACACTGAAAACAAACATGAAAATCTGTTTTGGATCCTTTCCTGGATCCATTGAGAGATTTATTTTTTTTTCCTTAGCTGTGCAAAGCTAGAAGGGATGAGTGGGAGAAGAATCCTACAAAGCAGTAATATTTCCTTACCACATGGATTGCTTTCCAGAAACTATGCTGACAAAGTAAAGAAATGGTTTCTTTTGCCTCCCACAGACGTTATTGTAAAGGAGGCCCATAACATGTCTCTGACTGGTTACTCTTTGGCATCTGTATTTAACAGCTTCAGGATAAATTCTATAGTATTAGCCAAGGTCTAAATAATTTACTGTAGACAGAAATAACCTTAGTAAAGACTTAAAGACTCTGAGTTAATCTCCAATGGCTGCGGAGTTGTGAGAACTGAATTACCTAGCTGTAATAAGAACCTGGCTTTTCTCTGGGACACCTCTGCTTAAAAGATCAATTATGACAAAGAGAAAAGAAGAAGAGCAAAAAAAAAAAAAAAAAAAAAAAAAAAAAAAGAAAAGAGAAAAACCCTTCCCTAACTCTAAAGTCAAGAATTTAGGATAATAACTGATGGAAATGTGCTCTGCTGCTTTTACATCCACTACAAAATCCAGGTAAACACTTATTCTTGTCTGCTGATCAAAGGTGCAAAGTAGAGAAGGGCTCAAAGAAGGACATATAATGACTTGAAAGGAAATGAGCTTGCAGGTATGATTTAAGGCAAAGGCTCCAGTTGCAAGCTAAGCTTTATATAAGCTTACATTGTTATGCCCTGTGACTGGTGCCTTGCTGTTCCAGTTTAGGAAGTGGAGAATGAAAGAATGCATTAATCTGGCTGAAATCCACATAACAGGATTGTGTGCAAAACAAAAGTGAAATCAGACAGTGCAGTTGGTGAAATACAGCTAAGGGGGCAAGGGAGGAGAGTATGCTAGGAACAGCAGTTTCCTAACAGCTTAACTGCAGCTGAACAAGCTTTAAGAGGCGTTAGGATTTATTCTTTGTAGAAAGAAGGGTAGAAAAAATCAGGACCTAGTTACTAGCATTCTATTTTGCAGCAGAATAGTCTTATCAGAAGTAGGAGTGTTAGAGCATGCTGTCAGGGAAATGATTTGCATTTGGTAGAACTTCCCCTCAATTCTTCCAGCTCACATTTTAACACTGGTCATTTGTTTTAGGCTCTGCATTTGATGTTCTGTTTTTCACTGGTTGCTCTACAGAAAAGGATTGTGCAACACTTGAAGACTACCTTTTTTGGGGGGGGGGGGAAGAGGGAGAAAGCATGCATTGAGGTCTCAAATTCCAGATGTGAAATCTTCTTTAGCTGTGCAGCAACAGAATGCTTAAATTATGGATAATCCGCTGCATAAATCTTTCTTCTTCTATTTCATAAAGATTCCTATCCACGTAATTTGGAAACTTGTATTGACAGTGAAAGACAAGAGGATTCAAGAAAAGGTAAAATAATAATACAAAAAAAATGTAACCTTGAGGGTGACCTAGCTATGTTTTAAAGGGAGAGGATGAGAAGTTTAGCTGCACTGTTTTCTAAATGTCAGTATCTTGGAATAATGGCTATGTTTATGTTTTTATAAGGGCTCTTTGAGGAAAATTGTCCCTGAGAACAAATAATTTTTGACTCTGAGGTAATTATGAGAGACAAAGCAATTGGGTTTTGAAATCATAAAGTTTAGTCATTACCTGTCTATTGAGAATCACAAAAATCCATATTTCACTGCTGTCATGAGCCATTTTCAGTGTAATGCCAGTTCATCTTGAATCATTCATCTCCATCCTCCTTGGGTGAAGAAGCTGTTACATTTGCTATTACTTTTGGTAGTCTTGAGTCTGCTTGTTACACTAAGGGATATACATTTGAGAAAGTGAATTCCTAAATATTTCAACAGAACAAAATAGACTTCCTTTCTTATAACTTTTCTGCCAGCCATAAATATCGTATCTGTTCTCTCAGTACTGTAAGTGCTTTGACTCTTTTCAACAATATTGATTCGTCTGGGATGAGGTGTAGGGACTGGTCAGCATTTGGGGTCTTTGTTACATTACATCTGTGTTAAGTACAAGGTTGAATTCTTGGTAGCTGGGCTTGCATTTTAGTTTCTTAGATCTTTGTGACAGATAGTGATTTTTTGACTTAAATCCAATATTAATATTCTGAAGGGAACTGAATTATGTGAAGCTGCTGCTGTTCCACAAGGAAGTGGAAGTGATTTAGCATGGAGGAGAAGGGGTGAAGCTACAACAAGGCCACCTCTGATGATTTACTGTTCTTTCATCCAATATGTGCTCGGTCTTAAGCTATGTGGTTAACATTCATAAGAAACCTATAACAAGAGCTGAAATTATGCATTCCTTTGAAACAGTTGAACGTGTTTCCATCTTTGTGCACTGAATGATGTTGAGCAGCACACTTCTCTAGATGAGAGGTCAACAGACGAAAAAAAGAAAAAAAGAAAAAAAAAAGAAAAAAAAAGAAAAAAGAAAAGCACATTCCTTTAAAATGATATATTTTGGAATTTTGTTTTGTTTTATTTTGGTACACTAACATTCATTATTTTCTTTCTTGCTCCTAATGTTTTTGCAATGACTAACAGCTCAAACATTGCATACTTAAGCTTTGTATTCATTCTTCTTGGGTCTGTCCCATGTTGGCATAGGTGCTATTCACCAAATACTAACATTAGCTTCTTTAACTCTACAAACTTTCGGGGTGGGAAGTGCAGTTGAGAGCAGCAGGTTGCCCTGTGTGGTGTTCAGAATAAGCTTTTATTTATGAGATCATACTCTTTTGTCTAGCTGGGTAAATCCTGTAGATTGTTTGCTTAATATTGGCCCAATGCCTTTCAATAAATATTATCAGTAGATGACTACATGCTTTTTCTTAGAGTTTTTTGTTGTTGTTGCTGTTTTTCTCAATATTCACCCATTACTGGTCTTGATGGGTACTAAGTTAAAGCTCAGGAAAGCTGACGGGTCCGTGTTAACTGTGCTGTTTTCACTCACTCTTCTGATAGTTCTGTGAGATGTTTGTGCAGACATGGAGTTAAAATCTCAAGTGGAGGATGTCTATGGGGCTAGCTGGCTAATAACTTTGGGTTGTTCAAAGGCTTGTCCTGACAGCTGGACTTTGGAGGGCGCAGAGATGAATTATAACCTGAACATTCACGGGTGGGATCAAATGGTTTAGAGAGCAACCCGTAACTTGACACTAAATTTAATAGTTCAATGCATGTAAGGATGAGAGTACCTTCAGTGCAACATGCTTCTGGCACTGCAGCTCCAAAGTGCTGGAGGAAATGCGTTTAATCAGAACAAGCACCCACGTGGTTATTAAACACAGAGCTTTATCAATACAAAATGGACTGAATGTGATATTACTATTAATTCTTCTTGCATTGCCTGGTATTATGCAGTGAGTATTATGAAGCTTGCTGAATAAGTGCTGTGATTTCCAGAAAATATATGCATCCTAGGAGACTTGTCCACTGATCAAACATTAAGTGAAATATAATGACAAACATATATATAATGTTTTCAGTCTCAGATCAGCTTTGCATGCTTGCTTTAATAAGTTGCATTTTAGTCTGGAAACTAGACAGAACTAAAAATGCTGCCTACTGGTTGTTAATAAACTTTAGGGATGTTGATTGGTTGTCAGTAAGAGCATTGGACATCAAATATTTTATCAAATACTAAAGCTATGAAATAAATATGTATTGTTCAGAAATGATAGATTCTGGAAATTGCCCCAGAATCTCATAAAGTCCAAGAGATAAACAGATTATAAGAAGGACATGCACATAGATAAGAACATCCAGACTTACACTAATAAGGATAAACTTGCTTGCTTCGGGATATACAGTAATCTATGGTTCAGGGATACTATTTCCATACTGGCAGTGCATTAAATCATTGTACCCTGTCTTGTCTCACCTTCTCAAAACATTCGTTACTGACCTCATCAGGCCCAGGAGCATGGACTTCTCAGAGTGTTGGTATGATGCAATAATGTACTTTATATATGATCTTTAATGTTTTCTCTCCTACTTTCAACTCAGTTTTGAATCTTGTAGAGCATAAAATTCTGAAAGCTTCTTGCCAAGCTTTATAGAAATGGTATGGGGATGTGGCTATACCACATATATATAGCTACATCTATATATACACCATATGGCTATATGGTAGAGTTTCTTTGATAGCAAGCGACAATTTGATAGCATAGTTGAATTTAGGAGGTATTTCTGGTTAAATGAGGCTTTTTATCTAGACCTGTATAGCTATTTCTTATGGGAGTATATATTCTTTAAAAAAGATTAATTCTCATGTAATTCTGTACACGGAATTTTTCCATAAAATTATTATGATTAAGTTCTTAGGAGGTATGAGCCTGAGTAAGGGAATAAACCTATGAAACAATGTCCTAGCATGTGAAACTGTCACTGACAGATGAAATAGGTTTTTTTTCTTAAAAATAAGCTCCAAATACAAATGGTAATGAAGGAACTTGGAAGATAGAGGAAGGAAGACACTGGAGAGGAGGTTAAAATTATAGTGTATATTTTGATATGGTTACTGCTTCATTCAAGGGGAGGGAAAAAAAAAAAAAAAAAAAAAAAAAAAAAGCCCTGTGAATTTTAGTCTTGGAAATGACTGCAAGCAATCCTAAAACAGCAACCAAATAGCCCTGGAAATGAATTTTCCTCAGTGACTGTGCAACGGTTTGTGGTTTTAATGACATGGCAAACTAATCTCAGTGAACCCCATTTCTGAGTAGATAAATCAGAAAACTTTGTTTGTTCCTGCTGATAAAGCTGTAGAATAGCCATAAACATGCCAGTTATTTTCTTGTCAAACATAAAATGTATTATTTCAAGGTGTTTAAGAGACCTCTCTGCTCACATAAAATACAATAGAAAGCATATATGTGCCTTGTTTAATTGTGTATATGCTGGAAGGGTTATGTCCTTTCCTTGAAGAAATGATTTTTCAATTCTTTTGGCAAAGCAAAAAATAAATTCTACCTCTGTTGCTTGAGTATACAGGAATTAGCATCTGAGAAAATGAGTTTTTAAGAGTATTCTAAGGTTACCTCTTGCCAAATCATGGCAGTAAAATTTATACTTCCTGTTGGAAATGCCAGTTGGACCCAGACAAAACTTTTTGTGAAAGAAATCACAGGACCTTTTTTTTCCCTTTATAATCAGCTTCCAAAGGACATCTGACTAATAAAAGGGAAGAACCACCATCTTGTGTGGAGAAAATACCAGCTTCCCTGCTGAAACCTATCAGCAGATAGACAGCCTCACCAACCAATACTTCCTCAGAATTATTTTGAGCTCCACACCAGCCCCAAATTGAATGCTAAAATAATTTCTCTAGCTAATAGTTCATGCATAAGAGTGATATGATCAATGAGCTGTTGCTTCTATACATGAGAGTTAACAGATGGGGTTTGATCCTTTGGGGGAAAACACAGAATGAGTTCTGAGAGTCCAGAACAGAGGCAGCATGGTATAATTTGTACATTGTGCTTGGCATTGAGAGTATGTCTGTCTTCAGCAATTAACTGCAACAGCTGCTTTGGCAGAACCCCTTCTGAAGGAAGTGAGCTGTATCTGTCCCTCTCCCCTAATAACCATGGAACTCATGGGCAGAAAAGTCTCAAAGATGTGGAATACTACACACTTCATGAAAATCAGGCCAGTAAGATGGGAGGTATCCCATTAAAATTGCTGCTAATAGCAGCATCACATCAAAGAGACCATGCAGGGGAGACGGGAGAATGATCATGAATGCTTCACTCACAGGAAAATCTCCTGTCAGGGTTGGCACCTTGTTGGATATTAAAACACAAAAAATGAAGCAACACCACCTACCCTGGAGAACACATATATAAGTCAAGGATTTTCTCAGCTGTGGTGGTGGTTGATTCCCTGCAGCTTAGTCAGTGAACAAGTCAATTAATAAGTCGCCACCAGATATTCCCTAGCTCTCATGGAGAGCTATTTTCTTCTGTAAAAACATACTTATCTTTCCCAAATTCACTGCTTTTGGTTCAATCACTGCTTTCTAAATTAATGTTTTTAGTGTTGCATAATAGCACCCATGTTGATTTGCATCAGACTCTTTCCTTCAAATCAGTGTTCTGTGACTGGGCAGGATTTCTAAGTTGCCCTAAGGTCTAAGTATGAACACAGAGCAAGGTTCCTCCAGTGAGGGCCTGCTCCTAACAGAGCTTATCAGATGTTTCTTTGTGTGCCTATTGTTCCTTTCCTTTACCTTTTGTTTACTCAAAAATGACAACTCTTCCCAGTTGTACAGTCGTAGTCTTATCTTGAAGTAAATGAAGATAATGATCGCAAAGGATGGGTCTTTAATGGAGTAGAAAAAAGCATGCAAATAGGAACCGAAGTGCACATTTCAAACAGTTAACATTTGGAATAATTTCACAGAATGGCTTGGGTTGGAAGGGACATTAAAGATCATCTAGTTCCAAGAAGTCCAATTTAACTGTTGTCAGTCCATACCCTTACGTTTTGGTTAGAGGTGCTTTTAAAAAAGATGTGATAAAGGTTCAAGAGAGGTGTGTGGATGTGCACAGTTCACGGACAGAAGTTGTTACATATACAGTCACCATGGATAACAGAAATAATTCCTTACAGCTTTAAATCTGCATTAATTAAATCAAAACGCACTGTTGACTTTTGTGTCTCAATGTAGTAATTATATGCCAAGCAACATTACTGTAACTGAATCTGGCATGCACGTTTGACACACAGCTACTGAAACTATAGGACTAGAGGCATTTTAGAGGACATGTTTCATGTCCTTAAGTGACAATTCAAGACTTGCAAGAATCAGCTTTCCAAGTGGGAAAGATTTTAGACATCTAGTCAGCCTGGAGATGAGATACTGCGGATGCAGCTAAAGGGCCTAAATAGGACAGATTACCCAGTGTAAGGATCTTCTAGCAACTTGTGCTGATGTAGCTGGCACTTGATCTCTGCTCTGGGATTAACAGCACCTCCCATCACACACAAGTTAACCTCTAGCTGGAAATTATGTGGGTGAAAGTCCCAAAGCTTTTGCATTTACACTATTTTTTAATGTATACAGGAGATGTATTCTTGCCAGTGCTGTAACAGTGATAATGCTTGTACTTTTGCTAGCACTGGTTGTGGTAGTCCAAGTACTATTACTTTTTTTTTTTTTTTTTT